>JAQFVV010006205.1:597579-1197579 GCA_028023455.1 Epiperipatus broadwayi
CGAACGTCTGTGCTCGTTACACCAGTGATTTACAAAATAGTATTTATAATCAATTAACATTGCTTAGTGTTTAGTAATGAGTATGCATGAAAGATAGGCACAGTGATGATGACTTTAAATCTTTTGATGCAAAATGCATTTCTATTATTTAGCAAAAAAAAGTAATTATTATTTTGATATATTGCTGTTTGTCATTTTTATTATTAGAATTAAGTGGTAGATTCAGTGAACTGTCCAGAAAGACAGACTTGTATCTAAATTTAAATTAATTTTTTAGTATCTGGGCTAGCATCTGATAAATAACTCTTTAAAGTTACTCATCATCATCATCAACCATTATCAATCCACTGCAGGATGAAGGTCTCTCCAAATTCAATCATCTTCTCTGATCTTTAGCTTCTCTTCTCCACATCACCCCTGCACACTTTCTTATTTCATCCACCCATCTCACATGTGTTCTTCTTCTGAGTCTTTTACAATCTCTTGGAATCCAGTTTAAAATTTCGATTGTCCATCTATTATCATCTCTTCTAGCAATATGTCCAGCCCAACTCCACTTAAAATTATTATGAGTTAATAAATCTATTTTGATAGTGGAAACAGATAAATTATTGGAGCAAATAATTATCTCTAAATATTTACCTGCTAGAGTTTTTTTTTTTGTATATTAACTATTCTTCAGTTATAAAATCTTCATGTTCATATATTTTTTTTGTCTCTCAGAATTCATTCTAGGAATTAATATGATATTAAGAGATAAGACTGGATGTAAATAATATTTTAAAAAGTCCAAGAATCTTCTCAGATGATGTTGATTTTTATCATGTTAACAATTAGAAAATAGTTGAGTGTTATTGTAACCATCTAGTTATAAATATAACTTTTTTTGCTATAATTTTCCAATCAATACAATTACAGACAGCATATAATATTCATTTTTATAATTAAAATAGTTCCAAAGATGTGACTATACTGACTAAACAATCGGTGTAATCATGCAGGTAAGTATGATTATAATGTCAAATGTTTATAAAGTTATTTATAATTTATTATAATATAATGCTATTACACAATAAATTTAAAAAATTTTAAGCTACATGCAATTTCTTTTTACAATTTTTATAAAGATACAACTATGATACATTCTTTTAAAAAAATCATCAAAAATTGAATGGAGATTACAACTTTGGAAAAGACTACTGAATGAATTTGAATCTGTTCTTTTCAGATTATTAAAATCTAGATTAATTTAATAACAATGATTATGCATTTGAAAATGTTATTACTCAACATATTCTTTATAAAAAGATTCACAAGTTTTTGATTTTGTGTTCTGTTAAGATATATGGATTTTCTTGCAGATTTTTTTTTTAGGTACAGCATATGTGTATATAATATTGACTTTATTTTGGGATAAGGTGGAAGGACTTTTGTAATTAATAAATTATCTTTTAACAAAATAATTATTTTGCCAAGATAACACATTAGTAATTAATATAAGTATTTAGTTTTCTATTTGTGATTATAGTTTACTGATTTGTATTTAATTTAATAAACATTTTTTCATATATCATCTGCATGTCTTTTGTTTCAAATATTCTAGTTAACAGATTTTGCACTCTATTAAAAACAAACGTTGCATTTTATATATATGTAAAAAGGTTTGTATATAAATACTTTGGGATTATAATTATGAATAGTTTAAACACAGTTTCTTTAATAAATGTATCATTTTTCAAACAAAAAAAAAGAACTTATGATATAAGTACATTAAAAACATGTTTTGCCTATTAAAAATTTTATAAGAAAAGTTATAATTAAGTCAATCAGTTTAATATTTTGGAACATCTAAATTGATTTATTGTGGTTATAGAAAACTTATATTTTTCTAATTTAATTTTTTAAAGTTTTAATTTTTCACATAAAATAAATAATTAAAAATAATAATTCTGAATGGAATTAGATGATGATAATTTATAAACTACCTAGTAGAAATCTTTATCTTTTGATAATTTTTCTCATCTTTCAAAAATAATAATAAATAAAAAATCTCTCTTTTTCTCTCTCATTTTCCACTAGAATATCAATTATACCAATATGGTTGAAATTATCCTGATTAAAATTTTCAAATATGTTCTGATAATATCATTTTGTATTGTAATAAAATATTAAAAACTTTTAATATACTACTTATTGAAAACTAACATGAGTTAAAAATTAATTTCAATAATAAGGAAAAAGTAGAACTGATATTTTTTTTTTCTTTTTATTATTTTAAATTGCATCAGACAATATTTTAGTAGAATTTTCAAATAAATTTTCCATCAGCAAAACATTTCAGCTTAATGAAAACTATTTGGAAAATAATTTAGATGCTGAACTTAGTATAAAATCTCTTTATAACTTCTTTTATTCAATTAAAAAAAAAATATTTAGAAAAATAAATTCTAAAGCCAATTAATTAAATTTAAATAAATACAGTAAAAGTATTTTTATTCTTGTAAATTTTAAAATAGCTCCTATAAAATTTGTGTAATTTATATGGGACAAATATATATTAGCAATAATCACATAAAAACAAATTTAATTGTTTAATAAAATGAACTTTAATTGTAATTTTAAACTTTTAGTTTACTTTTTAAAAAAAAGAAGTATATATTTAAGTATTTCCTTTTGAGTTATCCCACTTATTAATTTTCAAAACATGACAACTATGTTTTATTTTTATTTTTTTTAACTATCTCTATGCACAATCTTTTGCAATACATCATTTTATAACTCATCTATTTTTAAGGTCATTATAAATCAAATTATTTTTTTTCCATTAGTTTTAATAGGAAGTGATATCAGGATTAATATACTCAATCTTGGAAATAAACAATTCTACTGAGGTAGTTTTTCATTTGTTCTCTCCAACAATCTCAACTGCATCAACTAATCCATTTCTATAAAAATTGATCAAATAACAAGAAAAAGTTAATAAATATATGGTGAGAAGACATCCTAGCCATGTGTGCAATTCACTAATAGAAATAAAAAGACCAGTATTGTGTGTTGAGATATTGCATTTAAAAATCTTTCCAACTTTAGAATGATTTTTACATCATTTTGTGTGTGGCTTTTATTTATAATTTAGCCACTTAATGTATAAAAGATTAATGGTTTTGAATGAAAGTTAACTATTTTTCTACTATCAACATTTTTTTTTCTTTTTTCTTGATTGTTGTAATTAATCTTATTAAATAATCATCAAAATAGCATTGTTGCAATTAATTTTATTCCATGCATAATCTCTATATCAATTCCCAGACTTCTGTATTTTTAGAAACTTTATATTATTTATAAAACTAAACAATAATTCATAATTGTTTAGAACATTTACCATGCATATGTACCAATGAATATATGTTCAATTGTGAAAATACAAAAATATTGGATAGAGAAGAAAAGGTACAAATAATAAATTTTATAAGATGCTGCTCACACATCAATGGCAAACAACTCCATAAGCATGACTACACATAATGTATGGAAACCAGTAATGAACTTTGCTTCTTAGAAAAAAATGGAAAAATCAGGAGAAACCTTAGAGATAAGTATGTGAAATTTCTACAAACTATTGCCTTTAGCAGGATAGTCACCTGATTAGAGTGTTATCTTAAAATTTAATATTCAAGAATCTAAGGGTACAAGTTTGATTTCCATGATAATACTATCACTAGTCAGGCCAGCAACATCTGAAGATGAGGGGAGAATAATATCTCTCAAAATGTTGTGCATATACTAACTTGTATGCTATTATTAACAGTTGAATTTATTTGGAATATTTAAATAAAGTTAAAGTTTTTTAGAAAACATTTGATACTTATATTAGATCAAGGAAATAGTCCAATATATAAATACAACTAAAATACCATCATCACAAACCTTCAGGAAAGCATACAAAACTCATCTTTCAGTTTTATTATTTTTCTCTTTTTATCACATAAATGTAAACATTCCAGAATGTATGCAAATACACTGTGAATAAGTATCAAACTAATCTATTTTCTACTGGCTTCCATTATGTAGTGATATGTACATTTGCCTATCATGTTCATGACCTGGAATTTGAATCCAGAACGGATGAATCTTGGACATTTTTCTAAAGTAACAAACAACCTTAGATTTTTTAGTTAGTTAGCTCATAGCATATTAGTGAATAAATGAATTCCCAGCTATCTAAAAGGCAAAAAAGTCATGTTAATTTAGAATTGTCATATAAATATATAATTTAATGATGCTTTTAACACTGGCAGGAGATAACTCAGATTATAAATACTAAAGGTACATTATTCTGGAAGATTATGTAATGGTGTGGAATCAGGATTTACCTGAGTGTTGGTGATGGTAAATCATCATCAACCCCAGTTCAAAATAAATAATTTAATATAATATATCAATCACACAGTTCTTCTTTCCAAAATAGTTCATAAATATCCAATATAGAAATAAAACAAACAAACTCCTTTTTAAAACTTGCTTTTTATATGACTATAATGATAAAAAAGAAATCCAACATTTCGACTATTTCATATAGTCTTTTTCAAGGTACACTAAAATAAAATAATATATATATAATAATAAATATCACATATTCCAAAAAATAAATAAAAATATTAAATTAAAAATTACAAAATATATTCATAACCAAAAATTTACCTTATCTCCCACTCGCCTTTTTTTTATTACAATTACAACCTAAACACAAACATTTTATTTTATTTTATTTTTATTTTTTTTTAAAAAAAAACTATATATATCCTTTAAAACATTTAATTAAAAAACTTATTTCCTTTTCTCTTTTTCCATTAACATCCTATTTAATTCTGGTTTTATTTCATTAATGTACATACCTTCCTTTATCATCCTTCCATTGTATGACTTAATACATTTCAAAGGCTTTATTTCAAAATCCCCATGCTTAAATCTATTCATATGAATGTAAACAGCAGAATTTTTATCATCTAAATGCTGTTTTAATCTAGTTTTTAATTTATTCTTACTAGTCCCAACATATGTCATTTCTACATTCTTTCTAAACAATTCAAACATTTTATCAAATAAACTGAATTTATAATGTCTAACCTATTGTAATCCCCATTATTATTAATTAAAAAAATTTAAACTTGCTTTCTTTTCATAAAAAAAAAAAAAACATTTTTTGGATTATCAAATAATTGTTTTTCAGATATTGATAATCATAGTAAAATTAATATTGCTCATAATAAAATTATTAGGGCAATTAAGTTATGTTCAAATAGTAATTTGTTTGAGAATGAGGTTGATATTATTAGGAATGAATGTTTTATGAATGATTATCCTAGGGGTATAGTTAAACATTTATTTTCTGATAAAAATATAAATAAAATAAGAAATAGAATGGGATTAGATAGGAATAGAGAAAAAATTATTCATGTTGGTTTTAATATATCTAAAGTTTTATTTATTAAAGTTAAGAAATTAGTTAAAATGATTAATAGGAAATATAATGTTTCAATTTGTCCAGTTTATAAAAAGAAAGCAAGTGTAAATTTTTTAATTAATAATAATGGGGACTATAATAGGTTAGACATTATGAATTCAGTTTATTTGATAAAATGTTTGAATTGTTTAAGAAAGAATGTAGAAATGACATATGTTGGGACTAGTAAGAATAAATTAAAAACTAGATTAAAACAGCATTTAGGTGATAAAAATTCTGCTGTTCCCCTCTTTCAAGATAATTTTATTTGACCTATAAGTGATTACAAAAAAAAAAATAAAAATAAAAAAATAACAAGAAATATCTAGTCGAGGTTACAGGGTGGTATATACAAAGAAGAAATGATTCAAAAGTCAGTAGAATATAACCTGTGGATGCAAGGTGAATATTAATCATCTAGTCTATAACGAAATACCTTTGTTAGTAAACCCTGTTTTGGCAAGTTATGGTTGGAGGGTTTTATTAAATCATAATAAGATATTAAGTCATAATAAATATTTTCATATAAATTATTTAGGGGTTGGTTGGAGAGGTGTGTTTAGCAGTTGTGAATTCATGTTAATATGGAGTATGGATCTCTCTCTTGTCTGTTTCTTGGATATTTTTAATTATGCTGAGAAAGCATTATTGATTTAAGTAAGCAGTGATTTTGAAAAATCACCTTGCATCTGGTAACAGATGAAAGTTTATGTAGGTTGATTTAGAAAAATCTCTATTTAAAACCCTTCAAGAGATTAGATCTGGACATTATTATAATGTGTCTGGAAGTTTTGTCTTATTGAGACGAAAAGGAAGGATATGGTCATATCTTCTGGGTGGAAAGACAGAGAAAATATGGGATTATGAGTCTTCTATTAAGAAATATAGAGGGAGAGGTACAATTAATTTTGAAGAAAGTCTAGTTATACAATGAAATAAAACCAGAATTAAATAGGATGTTAATGGAAAAAGAGAAAAGGAAATAATAGGTTTTTAATTAAATGTTTTAAAGGATATATATAATTTTTTTTTTTAAAAAAAAAAGAAATAAATAAAATGTTTGTGTTTAGGTTGTGATTGTTTGTAATAAAAAAAAGGGGAGTGGGAGATAAGGTAAATTTTTGGTTATGAATATATTTTGTAATATTTAATTTAATATTTTTTTTTTTGGAATATGTGATGTTTATTATTATTATATATATATTATTTTATTTTAGTGTATCTTGAAAAAGACTATATGAAATATTGAAATGTTGGATTTCTTTTTCATCTTTATAGTCATATAAAAAGCAAGTTTTAAAAAGGAGTGCCAAAGCACAAAACCATGGTCAGGGGTTTGGGGAGGGGTTCCTGACAGAGATATTTTAAGTGCTGGCTCTGGCTAAGCATTTATGATAAAGCTTGTAGAGGAATTGGCAATCCTCACTGTTTATAACTTACAATCTTAAGAGATAGGGTCATGTGATCTATGAATTGATCTATGACTCTTATTTTGACTAAGGAGTTTGTTTGTCTTATTTCTATATTCAAAATAAATATAAAATCAACTACCCATATTTAATATAAAATATCAAGTAATGAGTATGAGAGATCACTGTGAGATATCAGTAGCTAACTACCCTAAGTATAAGCATAATTAACTATACGTTCACCAACATTATAAATAAGTATAAGTAATATTCATCATTATGAATGATTAACAATAAAAATAAATCAACAGTCAATCTGATGACT
This sequence comes from Epiperipatus broadwayi, assembly GCA_028023455.1. NCBI lineage: Eukaryota > Metazoa > Onychophora > Udeonychophora > Euonychophora > Peripatidae > Epiperipatus > Epiperipatus broadwayi. The sequence continues at coordinate 604,817 of JAQFVV010006205.1, forward strand.
GGATTTTAAATGGGTGTACTGTAGACCAGGTTAACTATTTAGCCCTTTACAGCTTGGAGGAAATTTTTTAAACATTAATTTGGATGCACAGACTTAAGTGATAATCCATCAGAATATATAATTATAAAAACAGTAAGGCTTGGATATTAAAACATGCTGATCATCATTAATACTCTAGCCATTTAGTAACATTGATGAATGCCCAACTATAAATTTAATGTCTAATAATGACTAAACCAAAATGTAGTGCATGGACTTTAAAAAATATTCTTTGTACCAATCAGAATGGTGATGAATATGATCAATTGGATGTCTGTACATTAATATGCACCCATTTCATATAATAAACTGTTATGCATGAATCTAGCTCAGAGAACATAAGTTCTATATCTGTTGTTGTGATCAAAAGATAATACAACATCTAATATTCTAAACTATCTAGAATTAAGTTCACTGGAATAATTTTAACAATGGAATATAAGTTTATTATTAACAATAATAAAAAAATGACATTAAGATCTGCAGAATTTGGCTATATAAATGCAAGCCTTCTGATTTTGATTAATATACAAAATTCAAGTTATTACATTGTGATTTACATATATGTTCCATTATAAAACACCTATATATATATCTGCACACAGACATGATATATAATTTCAGGGTATATTTGAAAATAAATAAATTTTAAGTTGTCACATTGTGGTATAATAATTTATTAACATATAAATGAAATTCATTTTCTTTCTTATAATACATAATAAATGATAGGTTTAACATATGTGTGTGCACATAGAAATGTATGTGTGTGTTGATATTTACATCATGATATTTTATCAAAATAATAAAATTATTAAAAATATCTTTTCATAATTATTTCTCTCACACATACATGTTGTACATATAAAAATTTAGATGATATAAATTAAAATTATTAATTAGCCTCTCTTTTATAGTTAATAAGTTTTTTTCTTTTTCCTTTTTTAAAAAAAAATATTAATCTTTGATGGATTACTACTGATTTATTAATTATAAACATGTTTAAAATACTCTAGCAAGTTTCTTTTTTAGAATCTACTATTTCTTTAAAAAATATAAATTGTTCATGAATTAATTCTTTATTTAAACAAAAATTATTTACTTACTTTACTTTTTTAAAATATAGATTTTAAATGTCTTTTTTTCAATAAATGATTTAAAATAATATTGTTCACTCCATTGGGACGAGTATGGTCCAGGTAACAGTTTACATTCAATCAGTTCTACTTAGACTTCAGGATAGCCATATTGGGTCTTCCTTCTAGGTCAGCGGTCCCCAACCTTTTTGCACTTAAGAGCACATTCTATAATACTGGACAGGTGGCAGGCACCATTTATTTTTCAATGTAAATTTATAGTTGGATATTGTTAACAATAAACAATGTACAAAAAATATTTATTTCAAAAATAAAATTTTAACATATAATTAACATTTATATTTTACGCTGTAAAAGTATAGTATGCCTACAATTTGATTACAATATAATACAATAATTTATAAGAAATTTTTAAAATTAAATTTATTTGTGTCAGATAAATAATTTATCATGTTCGGATAGCGGCGGGCACACATAAAATGATCTGCAGGCACCATGGTACCCATGGACATAGGGTTGGAGACCCCCGTTCTAAGTGAATCCAAACTCCAGCATAAAGAACTAGTAGAAACCACTGCCTTTAATTATGCATCTTCATGGTAGTTTTGTATAACTCTGGAAACCAACTATTTCTAATCTTTTTATCAATCCTTTTTATAGTTAGGGATGGGGTGAAAAAACTCATTAACCCAAAAATGTTTTTCTTATCTTTATCAATTTTTTAAATCTACTTTAAACCTTTTAAAAAGCAGCTTTGGAATTTTATCAATATAATCTATAAGCTTTACTCACAAAAAAAAAGATTTTTAAAATAGATAGTAGACATTTTACCAAAAACATTATACAAATTTTAATTTTAAAAAAAGATTTCTCAGATAGATAGGGGGATTTTTACAATTATCAGTAGATCTATTTTAACACAAAGCATGCTTATTTTAATTTCAAATCAGAATTTAATAAAAACATTAATTAAACTTTTTTTCTTTAAATGTCTATTTTCTAATAAAATTCTATTTTAAATTCAAAACTATTTAATTCTCAATGTTATTATTCCAGTGTATTTGTATAAAATGTCTACAAAAAAATTGACTGTGCTTATTTCTACTTTTCTTTTCAAATTTATATATATATTTGTGCACACAGACTATGTTGTTGTATGCTATGTAATCCATATAGTTACAATAGTTTTCCAATAAGACAGGAAATGGTGTTTTAGTCTGATATATAAGCACATTTTGAATAGGATTATTCATGCCCTCTAAATCATCTTGAGATTGATGAAAGATTTGTATTGCAATTCATCATGCTCATATGATGGATCAATTAAGTTTAGTTCAACTGTTTGTATCCCATCATTAACAAACTCAATAATTTTAGTGTTTTCCTTGAATTTGGGAAATTGTCTATGAATACCATAGCAAAATAAATATCCATACAACTTAAAGCTCAATATAAAAGATACTATACTATTTATAATTTCTGAAAATGCAATGGACATTACTGCAGTGCTAATGTTTAGAGAAGGCATAAAACCAGACTTCTGGATATTTGTTAAGAATATAAATTAACACTACTCTTTGAACTCCAACTGATGTGATAATTTTTCTTGTTTGAATATTAAGAAAATCTGATTATTATTGATAATTCTTCATATTTTGTTAAGTACATAGGTCACAAGTTTTGACAAAAGATTTAGAGTTCGTATAACATTATATAATGGAATTGGATAACCTACTCCATGGAGAAGTGGCACTCACAAGGAAAAAATTTATTATAAGACCGAGGAAGATTTGAAGTAATTAGAAGCTTCAGCTACTAAGAAATCAAATCAATGAATCCTTGATCATGGGTGTAAGTACAAAATTGAATAGAAATGCATTGAATTGTTAGGACTTATGGAAGATCAAGAATACCAAAGTGAGGAAATAGAAAGAAAAATATTTTTAATTTTTTTAAATGTTAATAGATGAAGTTGGAGGAAACAGATCTAAAAATATAAACAGTGGATATCAAGTGCCAAAGGTATTCATCAAATAGCCAAAGCTAATCAAGAAAAAAATAAGTGAATGCAGGATACATTTGGCATTAATGAATATTTTGTAGAGGGAAGTTTTCTTGGATCATAAAAGAAAATGTAAGGAAGCAGAAGCCAAAGCTATGGCATATCAAAAACATTTTACATTGCTGAGAGATTATAATCCTGAGTCACCTCCCCATTGGTCCAAGAGAAAAAAGTAACATACTAGTAGCTACAAAATTTGGTCAGATAAGAAAAAAGAAATCAAAAATGCACAAATGAGACAGATTAGAATCATTGAAAAAGAAAAATGAAGTCTAAAGATAAGAGTAAATGTATGAAAAGGTCTAGTAGTGAAACTTCAGAAAAGTATAAAAATATTCTTGTAAAACAAGGGTTCAATCTGACTTTTCCAGTTTGGCTGTTAGTGGTTCAGATTTTTATGAATGTGTGAAGAATTCAGATTATCTTAATCAAATGTTGAACAACACTAAGGATAAATTATCTCCAGACAAAGCTCTCCAAATAGTTTATAAAATTAAATACCATGAACGAACATGTGATGCAATTTATTGTGGTAAATCTCCTTTCAACTATACTATAAGATTAGCGCAACAACAAATATATATACAAACACCCTAAAACAGATCTCAATATTAAGTCTAGAACATGAAATCAAATCTGGCCATAATTTTGATCCACTTAATATTAAAGTTGTTTGCACAGAACACAATGATTGAAAAAAAAAATCTAAAGAGGCGTGGTTTATTGCAAATAACACCAACACAATAAACAAGAAACACTTGTGCATTGTATTATCTTGTAAACAGTATATTTAAATTATTTAACTTATAAATTCTATTTATATAAACTTATATTAGTTCTATGAATATGACTGGTCAAAGGCAGTGCTAAGCTATAAATTTTTCTAATAAATTATAATTTTTTTTTCCTATATTAAATCTCTATTTTCATTCCCTTTTTTTTTAATTTTTTAATTTTTCTGAAATAAAAATAGTAAGTGAAAAACAATTTTACTATTATTAATATCATAGTATATTTATCAGTATATTTATTCAATTTTCTTTTTTCACCTTTTTTCAAAACCATGTATCATATGCTTTTAATCACCACCCACCCCCTCTCCATACAAAACTACAGAAAATTAAAAAGAAATTTTTTATTAAAAAATGAAAAAAAAAAATCAGTAATCAGCTTATACTAGATGGTGTTGGGATAGAAGAGAGGCGAGACAGTTCTTGATTATATTGTAGTAAACCGAATGAATCAAATGATGTTATGTTGGTATTAACAGCTGCAGCCAAGATGTCTACCTTGTGACAGATCTACATAGCTATAGAATCAAATTTACCTTGGATTCAAATCTTTAAAATTATTTGAATTTTAAGCTATTAATATGGCTAACCAAATGCATAACTGCACTATCTACGGCATTGAATACCAAGACCTTATTGATAAAGCAAAAACCAGAAAGCAGATGAGATATGGATTAAATTGCATTACCACCATGAAAACACAGATAATTCAAACTTATAATAGCATTAGTGTAATAGAAAGAACTGGTCTTGTTTAAACTATAGTAAATTAGTTTTTGTGGCATAGAGTGGCAGTCTCTGGAGTTCAAAATTTATGGATCTTGTTTTGCTTTTTTACAAGTATTAAAAAGTCTTATGAATCCCAAGCAATAAATGATTTTTTTTTTACTGTTTAACTAAAATAATAAGTGATATTTTGTTGATATATTTCATGTTGATACTTTTGCTATCAATTTCTAATGCATTTAAATTCAATTACTTTATGATTTAGCACACAAATTGAATAAAAAAGGAAATTAAAATATGTCTCTCTTTTATAATTCTAAAGTAAACCATATTTCTGCATACAGTTCTAAAGGTTATTTCCTCAATAATATTTCATAATGATATTAATCTAATAAAATGTACTGGGATTTCTAAATTTTCCAAAAATTTCAACAATTTATACTATACATGCTATACAGAACACAAAAAAATGTTTTGTTAATTGGCCAGACTTTCTACATGTTTTATATGTCAGACAACTTTGTTTGTATGCTTTTCTCTTCACTTTGTAGGATTTTTAGAAATGGTTATTATATTGCTCAGTGGTTGAAACTTTTTAACTATAAACAGAAAATGCACAAATAATTGGAAATTGGCTGTAGAATGCTGATTACATTATTATTTGCCATTTATTGTCCATTAATTTTTTCTATTGTTGAGAATCAAAATTTTGGAACTGGAAGGCATATATCACCATTGTATAGGTTTATATTAATAAAAAATATATAATTTATGAAATTATATATGATATCTCTAGAGAAGAATTTATTGTTATTTGGAATTAAGTTTTTTCTTTTAAAAAAAAAGTCATATGTTTTTTTACAAACAAAACTCATTTATATGACACATTATATTCAAATGTCTTTAGGGACTAAGAATAATGCAAGTCATCAACTGATGTTTAAATGAAAAAAAAACCCACTTCCATGTTTTATTACAAGTAGGCTCCCCCCCCCCCAAGACTATTTGAAGATGTGTATATATCTAAATGTCACATGCATTGAATTAATCCTACATTAATAAGAATCTCAGCCTTAAGGTGGTCTTTGAGCATTCCATCATCAGATTTTCAATTGGATGGACAGTTGAAGAGTTGGAGTAGATTGAAAGCTGTCCATTAAAGTATGAAGATTGATCCATTAAAGTATGAAGATTGACTATTGTAATATACATCTGAGCACTTATAGCATATATGTGTAGAGATGGTAATCTGGACCAACTGATGATTGCTGGTTTAGCTTGAAATACGTATATTGGTGATTTTATTTATCTTTTCAACATATATAGGTTCAAGTGTATCAGTGTTATGAGATAGTATGGAGAGTGGTGGGTTGTGTGAAAGTCTGTGCTCATATACCCTATATATTAATAATAATTGTTTTTTTTTAAATTAAAATTACACTAGTGTAAGCATATTTTCTTTAATCCATCTAAATATTCTTAAAATCCTTTCATTTTTACCTTCTTTCATATTAAATTTCCAATAACATGCTTTTTTTTTTTTCAGTATAATTCTTAATATCATTATTAGTTATTTTACCTGCTTGTAGACCTGTGCTTTCTAAACCTTTTTTTAATTCAAATAAACATTACTATTGTACTTCCGAAATTTAGTTACTTTTCTGTTAGCTATAAAAACTACTATAATATTATTCTTTTGTCTATATGAGGGGGGCAGGAACTTCTCATTATCTTAAGTGTTAACTGGTGATATATAGTGGTTCTTTTATTTCAGAAAAAAAAAAACAGATGACAAAAACTAAAAAGTTGTCTTGCATTGGTGGTCGAGAGGTCAGCACGACTGCCTTACAAGCAGTTGCCCAGGTTGTGGGTTCGCGTCCCAGCCGATGCTATGACACTTGAAAAAAAAAAAACTAAAAAGTTAAAGTTGAATTTTGCAATAGCAATACAAACCCATCAGTATAACACAAATACATCTACACATATCATTTAGTATTATGAAAGGCTCTTTTAACTTCAGTCACAAATTTTATTTTTTTAAAAATGTTAACACCTTGCTTAACTATAGTCTATATTTATCCATAGCCATCTTCCCCCCCCCCAATAAAACCAATCAATAACATATTTTTTAGGGCAGTGGTCTTAAACCTTTTCACACCTGTGGACCACCAAAAATAAGGATAAGATTTACAGATAAATTTTCTTAAAGATTTAAACTGATTAGCCTTAGATGAGCATAATTGTTATAACTGACCAAAACAACACACTAGTTACTGTGCATTGTAATGGTGTTGCTTACCTTCACATACTGAACACTTTTTCTCGAGTTGTGCAGTTATACTGCTACAGAAAACAGTATGTTCTCATTAATGTGCCTGCATTGGTATGTTTATTATTTCATTGTTAAAACATGCAAAAATAAAATGTTATTCACCTGAATGTTGGGAAATATCACAGCTAGTGTAATTACATGACAATAATTATGATAAATGTAATAGCTGTATTTAATGTTAAATATATAAGATGAAGTTATATATATGGAATTTATACAATAAAAAACTTTCTTTTTTTAATTTTGAATCTGGTGTTATTTTAATCTCATTTTTACTCAATTAAAAAAAAAGACACAGAATGAAAAGTTGTTTTGGTAAAGTGTCACATAAAAATAAACAATCATTATAAAGATGTCATTTTGCTAAAAAAAAAAGATAATAGATTTACATTCTTGATAAAGGGAGATCATCATCAATGATCTGTCTCCATTTTGTGAAGTTTACAATTTCAAAAAGAAATGTCACACCCAAAATAAAAAGATGATACAAATGCAATAAAAATTTTTGCTATATGTGACCAATAAATGAGCTGACGCAATACAGAAATGCCTACTAGGTATAGAAATTGACATGTAAGGAGTGGTACAATTATCATGAGATTGTTGCTTTGTCTTTTAAAGTTTGCATTTTCAGATAAATTCCTTTGATTATTATTTAGTAATTATAGTATTATCTAATAATTTAAATAAAATTTTGATTTATAATTAATTTTATTTAAACAATTGCCATGAAAAAATAAATAAAAATTGTTTATATTAATTAAAAGTTTAAAATCTTATTATTCTTTATTACAAACTTTCCTGCTAGTCTAGCATGGACTGGCACTGGTCCACGGACCAAGAGAAGGCCACATCCGTGCCATATTTCTATGCAATAAATTGGAAAAAAATAATCATCTTATAAAATATTAATTTAGTTGCAGGAGTTATATTTTAATCTATCTTTTAACTTGTCAAATGCAACATTGTATATGGATATACAGTAACATGTTTTATAATATTCCCATATCTGTTTTTAAAGTGTAAATAAATTCATTTTATTTTAAAAGCCCTTTTATTTTTATTTTTTTTAATGGAGTTACTGACAAAATGGCTCATTTTTAAACAGTTAAAATTGTTCTTTAATGAGGTAACAGATTTCATTATAATTTAACCTTTTAAAGCTTTATTTCAATTGTGTCATGAGAACTATCTCTAATACAATTTTGAATATTTTTCATAAAAGATTTAATTTTTAAAAATGTTGCATTAGATTACTAATTGGTAATAATCTTTACTTGCTATATTTTTTTGTGTTCTTGATTGTGATTACCTAGTACATCACTGTCATAAACACTTTCACTATGACAGTTTTTGCTAATCTACATGTATATTAATTTTTGAATAACAATCCTTTTATTTTTCTGTTTTTTCTGTTTCACATATTCTTTTTGGTGTGGATTTCCACAATACAGAAAATTAATAGAAAATAGTTATTTCATTTTTCCATTTTGAACAAAAATTTTACAGTGACTAAAAAATGAATCACTTTCACTGGATTAAAGCTATGAAGATAATATAAATTACATAATATTGATATTGCCCAAAGGAAATAATTTTAGAACAGCCTTTATTTTGATAAGTTTTTCCAAATTTTGGAAAAACTTTTGTAGTGTTGGAGAGTAATATAAAAGGATTTATGTTAAACATACATTTTGTTTTATTAACAATGAAATAATAAAATATTACATAAAACAGACATGCTAGCTACTACAAATGATAGTATTGAAAGTAGAATTCAATTATAGTTGCAACGCAATGTTTGATTATCAGGCAAACAAGTTAAAAACAACAAAACATTAGATTATTTATTTTATATTTATACATTATTGATTACCATGTTATAACCAATTAATGCCAACATTTATTACTGTTGATTACTATGCTTGTTATTTTTGATATAACTGTGTTAGAGATATTTGCTATTATGCTATAATTAGATTTAAATCATTTGATTATCATTATGTAGCTAAATTAGATTGTCCATCAGTAATGATAATCTATATTGACTGAATTTTGTCAGTACATGAAGCAAATTTACAGACTGAAATAAAAAAATTGCAACTAACAATAATTGTTTTTTAGTTGATGTGATTGCTTGTAGAATAATTGTAAATGCTAGTTTCTAATTTTCTTCAAATTATGAGATTGGTTAATAGTAATCTTATTTTAGTTAGGTTACGACATCTTTTTTCATTCATAGAATTACAAACATATATAACATCATAACTATATTTTTCTTTTCAAGCAAGCATCTCTTTGTAATTTTTTGATGCTATTTAACATTCATCACATTAATGATCCAAAGTCTCTCCAAAAAAAAATCCAATTTTCTTTACTTCTTTCTTTTTTGATTAATTTGTGTTCAGTTTAGTTCTGCAAATCATTTTATTTTATCACCCACTACATCTTTTCTTTAAAAACTCCAGTTTTATAATTATCAAATTATTTCATATTCTAGTAAAAATTAAAGTTTAGTTTTACATAGAATAAATGCCACTTCTTCATCATATATTGATTTATATTTTAAAGTTTTTATTTCTTATTCCTTCAACAATCACACTCTACTACCACCAATCACATAAAAAATTTATTTAAGAATAAATAGAGTAATAAAAAAAAAAAAGGAGGTAACAAAAAACATCAACAACTATAAAATCATGTTATTTGATAATATTAAGAGTAAATGTTGGGGGAAGTAAAGCTAAAAAGTAACAAAATACTTTAATTTTATCTTGATAAATAAAATTATAAAGTTGTTTTATAACTTTTCATACTTTTTATATTTCTTTGCCTTGTTTTTAGTTCTTTTTTTATTAGTTCATACAATAATGACAACAACAATAGCAACAACAACAATAAAAATAACCATGTTGTAAATGAGGCTATATCAAACTCTTCAAATGAGATTGAATTGTCCTTGATTGGTAAATAAATTTAAAACATTCTTTAAATAGCCCATATCAAGCAAAAGCCTGTTTAATATCTATTTTTTATTCATAGAGGAGCAGCAAAAAATGAAATATTGCTTACTAGTCTCACTAATTGTTATATAGTGAGGATTTGTGCAGTTTTTCATTCTTGTTTTATTGTCTAGATAAGAATAGTTGCTCAGTTATTTAACTATTTTGTAGAGTTAGTAGACTGGCTGTGAATCAACCACCTGAAAAAAATTCTAAATCTGATTGGAAACTGAAAATTTTCCAAATTTCATTTGTCCTAATTCAAATTCAGTTCCTGATCCAGGGATATATTCACATTGCTTTACAGGGTCTTAATATATAAAATAAGCTTAGTTTTATGGGTATATTTAAAATATAATTGTGAATAATTTTTAATTCAAGTTTTTTATTATTAAATTCAATTTATTGCTAATAAATAGGCTTAATTTTAACATAAATAAATAGGATAAAAATATGGAATTATGTTTTGTTTTAATTTTGTAAATGTCAAGGCCAGCTGTAAACTAAATTAAGATTCTTAAGACGTAAAGCCTGTTTGATAAATTGACAACTAAAATATTATTTTCAAACTATGTAGAATTTCGAGAAATTTAATCAAAACATCCTTCAAACCTGTAGTTTCTAGTTTTTTTCTTCAAGGACATCAAACTAGAAATATTTCATTACTGAAATTATATACGCGAGCATTTAATGAATACTTTCTTTATATTTATCTCGGGGGAAATAACAAATATTAATCTAATTAACAAAAAAAAAAAAAGAACGAAATTGGAAGGGGGGGGGGGTAAATACTATTAGTTATTCAATTCATTTTTAATTAAATATTTTCTTTCTGCACAAAAAAATAATACTTAGAATTACTAAATTATATAATGAAAACTGCTTTTAAATATCGGTGAGCTGTCTTTAATTTAGTTGAAGGAATGAATTATGGGATATATATATAAAAAAAATAGATTTTATAGAAACTAGAATTTTCCAGTAAGATAAAAAATATCGATCAACTGTATAGAATTGTATTTAAAATTATAAAATAATTTTATTTTTGTGAAAATATTACTTTCTATTCATTTTACATACACTATTTAAAGATAATATTTTAGTAAGTAATTAATAAAGTATCTTATATTTTACATTATTTCATATAAATTGTGAATCGATGTGATGAAAATCGTGTTGAATTTCTGAATATAGTAATAGCAGAAAAGTTTTGATAAACATATTTGCTGTATTGGAAATTTAAATCATGCAGTTTTTCTTCATGAAGGTAGATTGCATTGACAATATTAATAGTAGAGCATTACAAAGAAATAACACTTGATCATTGTCTGTGATAAGAAGTTTGCCATTGCACATCATCCATTTTGTGTATTTTTATTATTGTATCTCAAATTTAAGGCCACATTATAAAATAATGAAATCCTTACTTGCTTAAATAGCAGGTATTTAGCAAGTAGCAAAATATAGTCTAGATTAGTAGGATAATGACAACCCTTAGGCCTACCATTAAACAGTAACTGATTTCAATTAAGTTCATGATATATATATAAAAGAACTCTGACTTAGAAAATTGTTGAGGTTAAACTTTGTTAGGCTTTCTTTTGTCTTAACTATGATAGTAATAGTATTGAAAGCCTAAGCTGAATAAAAATATTTAAAACAATGAAAACTTTTTCTCTTTTTTTAAATGGTCAAACATTTATTAATTTATTAAATATTGTGTTGTATGTGATGCTTTTAATTTATAGTATTCTAATTTTTTTGTGATTAAATAAACAATATGTGTTATCTCAGTTATTTGTGCATTTATATGCTAGGAAATATAGTAAAATGAATGATCATATAAATAATGAATTGAAATATTTGTTCTAGTATATCTTCTCTGTAATAAAGTATTAGTAATGGTAATGTTACAAATAGAAGATATTGGCACTAATAAAAAGAAGTGATTTTAATAGTTTTAGGATTTAACTATATAGAATGAGAAACTTCGTTTGATGTATATTTTTCAAGAATTGAATGTAGACAATGATTATAGTTTAGGGACTATTAAGGTTTAAGATTTATATAACTGCTTAGTAAAATGTATTTTCTAGAGAAAGAAAATTTAATTGAAAAATAAATGTCCAAAAGTTTTGTTTGAAAGGGCGGTTCATCAAGCAAAAGGAGATTATATGATGTTAATTTGCTATGAGGCTAATTTAGTATCTTTATTTGTTAAAATTTTTAGATGTATCTATGAAAGATTAATAGTTTTAAGAATTGTTTTGTGCATTAGTACCCATGCATGTTTTATCTGTCTTAAGCTCCAATATTAGTTTTACAAAGTTTAGAGAAACTTTTCATTTCTTGTTATATAGTTGTATTGTATCAATACCAATAAAAGATTGGATTTTTCTTTTTGGAAAAGTATGACTGAAAGCTATTGGAAATAATGAGTTTAATTCAAATGGTTTGTTGCTATTTACTTTCATATAACACATATATTGATTTTTACTATTATTTTTCTAAACAGAATAATTGCTCTAAAATAATGATATTGTAAGAATTATGTTATAAGTAGGAATTAAAATGTAAAACAACAATATTTTATGAGCAGTTATAGATATAGATTGATATATTTCAGTGTTAAAAAGATAATTGTATTTAAAAAGGGTTTTTTTTTAATCCAAATATATTGGTAAAAAATTTGATGTATATTTTTTAGATACAACAATCACTTAATGTTAAATATCAACATTAAAATTATCAATTTAGATTTTCAAGCCTGTATGCTGCTGAGGCAGAAAATTAGTTTAAGAAGGATGTTATGGATATCAGCAAGTCTATTCCTGACTATTAAAAAGATCAAGCTTCATAATCAACATATTAATTTAAAGCACAATTTTAGTGACTGATCTTATAGCTTAAGTGTTGATATGTGGATTAAAGCTGCAAATAAGGTTTAGTTTATTTTCTATTGTGATAATTTAATGCATTAAAAGTAACATTTGGATTTAAAACAAATTATTATATCAGTGAATGCCATTTTTTTTCTGTATAATAATATTTCAAATAAATGATGAAAGTGATCATTCTTTAAATAATGACACAAACAATCAGATTTTTGTTTTTAATAATATATCCATCATATCAGCTTGTTTAGATTTGAATGAATGCATCCAGCTTAAAGAAATTAAAACAATCTTTTATAATCAAAAATAGAAAAATTGCAGGACTGATGAAGTATGTATAGAAGTTTTACAATATAATGTTAAAATATTAATTTTAAAAATTATGAAAATTTTTAGAAATATCTAAGTCTATAAAAGTGTGCCACATGGTTTTAAGAATGCTTCTATTGTTTCAATTTATTAAAATGAACTGATAAAAAATACTGCAGTAATGATCATGAAATATCATTATTGTCATGGAAAACAAAAGTGCGTTTAATTATTACATTAAATAGACTGCTTTTGAACATAAATTTAGTTGATCAGAGGCTCAATGCAATTTTAGATAATCTAGAAGCATTATAGACGGAGGTTTTGTTGATAAATAAAAATATGAAAAGCATTTGAGCAAAGTGTGAAATATATATTTCTTTTATTAATTTTATCAATGCATATGACATACTTAATCAAAAAGGTTTATAACAAAAATTAAACATATTTTTTATCTATGAGTATTTATTAGTATTATATAGCTTCTATATGAAAGTATTATTAGGGTAGTGAAATGAAAACTAGTATTAAGTTTATATGTGTATTAGTTATACATTTGTTTTTCATTTTTATGATAATTATTTTTTAAATAGTTTACAGATAATTTCATGAAGTAGCCATCAAGATATGATATAAGTTGATTACTTATGTTTAATTTCAATCAATCAAAAGTTCAAAGCATTAATTATATGTACTTATCTTCATTGATTATTGATTATTAAATAATTAAGCTATAACTTTACTGAAAAAATCCTGAGATTAGATATAATAAACAATAGCAAATCTCCAGATTTGATTTTTTTTTTTTTCTACATCTATATGAGTCATTTGCAATATGTATATATCTAGAAAATATATTGTAGTTACTCCAATCTTGAATATACTTTGCAACAATAAAGTTATTTATTTTTCATGAACAGACAATTCATCTCAAATTAATATTGTGCAAATATGTAGAAAACACTTTGGCTTGCATAAAATGCATCTGCACTATTTTATACTCTCAGAGCAATGTAGATTCATTTTTAAAAGGATAGTACTATATTTTAAAAAAATAATCAGGAATGTTTTAAGATATATGTCTGCACTTAGTTTTCTTCCTAGAAGAAACCTTCTTAAGGGGTTGCATTCAGCTATTTTACTGGTTGTTGAAGGGAATCTATTAATGATCAATTGGGTAGTCTTAGCATGTACATATCTCGCTAATCTAAATACATGCATGACATCAATGGCAAACATTTGCACAGTAATCTATTGCCTAATTGTTCAAACTATCTTTGGTCAAAGAATTTCATATATATATTTACTATCAATTGCTTTTCTGTAAAAATCCTGATATTCAAAAAACTGATATTTAAGATTTAAATTTAAGTTTGATCTTACATGTGCTATTTTCAATAGATTATATTTATTTTACTTTTACACATACTTTGCATTATTAAAATATCCAGTTGCTGAAAACAGCCAATTATTTTCAAACTAATACTTTATGCATTATATTTATTTAATAATGTTTTGTATATTTTTTACTCTGTTGTGTTCCAATTGAAATTTACATTTGATTTTATTTATACTATTAATCTTCATAGAAGTACTATTTACTTTATAATTATAATTGATTAAAGATATTATTATCAATAAAATAAAGTTTTACAGAAGTCTGCAGATACTTGGATTTTATTCTTTTATCATATATATATAATTAATAAAGTATTTAATTAATAAAGAAAAAATCAATTTTTTTTTTTTTGCAGAGAATATTAAAGCAGACAAAAATATGAATAAAATAATATTCTTAGAGATAAGAAAATGTCAAAGGATATATTTAATGTATGCAAGATTCGAAGTCAAACTTTCACACGATCCTCAATTGTACATGAGGGGTCAGAATGACTAAATGTATCCTTGGCACTAGCGTGGGGTTTGAACATTCCATCATCAGATTTTCAATAAAATGTAAGGCTAAAGAGTTGTGGGTTGGAGTAGTTTAAAGCCTGTCTATTAAAGTATGAGGATTGGCTATCTTAATATAAAGCTGAGCACTGATTGTATATATGTATGGAGATGGTAATCTGGACCAATTGATGAATGCTGGTTTAGCACAAAATATGTATATTGGTAGTTATTTTTCTTTTCAACATGTGTGTGATCAGGTGGGTCAGCAATATGAGATAGTATTGAGAGTTAAAGGTCATGTGAAAGTCTGAGTTCGAATCCTACATACATTACATATTTATATTCAGGTTTAAGCCTGTATATGTATTAATTTATAAAGGATATATTACAACATGGTGTGATATATATATAAAAAAGCATTATTATGTAAATATAAATAATATGAGATATATTTCAAGATGATATGATTGATTTGTGGTAGTTTTTTTGACCAACAGCCTGTAATGATGATAATAATGTTAATTATTAGCTAATTTTTTAAACAGATTTTTTTTTTTGTTTTTTAAATGTTTCAAAAACTTAATTAACTCTGAAGTTGGAAGTTGGTTTTTATTAGACTTTAAATAAATTAATAATGATTTATTATGCATGCATTTGAGACAAGTATTTGAAGCATTCTCTTCAAGAGTGTGACTGAAGGCAGCACCACCCACCAGAGGGCTTTTAAGTGCAGATTAGTTAATTCAGATAAAATATTATTAATACGTTAATTTTAAATATTGCACAAGTCATTGTTAAATTATTTTGTTTGCATGTCAAAGAATGTCTGATCTACAAAGCTGTCATGAATAGGAAGGAAAGATTTAAAACACTTTTTTTTTTTTATTATCAATTATTTAAAGTTTGCAACAAAGCTTTTAAAATATATTAAATGAATTTTTTTTTTTTTTTTGCTCTGTAATACATTATGCAATTAATGATAAATGATTTAAAACAAATTATATAATGCTTAAAAAGTTATTTTGTGTAGGATGTAAAAAGTTATATAAATATGAATAAAATCAAAAAGTAAAGACAATTTAATATTATAACTGCATCAAGTGACAGAAACAAATGATTGATTGCACACTGTAATGGTCACTTAAGTTGAAATTGCAAACTCAGTGTTAACAGTCATGTACAGGTCATAAATGTGAAAATATAAACTTCTCTCTCTTTAATTGCAAAATTGGTAAACAATATGTCATAATGATAAACTTTATTTGATCAAAAGTTTTAGAAATGATGGAGAAAAAAACCAATTATGTATATTAATTTAGTTTTTGGTAATTTGGCTTTCTTCAAGATGAAACTCTGAATTTATAATTACATATCTAGCAGTCAACTTTAT
The DNA here is from genome assembly GCA_028023455.1 of Epiperipatus broadwayi. Taxonomy (NCBI): domain Eukaryota; kingdom Metazoa; phylum Onychophora; class Udeonychophora; order Euonychophora; family Peripatidae; genus Epiperipatus; species Epiperipatus broadwayi. The sequence continues at coordinate 621,355 of JAQFVV010006205.1, forward strand.
TGCTTCTATACTAGCAAAGTTTTCATTGACAAGCCAATAGTTATAAATTAGCTTGGAGATTTGATTGTAAACTTACCATTTAGTAGCTACTAAACTCAAGTTTGAAATAGATAGTCAATAGTAGAGTAAATAAAAAGAATTACTGTTTCTAATATAGATGTTGAAGGAAAGACAAGAAAATAGGTTGCTTTTTTTAATATATAGCATTCTTGTCAAAAACACAAACATTTTTATAGCATAAAACATACACACACACGCACACAAATGCATTGAAAAAAAAGTTTTAAAATTAAATAAATGTATTTTTGAGTATAAAAATTTAAAAAAGAAAAGCCTTTACCTTTTTTTTAATATGAAGTATAAATAAAAGCATGAATTGATGTTTGTTGTTAAATTTTGTATTCATAATTTTATCCAGATTTTCACTCATAAATTTATATCTTATTCAGTAGAAGCAAAAACAATTCATAAGTTCATCTCCACCTTTTTAAATCAAAATATACAATCATTGAGGTTGGTATAAAAATTTTCTAAGAATAATGCAATACAATGAAAATTTTGTTTATAGACTTCACATATAATATTTTTCTTTCTTATTTCTAATAATCATTTTAATAATAAAGAAGTAAATACTCAAAATCATTTTCCATTTTAAAGTTAACCACTGGCAAAATTGAGCTAGATGTTATCATAATTTATGGCCTTTTAGAACACTATGATAAGATTTTTATAAATATAAAACGTGTTTTTAAAGTTATGAATATTCCTTGCCAAGCCAGAGACTGGGTTAACTAAGTAACAAAACACTATGAAGGGACAATATTTAATCAATGTCAAATTTTTTCCATTGCTTATGGATTCTTATAACAAAATTGATTCTAGCATTGCAACTTAAAAGTGAATCGTAAATTTTAATGAACCCCACATCATCCACCTACATAACTTCTGATAGACTTCCCTCACTTTGTTCTCATTAATTGATACCATGTAATTTTTTTAATTTTATAAATATAAAAATACTTTTTGAAGTTATAGATCGTAATTTTATAAACTTTACAAACTTATTAATATTCATTATTATTTTCTAGGATCATTCAAATCATTTTCTAGAATAAAGAAAATAAAAAAAATTTAAGAAATTAATCAATTTGTGTAATCATAAGAAAAAAGATGCAAAAAAACTCTTCCTTTATAAATGGTTCCATATTTATAAAATATTTGAATGTAAAATAGTGTTTTTATCTAAAGCAACTATATAATGCACCATAATCAAATTATTGATAAAAAAAAAAAAACTTCCAAAACCTTAGATTTAAATTCTATCATACATAATCTAACTAATGTTGATAAGGACATATATTGCCCTTTGCAATTATTTATTTGATGTATATGCTAGGATATTTTCATTTTATCTAAATCTTTCACAGAAGTTTTATATGATGCATTTTATGAATTAAAATAGAAAGCTAAGAAACTAAAAATAAACAAAGATTATATAAATCATCTAGATTTTGCAAATGTAGTTTTTATAAATAATTCTTCACAGCTGCAAGAAATGTTGCAAGAGTTATTTGATGAAAAGATTAAAGTAATGTTTCATAGCTTTTCAAAATAATAATAATAATAATAATAATAATAATAATAATTAGTAGTAGTAGTATTAGTATTAGTAGCAGTAATAGTAGTAGTAGTGGTGATAGTAGTAGTAATAATGAATTAGCAGAAGTTAAAATCTACAAATAACTTGATCAGATTATTAATACAATTAACTTGGATGGAGTGATTTTGATAGAAATAACTTAATATGCATATGAAAAGAATTTTTTAAATAAATATATCTTAAATCAATGCTTAAATTATAAATCTGTGTTCTTAGAAGAGCAATATAAAAACTATAGAGCATATAGAAAAGTATAATGAAGTTAATTGAGTTAATGCATGACTGAGAGAGTAATTAGGTATCTCTGAAAAAATATAATAGGTAAGTAGCTAAAATATTAGACTGAATCCCAACAGATTGTAAAGAAAAAACTTAAAATATGTATATGAGATAGTTGGTTAAGATAGAGAGGTTTACTAGAATTATATGGAGAAATAAAAAAGTATGAATCAGTGAAAGTGGATTAGTTAAAGAGACATTCCTTTTGTAGTAATTTGAAAATGTTTAAAATGGATTTTTGTTTATTTAGATGTTTTGGCAAGTATTTACTGCTGACCTGGATTTAGAGAAAATAACATTGAAATGATAATAGTGGGCATGAATAAACATATTTGTTATAGTTACAATATTTAAAGAAAAAATAGTGGCAAACATTTTTTTGGTTTATTTATGTAAAAAATATATTAAGAGATATTGAAATTTTATAATGGAATCACCAGGAGTTATCATTGATTTTAAAGAATTTAGTAGTATTTAAAAAAACAAAACAAACACAGACAAATATAAATAAAAATTAAGGTTATAAAGAAAGACTAATTAAAAATTATTTATTATTGTATTCTTATCATAATTGCTGAGTATAAAATTCTTCAATGTTTTGACTAACTTGACACACTTTTTTTGCTACCTGCTATAAAGTCTAATAAAATTATTGTAGAAATATAATGAGTCAATGCATTTTTTTATATACAAATGATAAAAATTTATTATTTTTTAAATAAAAAAACAACAACCAATAGTACAATTTCTTAATTTATATAAATACATATATGTTGTAATAGTGACTTAGTTAAATGTAACTTGTCTTTGGATAGATAATATACATATGATAGTATTGCAAACTGTTTGTAATAATTCATATATCTACAATATATATATAAATAGATGAATGATGTTCAGAAAAGACATTGTCATAATTATGAGAATAGAATCAGAATAAATGGTCTTGGAAAAGAGTGACCTGAGAACTTGTTTTGGGAAAAAAATTATGAAATCAAGATGTGATTAAGTTACTTATGCATTTGATTATTATAAATGATAATTGATATCGCTTATCACACACATCCACGACAATTAATTCTGATTTTTCATATTTATAGTATATCATAAATTATAGCCTTGATAAAATAGTATGTATCAATCCCAAATATTATTAAGAATGCAATTGTTGATTTATATATATAATAGGTTTGCGCACACACAAGAATTTGTTTATTTAAATATAGTAATTACATCTAATTTTAACAAAAGTTTAAAAACTAAAGTTTATGCTCTAAGTTGTTTTAAATTAAGCGCTGAGCCTTACTTAATATCTTCATAAAATATTATTACTTTAATGGATTTTCAGAAACAGAAGGAAAATATTGATAAAAGCCTGTAATCATTTTCCATTAGTAACTTTTTATTCAAAGTAAACAAAAATATAAAGAACCTACCGCGTACCAAGTAATTATAAAATTCTTTTATTCTACAACAATAAAAATTAAATATGTATATAATGATTCAAAAGAAATTCGCTTTACAAAAAATTATAGATATAAAAGACGAATTTTATATTTTCATTTTTACTTATTCGATTTTTGCTTTAATATATCAAATTATCGATATCCTTATCGCAATTTATCGATTAGTCTATCTATATGTTAACCAAAAAATTAATGATTTTACTATATTTGGGGTAATGTTTTATTTATTTTGTCTTTGTAAATAAAATATAAATTATAAACAATAAGCAATTTGGCATTATCATCATATGAATCCAGAACATTTTTCAGTATATGGTGATAATCAATTCAATTTCCCACAGATTCTTTAAATCTTAAACTTCCCTCTTTTCTACTTCTCTGCTGATGTCCAGTTCACTATTTTAGTAGTCTAACTCATTTATTTCCCAAATATGGTTACATTAGATTTTTTTTTAATGTTATCCGTTTTTTTTAAAAAAATAGAAAAAGTAAAGGTATTCTGATAACTCTTCCACTAGTAATAAAGGGCATATTATATATTTATCTGACCAATTTATGCTTTAGCTAAGAATAGCTAAATATTATTTACCTAATTTATTATATGGTTAGCTGGGTTGGGTTGACTATGGGTCTGTCTATCTGAAAGAAAAATACTAAGCTTGTAAATGATCTGAGAAAGTTTCATGGTTCCCTTATGTTGAATTTGGTCTCATATCATGGCCTCAGTTGTTTGTTGAATGTATTAATCATTATACCACAAGGCCATCATTGTTATTTAGTATCTTTGATTCTGACTGTCTATGATATATATATAGCTCCCATTGTTTTCATTTTTCTTTCACCATATCTTGAGTTATTTACAGATTTAAGATTCTTACAATAATTTTGGTTAGTACTTCATATATAACCATAAAACATCACATGATCACCATTTCATATGCTTATACATGGTGTTAATTAGAGTACCAAACCATTCATACAGTAGTGCCACCAAGTACAAGCCTTCATAATCAATGGATGTAGGAAAGTTTGCTCATAAAATCCCTATCTAGTGCTTACTCATCCAATATATCCAGACTAGTTACTAGCTTGTGGCTTTTATCAGTTAGAAGGCTTGGATTTCAGAGCACTGCACCTGGATCTTAGGATCTAATACAATGCTATAGTAGCTCAGCTTTTACCTGTTTGGACACTATAAAGCCAGGAGCCCAAGATGAAAACACGATAATGTTTCCAACCCTAGTTCATTTACTTATAGCATCCTATAGATCTGAAACTCAGTTTAGAATCTTGGTATCTTTGGTTTTCAAAAACTGCAATCACTATTATTCTATTGACAGGATAGGTATAAAACCATTAAAACATCATATGATCACCATTTATATGCTTACACATGTTGTTAATAAGAGTGCTAAACTCTCCATACAGTAGTGCCACCAAGTGCAAGCTTTCTTAATCAATGAATTCTGAAAGGTTTAGGTATAAAATCCCTATCTTGTGCCTACTCATCCAACATTCGTAGACTAGTTTCTAGCTTGTAACTTTCATCAGTGAGAAGCCTGGATTTGAAAACATTGCACCTATATTGCCCATAGGATAATGGTGACTCTGGTTTTTGAAAAACCTGGGATACCAGAATGTATAGATGCTGAACTGAGTTCAGATCTATAAGACTATACGAGCAAATGAGCTTGGATTGGAAACCAGTATTGGTTTTCATCTTAGCTCCTAGCCTTATAGTTAACCAAAAAAGTAAAAGGTGGCTGTTGGAGGGTTGCATTAGATCCTAAGATCTAAGTGCAGTGCTTTCAAATCCAAGGCTACTCACTGATTGAAAGCCACAAGCTAGAAACTAGTCTGGAATATTGGATGAATAAACACTAGATAGGAATTTTTTGCACAAACCTTCCTGCATCCATCAATTATGAAGGGTTGAACTTGGTGGCACAATTTCATAGAGACTTTGGTGTTCTTACTAACAGCATGTGTAAGCATATGAAATGGTGATCATGTGATGCTTTAATGGTTTTATACATATCCTGCTCATAAGATAATAGTGACTGATTTTTGAACATCCCAAACACCAAAATGTATAGATACTGGACTAAGTTTATATCTATATGATGATCCAAGAAAATTAGCTTGTATTGGAAACATTATGGTGTTTTCATCTTGGACTTCTAGCTTTATAGTTAACCAAATAGTTAAAAGATGACTACTGGAAGGTTGCATTAGATCCTACGATCTAGATGCAGTCATCTCAGTTTATATCTATATGATGATCCAAGAAAATTAGCTTGTATTGGAAACATTATGGTGTTTTCATCTTGGGCTTCTAGCTTTATAGTTAACCAAATAGTTAAAAGATGACTACTGGAAGGTTGCATTAGATCCTAAGATCTAGATGCAGTCATCTCAATTTATATCTATATGATGATCCAAGAAAATTAGCTTGTATTGGAAACATTATGGTGTTTTCATCTTGGGCTTCTAGCTTTATAGTTAACCAAACAGTTAAAAGATGACAACTGGAAGGTTGCATTAGATCCTAAGATCTAGGTGCAGTCATCTCAAAAACAAGACTTTTACTGATGAAAGCTAAAAGAAAGAAATAATTTGGGATGTTGGATGAATAGACATTAGATAGGGATTTTATGCACAAACCTTTCTGCATTCATAGATTATAAATAGTTGTCCTTGGTGGCATTATTTTATGGAGACTTTGGAAAAGAAAAATGGATAGAGAAAGAGAAAGACTAGGAAGAAGGATAGAGATACCTTAAATAAGTGGCAAGGGAGTATATAGATTATCAGGTTTTTTATTTGCTAATGATATCTTCTTGTTCACAGAAAGTAGGGAGGATATGGAAATTATGCTAAAGGCATGCACAAGTATGTAAAGAGTTGGGATTACATTTAATGAAGAAAAATCAAAAGTAATGATGATAAATGCTGGGGAAAGAGAAGAGAAATAAATTTTTATTGGGGAATATAAAATTAATATGGTGAATAGGTATAATTATTTGAGAATCATCTTAAATAATCAGAGAAATTACTGGGATAAATGGGAGAAAAAATTGATAAATGAAACAAAGATATTAACAGTGTTTTCATATAATACATATAATGTAGCAAGAATCGTATTGAAGGGAGTGACTGTAGCAGGGTTAACTTATGGCAATGATGCATTATGTATTAGTAAAGAAATGTTAGACTAGATGCAGATGTGTGGACAGCAAAGGAAGCAATTTAATGAGAAATAGGTTGGTCAAGTTTTTATATGAGAGTTGCAAAAAGCAAAAATAAAAATGTTCAATAGATTGCAATTCCTAGATATTAAGAGAATAGCCAAAATAGTATTAAATTGGGTTATGAGAAAGGACAGGTAATGAGATGGAATGCAGAGGATTTGAATAAAGGCTTTATATTAGGGTATTTGTACAAGAGATGGGATGATTGTGTTTGGAGAATTGTTATGGGTTATAATGGCAAGGAATGACATAGAAGACTAGATGCATTAATAAAAAATAGGGAGTAAGAAAACTAGTGTAAAAAGTTTAAATATATATAGAAATAAATAGAATATTGGATGTGAGTAATGATAATAGCAAGGAAAATAATTTACTATATAAGATTCAAACAGGATTTCTAGAAACAAGGGAATATACACATAAATGGAGAAATGTGGATGATTTAGTTTGCAAGTTGTGTAAGGAAGGGATACAAAATATTAGGCATCTGATAATTGAATGTAAATGCTTACAAGCAGAAAGGGTGCAAATAATGAAATTGTGGGAGAATAAATATAAACTAAGTGATTATACAGAAAATAGTCTTGATTTTATGCTGGGTTTGGAAAAAGAAATGGGGGTTTAGATATAAAGGCCACAGAGTGAACAAAGACAATGTTGTGGGAATGGGATAGAGCAGTTTATAGAGAAGAATACAGGAAAAACTTAGGGTGGAGAATCAAAAGAAAAGGTAAGGTGGCTAACAGGCTTCTCTGGGTATAAGGGTTGAGAGATTCCTGACTTTGATAAAGGAGAAGTCATATCATATCACATACATTTCATATATATTGATTGTATTTTATTACATAAGTATTGGATAAAAAAAGTTCACCAGTGATTTTATTGTTTTTAAAATCCCATTTTCTATTATTTAGTGACAAATCATTATCTCCACTCAAATGAAGACAATTAATTGCTATTGATGTTATAATGAATTCATTATTATTTTTTGTTTATTTATGGAAATATCGATGTTACTGCAATTTTTCTCTGAATACGTTTTTTAAATGTACTATAATCTCAATAATAATATTATAAATTAGTTATAATTAGTAACATAATGTACTTCCTTTTTTTATAAATATTTTTCATATTTAGTGCTTTATTTTTATTATTTCTTGCACTTTTAATCGTCTAGCTATCTTCTTAGAAGGCAGCATTATCTTTAATAATGGGAAGAAAAAAAACAGACCTAAGAAGTATTTAAGTTTGAAAAAGACTGTTAGACAATCAAAGTCATAAGGAAAAAAACAATGCAAAAAAAAAGAATATTAATTTCATTCTGCAATTGATAATTAACTTTTAATTAATTATCTATCTTTTAGCTTTTAGTTAATAGATTAATACATTTAGAAATAATGTTAATAAACTCTGAAAAATGTAAATGCCATCACAATACATGAAACATTCATTATCAGTTATAATCACCCTGCAGATGTATATTTTGAGAACAATTTCTCATCATCAACTGCCATGGAGCATCACCATAAATTCATGTAAATATAACAACTTAATGTTTATTTTAGTTTAATTTTTAACTAACTACTTGCAATTTAATAATAACAAAATAAAATAAATTAGTGGATTGTAAATAAAGCTGAATCTGAAATTATTATTAATTATTTGTTTCATTGCATCAGGAAATAATAATATTTAATAAATATTTATTGTCAGTGTGAGTATAATTTATTATTAGAAGATGATTTTATGGGATTTTTGAGAGCTGATGGTATAAATAAATATCAGTTTTTAATTCTGTTGATATTAATTTCAACAAGAGTTCATTATTTCACTAGTGAGACTTGAAGCAATTTATTCTCTATTCATGGTCTTCAATATTGTTTAACTGAGTAGTTTTTAGCACAGTGGTAGGATGGTAGATTAAAGAGTTGAAGGTTCACAGACTGTTTCCCAATTGCTGAAAAAATCTTAAGTCAACTGAATAAAACTGTCATGCTAAGATCATCACATTAGTTGATAAACATAAAATGGCCTTCATAGATTCTATAATTACTATTATTATAGATGAAAATCACCTATAATATATATACTCATGCCAATTGACCTTTTGAAAATTTCAATGATCGATCATCATATACATTTGAGAGTTTTGATTTAGAAAAATACTCCAAATTTTTTTCTTAAGTTTAAATTATTGAATATAGTTATTATTTAAGAATATTATTTCTTATTGTGGAATGCTTATTGGTTTATCATATTATATCTTAAAAAACCCTTCAACACAAAGTATTATTATATATTAGATGTAATTATAAGGGATTTGAACTCAGACTTTCAAGCTTCCTTTAGTCATCCATTCCATCTTATACAATGATACAGATGAAACTGATGACTAAAGGGATCTTGAAAGTCTGGGTTCAAATTCCTTCTAATTACATCTAATTTAGATTATATATACTATAATTGTATTTAAATATTATATATTAGATGGTAACTTTTCTATTGTTTTAATGTGCAGCCATGAAAATATGTGTGATAGTCTGCTATATCATATACAAACATATACACATTAAGTTGAATTTAAAAGACTACAAAGTAAACACTTTGTACATATGTTAAGTTTAAACTAATGCAATAGATCACTATGACTTTTGATTACCATTGAAGTTAATTTATTGTTGCTTGCTACTCTTTTAACATAATTTATTTGGACATCTCAATTTTAGAACTTATTATAAACTTTACTGAACTTTTTATATAATAAAGATGCATGGATTATAGTCAATAAATACAAATAAAGGCAAAATGCTTATATATGTCTCATGGATTTCAGCAAAGGGTGATATATGTTGGGTGATGATGATTGTGATCATTAACATTTAAATATTATCTACTGGTTCTTCTTGGCTGAACAAAACTTGGTAAAAACACTCCTGTAAAGCAAAGTATTCCATGATTAATTACACCTCAGTTTGAATCAAACATGCCCATTTTTTAATTATATAAAACTAATTCAATAAATTTGTAAATATATTTGTATATATTTATTGTTATATGTTGGATTATTTCCATCATGTAAATAATCCACCACATAACTACAATTATCTTGCTGTCATCAAAACCTTCATACAAACATGTTTATACCTATCTATGTTTGCCTGAAGGTAGATTGAATAGTAGGCCTTAATTACAACATTAATGAGTCCTCTATGTCATAAGATATAACAACATAAATAAATTGAGGTGGAGAGGAAATAAAAACATAATTGAAAGAAATTGAATGAAAATTATATATTTTAAAAGTAACAAATAACAATGGGGAATTCATCTGATGACTTTTTCTAGAAAAATATTAAAACTTATCTGAGTATAACAATGCAAATTAATTAAAATATTTGCATATTACTAAAAGACTTTCATCATCTTGTAATAATATATTTCATTTTTTAAAACTATAATTTAATAATTATAATTTAATTGAATATATTTTCCAGTTAAACAGGATATTATTCGAAGCGGTTAAACTAGCTTTGATTACATAATACAAAAATACTACTTTTTTTATTATTAAAAAATTTATATATATATATATTTTGATATACATGAGCTTTAAATTATCATAATTCTTAAAAACATTTATCTTTTTTTTTCTTTTTCTTTTTTTCTATAATCTTTCATGTTTGATCAGTCCATTTTTTTTTCCCATTAAATATTTTATTTTTTAAACTATTGTTTATATCATCGAATATTTTTAACCATATCATTTCTTTAATCCTGCCCTTATAACTTAAAGTAATGGTTCAGTGGCTGATTAAAAAAGTAAATATTTCTAGATTAAAACTTCAGGTATTAATTACACCACTCAAAATGTCACATGACCCAAAACCATATTTCAAAATTTTTCAGTTGCTTTTTTTCTTTGTGTGAAGATAATAGCTAGGCAAAAGGGTCCTAGAACCAAATAATAACCCCATGATAGTTATTGGTGGTAGTTAATTATTGCTTGTGACTTTTTTTATAATTTATTTTAGCATCTCAAATTTAGAATTTCATTATAAAATAATGAAGTTCTTATACTTAGTATTAAAATATATAATTCAGTATAAATTATTGCTATTATTAATTTTTTTTAGTATTCAAAAGCTCATGTTATCCATCTTTAATAAAAAATCTTTATGAAAATTTATAAACTTCACACAAATGTCTGTCTTTACATGGGGGGGGGTATTAGTTATTGTGAAACACAATTTTAATAAGATTTTTTTTTTTCATATTGACTTTAAAAATTAAAAATAAAGCAGTGATATAATACAAAATTAATTCAAAACTATTAGAAAAGTAGGAACTGGCTTTTTTTTTGGAAAACTAAATTACATCAGTAAAAAACAACTTTGCTAGGTAGTTAATAATCATGACATAATGGATAATACAAATACTTGGTACTAAATTTTCAAAGTAAGAATGTATCAGCAATGATAGGCCAGAAAATAATTATAGAAATTACATGTAATAGAACACAATTAAAGTCAGAAGAAAAGATAATGTTAAGAATAAATTATATACAATAGATCTATTATTGATCCCCAAGATCTTATGCAAGTTAATATTTGCCTATCAATAAAAATATCAATGGCCACATAATACTGAATAAAACCAATGAATAGCAAATAATATAGGTATGGTATGAAAAATCTTTTCTGCTCAAACATATAGATATTTAATACTGTTTGATTGAATATTCTAAATTGAAAATAAAAAAATCAAAAGAATGACCTGGTGAAAGATAGATGGCAAAATTTCACCAGAGATTTGAAACATAGATATATTTCATAATGAAAAATAAATTATTTTCAAAACAGAGAAACTTAGAAGAGTTTTTTCTTTAAAGCATTATTTCACTTGTTTTTATGATCTAAACACCAGCTATCTCTCTTTAAATTTTTATCAAAATAATATTACTAATGTTATTAGCAAATTGTTTAAGATTAAAAAAAACACAATTCTGGGATTGATATTTGTGATAAAATAATGATACCATGTATAAAATAAAATAAAAAATTATATATAATTTGGATAGGAAAAATTAATTTCTTAGTAACTGAAAAGAATCTCTTTGATTCCTCACTGTTACTTTAAAGGATCCTCTTGGACAAATTTCAAGTGTTCAAATCTATTCATTTTTGTCATTTAAGTTATGATCATGTGAGTATTCACATGATAAAATAAACATGAATGGGAAGTTTGGCTATATATATATACACCCAGTATTTTGAAATACTGATTTTATCTCTGAATTTAGTGTTAGCCGAGAGGTATCGCAGCCGCCATGCAAGCAAGTAGTTGGTTGCAGACGGGTGTGGGTTCGCGTCCCAGCAGATGCTATGACATATGAAAAAGAAAAAAAAAAAAAAAATGTTTTTTTTTTTCACTGAAATCTAACATCTCTCCACACTGAGATATAAGTAGAATTTTTTAAAGAAAGAATAAATGAATGTATCTATGTGCATGTGAAAATATTTTCTTTTTTACTTACACAGATTAAGATTTAATCTCCAGAAATTAAAATGCTCACCAAAGGCAGAGACCACTAGTAATTCCTGAGTTTTAGATTTAATATACCATTTTATACTTAGCATCATTTTTTGAAAAAACAAACTATTATATATTAAATAAAATATTGAACTTTGTGAATTTTAAAGAAAAGTTATGAAACTATATATTTGATTTTCATTCACAGTCAATTATTTCACATTAATTTAGATTATGAAGACTCTATGTTAAGAATTTAATATGAGTAATGTTAGAATCAATGCTTATATATTTTTTTTCTTAAATGAAAACAGATGTTATCACCATCAAATGCCAAAAGTGAATTAATAGAGTATAGATACTTAAAAATGTTCTAGTTTTGTAGAAAAAGTTAAGCTTAATTTTAAGATACTTTACTTCTTGTAAATGCCAAATGTTTTTTTCATGTTTTGTAAGATACTCCAATTTTTTCAGATAAAGAACTTAATTACAAAATGTAGTTAGCAATAGCAAATAGTCAAAAATGGCAATCAGATATTTTGATTATATAATTCATATTATCTTGATTATTAAATATGTTTTTACCTAAAATTTCAAATAATTATATTTTATTTAAGACATATTATAGATTAATATTTAAAAAAAAAAAAAGAAAACTGACAGCAGGAAAGACAAAGCAATGTTTTAAAATTGTAATTGAAGAATGATTTGTCTAATTGTATTAATAAATGTGAATAGATTTGAATAGTGACATTAAAATAAGAAGAAATGTATACTTGTGGAATCCATAGAGAGAGAAAAAAACTGCATATTATGGTTGTTTTTTTTCTTTAAAAACATAAAAAAAAAGAAAAAAGAAATGGTTATAAAAATAGCATTCAAATTCAAATGAAATTACAATTGTGTTAGATTGCATGTCAACTAACAGAAAATATGTATTCAAACAGTATTGTGTTTAATAGATTTAATTTGAAAATAATCATTCATTAATCAGTGAGAAACAAAAGCAGTTATGAAAACAGGCAAAACTCTTCATACAGTAGTAGTAATAACTGTTATGAGCAAGCATAAGAAATGATGATCATGTGATGTTTAATGGTTTAAAAGCAGTTATGAAGACATTAAGTAATTATTGATGTCCCTGACTTTAAAAATTTTGAGAATTTCACTTAAAATTTATCAATCATTTTATAAACTTTGAAGGGGGCAAACTTCAACTTAATTAAAGAAAAAAAGAGATACTTCACTAAGAAAGTAGCAGTTTAATAGTAAAGTTTTCATGGATACAAGAATATATACAATGAAGAAAGAAATACAAAAATGATTCAATAATAAAAACGTTTGATTCTAAATATTTTTTTGTGCAAATACAAACATGATTGTAAAACTTCTTTATTAGATAATGTTTGAAACTGATAGGAGACCCAAGCAGAATTAACAGTTGTGAATGCAAGTTTGAATTTGTCACCCGAACAGAATTAACAGTTGTGAATGCAAGTTCGAATTTGTCAGACTCTTGCTGTGGTGTGCTATTAATTGTTAGTTATTTTGCTTGTGTCCACACTTTTAAATTGCCCCCCCCCCCCGATATATATATGTACATTGTTATTTTATCATTTTATTAAAGTGAAAGGCTGAAAATCTCTCACATGGCTTTTTATGCAAAATTGTTATCTAACCAGCATTGAAGTAATTTGTTAAACAAGTTTCTTTTTTATTTGGTGAACATCTTGCCTTTTTTTTTTTTTTTGTAATTTTATATCATTATTTACTTTAATTTGCAACTTGATTTTTTTTTTTTTTAATTTGTAGATTAATTTTATTCATTAGATTATATAAATGATGATTATTATAAACTAATTTGTATGAAGACCCTAATTCATTTGGTTATAATAAACAACACTATTTGCATAAATATAAATACATTTGATTACAAAACAAATTTGCATGAAAATAACAACATTTGTTTGAATATTTCAAACTTCATTTCCATATTTACGAATGACTTTGGTTGAGGATGAAAATAATAATTTGCATTATTTAGATGAGAGAAAAGTAGGAAAGGAAGTAAAGTAAATTGGAAAAATGCTAATAAATAACTATTAGGAAATGAGATAATATTAAAAAAAAAAAGAATACAAATTTATAAACATAGCTTTAAATAAATGAATTAATTTTGATCCCTATGTTTGAAAACAATAACTATTAAACAAAAAAATAGAAACATTCTTAATAATATTTTTAAAAAAACCTTATAAAAAGCTATATAAATATAGTGACAGAACTTTAAGATAGATCTAAAAATAAAACTATATAAAATGTATCAATAAAATGGATAAGATGATAAATATACTGATAATGTACATGGGTGTAACTGATATAGGCAATGTTAGAGAAATGGATCTTTGCAGGAAAACACAAACAAAATTGATGAAATTATATTTTTTTCCTATTAAAAACTACTACTGCTAAATCCTTAAACTTTTGAAGAAATTCATTCCAAACCTGCAATATGGGTATTATAATAGAAAAAAATTTCTGACATTAGGCACTTATAAGTATTCTAGACCAATTGATATGCTTCTATAGATGATAAAATTCACTTGCATTAATATCTATAATTTATCCTGTTTGTTCAATTCCTGAGTCATCTATTGTAAGACTGAGTAAGCAATAGCCACTAAATAGTAGTATTACATCTTAATTGAAATTGCTATATTTCAAATAAAGTGTTACATGACATTTTCCATGTATTTTCAACATCTGTATCAACTCTGTCTTTGATATTAACTATGCTAATCATGAAGTAGGTTTGGTTAAAATATGACCACTGCATTATTTACATTTTATTAATTATTAATATCAAATTGGTCATTATTACATTCTTATTGCATTGTAATGTCATTGTATTAGCACAAAAATCAATATTCTCTTCAGGCAGATTAAAAGAGATGTTGTTCTTAAAATATATGTATATTTTTAGAATGATTAATTCAATTTTTATGCCATATAATAATTAAATAATTACATGGCTTTGTGAAGAGATTAAGCATTTCAATTCGTTTACACATATTTAATGCTGTTATTTATATATATAAATAATTTATTCAAATATACTGAATGTTTACTATAGTAAATAGAAGGATTTGAACTTAGGATTTTCTTTTTATATTCATCCTTCCCTCCATCTCAAACTTCCAATACACATGATCACACATATGAAAAAGATAAATGATCTCCAATCTTTGGAAATAAGTTACATCATAATATAAATTCAGCCCATACCCTTTTTTATTAATATAAATGGATATTTAATGACAATGTCCACATGGGTATGACTACAATATCAAATCTACCAAGGGCTTTGAGTGTTCCATCATTGGTTTTTCAATTAAATGAATGGTTGAATTGTTGGAAGAGTAAAAAGATTGAAGCCTCTCCATTAAAGTTTAAGGAATTGCTATCTTAATATAAGCCAAGCACTGATTGTATATATGTGTGGAATATTATCATGGTTCTGCATGAAATACATATTTGGAAATCATTTATTTTTTCACATGTGTGTGGACATGTAAATTAGTTGTTTGAGATAGAGTGGGGAATGAATATAAATATCTTGATAATATAAGGGCTCTTTAAAATCTACAATACCTTTAAATAATAGTAATAGTAACAAGTCAGATGTCACATGACTTATATATAGCTTGCACTTACAAATATGTAAAATTAAGAGCGTGCTAATAGCTCTAAACAAGCTTTTTTTTTTTTTTTATTTATGATAAATGCTACTACAAGAGAAGGCATTCAAATCATTTTTATTTTAAATGGTCCCCTCCCCAGACCGGTTTCGACCTATGGGTCTCTTCAGTGAGGAGTTGGGACATTAGATCTAAAAACCAACTCAAGCAAAGCATTTATCTAAAAGATAATTGTTTGAAGAAGATCTGAAACTTTTAGACATCTACGTCTTTAAAGTCAGCTCTCCAACTGAAAAAATCATATGGGACTGAACTTAATTCAGATACTCCATATATTAGTAGGCTTAGCTCTTTAATTTATCTAAAGCCACAACAGCAAAATAATAATAGTAATAGTAACAAGTCAGATGTCACATGACTTATATATAGCTTGCACTTACAAATATGTAAAAATAAAAAAAAAAGCTTGTTTAGAGCTATTAGCACGCTCTTAATTTTACATATTTGTAAGTGCAAGTTATATATAAGTCATGTGACATCTGACTTGTTACTATTACTATTATTATTTTGCTGTTGTGGCTTTAGCTAAATTAAAGAGCTAAGCCTACTAATATATGGAGTATCTGAATTAAGTTCAGTCCCATATGATTTTTTTCAGTTGGAGAGCTGACTTTAAAGACATGTAGATGTCTAAAAGTTTCAGATCTTCTTCTAACAATTATCTTTTAGATAAATGCTTTGCTTGAGTTGGTTTTTTAGATCTAATGTCCCAACTCCTCACTGAAGAGACCCATAGGTCGAAACCGGTCTGGGGATGGGGACCATTTAAAATAAAAATGATTTGAATGCCTTTTCTTGTAGTAGCATTTATCATAAATAAAAAAAAAAAAGCTTGTTTAGAGCTATTAGCACGCTCTTAATACCTTTAAATAGTGGGACGAGAAAATAAATTATTACAAAAAATGCAAGCAATAAAAATAAAAGAAAGGATAATCAGCAGTTATCTCTTGTTTGTGGTATTCTTATTAGATAGTTTCATCAGTCAGTTTTTAATCAGAAGATACATTGGTCTGCAATGTAATGGATAAACTATGTCTCACAATGGTATACTAATTTTATGAAATAAAAGTACATATGATTGACATATGATTTTATCTCTATTGGACATCATAATAGAAATAGTTGGTGTGTATATTTAAATTTGGCTAGATTGTTTAGTTTCCCTTCATAATTATTGTCACCAGATTTACTTTCTATTACAGAAATAATAAATAATGTAAATTATTTCATAGCATACAATATTTATAGCACTGCCTGATGTTCATGAGAACAATCAAATATGCAAGAACATATATATTACAATATTCTAGTTACCTAAATTCTGAAAAGAATTATGAAAGCAGAATATGAAAATTGATGTAAACAAAAAATTTGGAATGTAGAGAGTAAAAGAAATATTCTGAATTAATCAAAATAATATTTAATTAAATAACTAATAAAATAAAAATTGTTTTATATTATGGATATTTACAATTAAGTTTATGCCTGCAAATAAAGATTTTGTACATAAAATTTTAATTCAGAAAAAATTTATTTGAATATTGATAGAAGAACAAATATGTGATTCCAAATATTAATCTTGCAGAATGAGATTAAATCACTAAACATCACATGTTCACCACAAGTTAGAAACTAGTCTGGGGATATTGGATGAGTAGGTACTAGATAGGGATTTTATGCACAAACCTTCTGGCATCCATTGATTATTCTGGCTTGCACTAAGTGGTACTACTGTCTGGAGAGTTTTGCCTGTTTTAGAATGAGATTAACAGAATATTATTACTAAAAACTTTTATTAGTAACTTAAATTAAATGTGACAACAATATTGATAGCATTTATTACCACAATAAATAAAAATTTATATTTGAATTATTTAAGAAAATATAATCAAAGTAAAGATTATGTATCTTACATTTATTAATAATAGTAAAGTTTGTCAAAAAAAATAAAATTATTTAATAGAAGATAACTGTTTTGAAACTATTACCTACATTATTGGTCAAAATTTTGAAGTTTGAATTCAGTGATATATCTATGATAATATTTTTTCTTGGTACAGTTTTTTTTTTGGAGATAGTTTAATGATAAACAGTTATTTGTAAATATGCTTAGGGTATTTCAGAGTTTAATAAGTAATAAGATTTTTGTTTGCTCAACAATTCTTTCATAAATTTGTTGAAGCTTCCAATTTAAATCCAGAGAAGACTAATTTTTGTTAAAATGATGTGTAACTATATTGAGAAAGCAATATCTGTATATATAAAATGATTTAAATTTTTTTTTTTATAGTCAAACATTATTTTAAAATCCATATATACTATAAAGTCTGTGGCAAGAACATTAGCCTGTAGACCTTGTTCATGTGAGCATAATATACAATGATCATTAGTTCCTTCTACAAAACTCAGTTGACTGACTCTTAATTAATTTAAAAATCCAACTGAAACTTCAAGCCCTAAACTGCACATGTTTCCTTTCATATATACCTCAAAACTGTATATGAAAAAATAAGTCAGATGTCTTTTTTCTGATTACAAATGTATTGACAACAAAATTCCTAAACAACAGAAACTAATTAATTTAAGATAAGAATAAATTAAAAAGTTTACAAATAAAATCAAACAAGACAATAATTATTTGTCTATGCTTAATCATAGATATGATAATTACAAATAAATTAGCATATTTTGTTTTAAAATATAAAAACAAACTTTTATATATTAAAAAAAAAATTCTATACAGCTCAATTTTGTATATACTACGGTTATGCATAACCAAATTGCTAAATTTATTTATCATGTTTCTCATAATGAGATTGATAGACTCAATGTATAATACATTTTTCACACACAATATTATAAATTATAAAAAAAATGTTGATATGATTATTTTTAGGAGATCACATGATATCTAAGCATCCAATTAACAGATTTAACATTGTAATTTAATTTAATTGCCCATATATATTTTTGACTACATTCATGTGAGAATTGATCCAAAAACTTTTAGCTCATATATCTTCCAATCTATTACTGTATTTGCCATGAAGGGTGTACAATTTATTAATATCATGAGATTTGGGTAAATCATAACATACCTTGTTTTATGTATTATTATTAGATTGAACATTGGCTTTACCATGACATTATTCATTGATAAAACTTGTACCACGTGTGTGAGCATTTATAATTAAAATTAAATCATATATTTTGTGTAATCTTATTTACTGGTGTTTAGTTAAGTTTATTATGTAAAAACTTGAATTCATGACTTTCACATGCATTGTGTGGATAGTGTAAGATGGATCTATAATATTGTATAATTTACCATCCTTTTCTTTGTATATTTTTAATTTCAGATTAAAAAATCTAATAACTAATGGTAATCACATTATTGTAGCAGATACATATCTTTAATGTAAAGGACTTTATTAATTTATAATTTTGCTCTAAATTTGAGATATTCAAATACATTGTATTATGAGTATGACAGAAAACTTAAATATAAATGTATTTACATTCTCTTAATTTTAACAATCTTGTAAATTATGTATAAAATTACTTCTGAAATAATAATCTCTTACATGTGCATATTATAAAAAATACTTTGCAAGTTAGACTTTCTAAAAATATTTGAATAAACTTGCAATGCCCTATTACTACTAATCTAATAAAAAATAAATCCTTTCCTTATGCTCATACTATAAAAATACTTTACATGGCATTTGGTTAGATGATACAAGAGAATATTATTTGTATATTCATTTTAATCAATATAGAAAATCAAATCTGACTTGTAAAAGATTCTTTTAGTATGAATATATATATATATTATGAATATATATATATCTTTGCACATTATTTGTTTTTATACAAAAAATATTTTAGATGCAAATAAAGTAATTTTTGTTTGTTTTAAATATAATTTTTATTTTCAACAATATTTACAAAAATTATTTACAGAGAAATATTTACAAAAAAAGTAAGTAAAATTTATTTTCAATAAAATATAATTTATTTTAGTTTAATATCAAAATAGGAAAAATAATATTTTCATAATTTCACTTATTAGTACTATAAATATTGTACTAAATTTTTAATTATAAGATTAAAAACCAAATTAAAGAATTATATTTTTTGTAGCACATTATTTAAAATGTAATTATATTTAAAATGTAATTATTTTATAATTGCGAAAATTATAACTTCAGAAATGCCACAATATGCTATCCATATTGATTTGAATATGTGATACAAAGCCATACCATTTGTTACATCATATATTGAAGGTCACTTACTATAGGATTCAAAACAAAATATGTGTGCTGACTGAAATGAGACTAATTGTATAAATTAGTAATCTTGAGTAATCAATAATCACTAGTTAATAAAGCCACATCAAAATTCCACACTAATTTCTAATTATAGTGGATGACTCTAGCAATAACATAAATATAATAAATTACTGATTCTAATGCAGATATTGTAGGTAAATAGAAAAAAAAAATCGTGTTACTTTGCTGGATGCAAAAATTTGTGAAAGCTTTTATAGTTTTGAAATCACTCAAAGTAATTTTTATATGCAGAATTATAGATACTTATGGTCATTTTATCAATATGTCCCAGCTATTATCTTTTATTTGATTTAAAATACAATATTTTTAGCTATCTCTTATACATACAAATAGCATAATTCTTATGACTTTATATATATAAATTATAGAAGTTTTGGCCAAAGTTTGTAATGATATTTTATTTGTTTTTACATGATAAGCTATTTCCATCATCTAATATTAATTGTTAAAATGAGTTAGAAAAAAATTAAACTTTATTTAAACTTTTCAAATACATTAAATTTTTAATAATAGCAAATAGGTTAATATAATATGCTTTATTTGATTTTTTCTCCTCTCTTCTTCAGGTATTGCTGGTCTGAACAGTAATACAAATAGCATGAAAGTTGAACCAGAGATCTTTATATTTACAAATACTAAATTTAAATATAAAGATCTTGATTCAGTTATTAAACTAGTACTATCACTGGTCAGGCCAATAACATCAGACAAAGAGAGGAGAATAATAACACTTAGAATATGTTATTTATTAACTTGTGTGCTATAATTAACAGTGGAATGTATTTGAAAACTTAAATAAAGTTTGAATTTTTAAAGAGCTTTAACCATCAAAACTGAATGATGGAAATATAATTACAAATAAACTATACGCCTTTATCAGATAATATTAAAAATTACAAAAACAGTTCAGATTTGTACAAACAATGCTGAACTGGAGGTGGATTATACACGAAACATGCCAGATTTTTAATCAAACCCACATAATATCTTGTTTAAAATAGAAATTTTGTATAGGCTAGAACATTCAAATATTTTTAATCCTTGTTTATGTAACCAATCAGACTGGTAATCAATTACTGGGATGTAACCAAATTACAATGGCTCTGACTTATTAATATGTAATCAAATATCAAAGACAATGTCAATCAGTTCATAGATGAATTATTATGCCATTTGATTACTTATTATGACAATATTGTAGTAATCTTTTATTACCTGTATTGCAAGGCAAAATAAGATAAAGTCAAACAATCCAGGTAATATTGGAATAATGCTGATAATGAATTTATAACAACATATTTAGTAGAGACAAAAATTACAGTAGTAATGATATAAAGTATCTTCTTGAAGCAAATTTGTTTATGAAAATGATTGGCAATGGTAGTTTTAAGCATTTTATTTAAATTATGATATTGATTAATAATAGGTAAATAATATGTAGCATAATTATAACATTGGCTCTGTAAAAAAATTCTTACATATTCCCTGAATGAACATAATTTATCTCTCCTAATGTAGGTATTGTAAATAATTTTCTTCTTCCTTTTCTTATGTATTGATTTCTACTTTTACATATCATACCATTTACAACTTCCTTAAACACTTTAACAATACTATTTTTTATATGAAACTTTATGCTAACAGTTTTGACTGTCCTGCAGTCATCATCAGAGCTACAATATCCAAATATATAATTATACAATTAATATATTTTATACACATTCATTTATCTAATTAAATACACAAAATAAATAAATGTGGATAGAATTAATTATGAGTAATATGGGAAATGATTATTTATAATGATCTGGTTAAAATGTATGTTTTATTTTGTGTATTTAATTAGATATATGAATGTGTATAAAATGTATTAACTGTATAATTATATATTTGGATATTGTAACTCTGATGATGACTGCAGGACAGTTGAAACTGTTAGAATAAAGTTTTCATATAAAAAATAGTATTGTTAAAGTGTTTAAGGAAGTTGTAAATTGTAAGATATTGTATATATTTTAAAATCACTTTTTTCATTTCTTTCTGATAATTTATCTTCCTCTTTATAAACATCTAATATTTTTTATTTGTTTTTGTTTTTTTTGCTTAATATTTATTCTAAACATTTGTTTTCTAGGCTTAATGAATCTTAAGAGCTTTTTGAAGTTTCTGATTATAACTTTAAACTTGAGATGCTAGAATAAAGGCCTCACTGAATAATGCATTACAATGTATTACTCTCTGCTCAAGAAAACCAATTATCTGAAAATTGTTGATATGATGATTTCATAATGTAAAATGACATCTTAAAAGAAATCAAAAGTGTCAGTGTATAGATCATATATTCATAGATTCTGTACCACATTTTTCATCTTTGAAATCATTGAATATTACAGTCACACATTTCTATCTCCTCACATTATCCTATTCCAATATATAATCTTCTAATCATTGTTTTAGCATTGATACTATTTTTCTTCTATCCCATTTTAATAGTTATTTTATTAGTTTTAGTATCTTATTCTCATATTTCACCATGCTTGTTATTAAAACATAAATAAAAACAAAATTTCTAACTCTTTCAATACTTTATTTTTATTTTACTTACCACTAATGCAATTCTTTTTTTTTCACTTCTGTGCCATTTTTAATAAAAATTGTTTCATTAGTTTCAATGCCCTATGACTTATCTCCCTATTCCTCATGCTTATTACTGAAACTTAAATAAAAATAAAATCTCTACCTATTTTATACTTTCACTTTTATGCTTTTTTTACTCTCCATATAATTTTTTGGTTTCTCTTTTAACATGTAACACTCCAAACATGTGTGTTTAAAATTCTCCATTTCAATTCTGCATAAATTACATTTTCATTTCAAATTCTTATTCCATTTTTATTTACTTTTTTTATATATCCAATATTTTTGTCATGATACTAAACAATAATTAATACCATTCAATATTATCATATATTATTTTTTATGTAACTAAACTATTTTGTATTCATATTCATGTCTGTGCTTCTTTTTCTCTAAGTAACTTCTCTATCCTTTTTTTTTTCATCCCTCATAATTATGCACATATATAAATTATCTACAGATTTATTTATTTATTATAGAAATGCATAGAAATATTTTTATGAATTTTGCTTATTATAAAATTTTTCTAGTTTATCATTTTAATTGTCTTTCCTAAACAAGCCAGTTTAATTAAACATTATTTATCCCTAATCTATTTTTATTTATATATTGTAGTTTTGAAGCATTTTAAATTTGTTTATTCCATATTTTTCCTCATTAAAAAAAAATCCATTCCATCTGATAAATTGTCTCATTTACTATCCAAGATTCATCTACCAGTGCAAATCTATTTACTTTTTTATGAGTTCTGCCTAAAAATTTCTGAATATTTTAGCCTATACAAAATTCATTTCTAAAATTTAAATTACATACTATGTGGATTTGATTAAAAATCTGGTACATTTCTTACATAGCAAACATGAAGTATGTAAAATAAACTCCACATGCATCTAATATATTATACCCATTTAGTGATGTAGAGAAGTCACTAATTTATTTTATCTTTTACTCTTTTTGTCATTATCATCATCATTAGCTGCCCTTTATAAAAGAATATGGCTATTTTAAGTTCAGAAAAAAAGTTGGAAATAGTGAAAGAAAAAAATAAAATATATTGCATAAGCAAGCAATTAAAGGATGAAAATACAAACAAACAATCCTACTATAGCAGTTAATGCATGAAAATGATTGATGATATAAACACATATTTTTTATTCATTTTTAAGTTAGTTTATTCATGCATAATTAATGTTTTATTCCTATGTTAGTTTAGTCATGTATTTCATGTTTTATTTGTTTTAGTTTTAAATCATATTCATGTAATTGTAAATTAATTTTAATATTTGCTAAACTTTAAATGACAAGCATGTATTCTGCTGTCATAGTCCTTTTTTTTTGTCAAAACTTATGCAAATGTTGGTAAACTTTGTTTGTATTTTTCACAAATTATTTAAAGTCGTTTATCACTTGTTTGTGTCAGTGTTGATTTTGTGGCTTCCGCTAGTGCCAAAAAATGTCCTAGAGCAGGAATCCCAATCTTTTCATATCCTAGAGAAAATTCTAAAATACCGATAAAAAGGCGGGTACAATCTTTTTTCAAAGCAAATTTATAGTATTTATATATACACACTAGAGAAATTTTTTTTAAAAATTTTTTTTTAATTTTTCATAATAGTAATAAAGTTACTTTTTAGTTTCTAAATTACACCAGTGGTAATTAGGTTCTAAAAAAGTCTTCATATGGAGCTGACGACACAAAATTTAAATTGTATTAAAATTTTTATTTATGTTTATGATTTTTTTTTTTCCAAAGTAATATTTTTTTTTTTTTAGATTTAATACACAATTGCTTTTTTGCATTATAAATTTAAGCAAAATAATTGCTGATTTTTAAGGTTTCTGTTTGCATATGTACTATTAAAATAAAACAATAAAAAAATTATGTTTCTGAAAAAATACTTTTAATTTTGTTTAAATTATAAATTTAACAGAAAATGTGTTATAATAATGATAATAATACATTGTACAGGCTTAAACCTGTATTTATATACGTAATATAGGCGGGATTCGAACTCAGACTTTCACACGACCCACTACTCTCAGTGCCATCTCATATTGCTAACTCACCTGATCACACACATGTTATTGAATATAACAACAAAAATAACATTATTCTCAACATTAATTGTCAGTGTGATGTTTAGCATTGCATATCATTGGTCAAGGCTTCGTAATTAAGACACTATGATTCTATTCCTGTTTAGTAAATAATTTATCAAGATATTCATCAGTGACTCAAGATCTGTGTTTTAAGTTTATAATATTCATGGTTGAAAACAAGGATTCACTTAGATATGTGGAACTGAAAAATGATTTTTACCTTGTATGCTGCTCTTTTTAAGAATGAAAACTTTTCTCTGTGAACTAGATTCCAGAAATTCTCAACTATGTAGCATTTTGGCACAATATCATTCTGAAGATCCAAAATGTCTAGATGTAATTCTTTTGTTATATTTACTTACAAGTAAAAGGATTGATAATGGGGGGCGGGGGGGTAATCATGGGCTCAATTGTAGTAAACTGCTGAAATCTCAAATTGTTCAAGAAGCACTTAAAAGTGTTTAACAAAGACTGTTATTTCAAGCGTTGGTGGCCTAGCGGTTAGCATAGTTGCCTTCCAAGCAGCTGGCCTGGGTTCGCTTCCCGGTCAATATTAAAAAAACAAAAACAAAGAATGACATGTTATATTCTCTGTCAGCTACCATTTTCTTCATATTTGGAAAATGCATGATATTTCATCTGTAGACATGATATTCACAAAACCTGTTTTGTTTTAAATAAATTTACAAGCCCTATAATGTTTGCTGCATGATTGTCTTTTCCCTGCAGCTTGAGATTTAAGGAATGCAATTTTTCCATTATGTTAATAAGAGAGAGTAAATCAACCAGCCAGAAAGAAATATGTTAATTCATTCTTTTTTGTGATCAAATTTTTTATTTTATTTCATTTATCAAATTTACAAATCTTGTAATCTTGATCTTATCATGTATACTGAAAGTTCTTTATCTTCACAGTCTGTTAATATGGCCTTGAAAAAACACTGCTGCAAAGAAGCTGATCAAATAAAGTTATTTTTGTAACTACTTCCATCACATATATGAAAAGCAGTACTCTACCACACAAGTTTGGAAATGATTAATCTTTCTTGCAAAGGGCAATAAATCCATTGACTTTACCAATTTTTGTTGATGCCCATCAGTGGATATAGAAGACAATTTGTGTAAAAGCATATTTATCAATTTGACATATATTGTGAATGGATTATAAATAATCTCACTCATTGTTTCATTCTTTCATTGGCAATATTTTTAGTAGATCTTTCATAGTGAAATTACCAAATACCATTGTCACCATAACTACTAACTGGGCTGTGTCTAATATGTCTGTTGACTTATCAAATTATAATAAAACTACTCACATATTTCTAAGTCACTCTTAATCTGTGTTTGAATGCTCATTGAAATTGCATGTATTCTTCATGTAATGGTGTTATTTGATAACTGTAAGTCTTGTATTATTAATAAACCTCATGTCTGTTAGAAAATCACTCAAAATAAATAATCAGCACAATCAGAAATGCTTCTTTTAACAACTCATCCTGGAATGGCTTTTTTTTCTTTGCTAGCATGTGAGAATTTTTCAAAGAAGCAATGGTAGAATTTTTAGCTTTTTCCACTTGCCTGGTGAATACCGACTATGGGGCATATAAGTTTAACTTTAACTGAGTTATTTTATTTTTCTTTTCTTCAGATTTCAGAGGATAATGCATGTCAAATATGGCATGAATTGTCTGAAATTGACATTCAATATTGTTTTTTTTTTTTTTTGGGGGGGGGGGGTAGTGCAATGCTATTGCCATACAATAAGCAAATGTTTTTATCTTTAAAATTAACAAAACAATATGATTCCTCCCAATCAGTATTAAAATAAGTTTCATTGTTGTTTTTTTTTACTTGATCCACTCATTTTAGATTAATAAATATAAATTTTAAATATTTAGAAAAGTCTATTTTACACTGTATATGTGAAACATAGTTCAAAATTAATGAGTGACCAATGCGAGTATGATGCAAATTAACTTTGCACATGACCACTGAGAATGAAGTCCAAGCAAAGTATGCAGCAGTACACACAGAGTCTGAGCTTGTATAGTTGGTGCAACTCATAGTTGCTGCATAAGCTCTTGTTGAGATGGAGATGGCATTGTATATTATATTTTTAATTATCAATTGATGATTTGTATTGTATTGCTGTTTGCTTTAAAAACATTAAATCTACATTAATGATAGTTATGATGCCTTTCTTTTTTCATTGTTAGCATTGTTGTCTACTTTCTTGTTTTCTGATGTCTGGTTAAAATGAAATTTAAATAAAATCTTTTATGTGATTATCAAATCACAGTGGGTGCACACAAATCAGTCTGCAGGCACATTTGAATACACAGGCACAGGGTTGGAACCCCCTGTCCTAGAGCATCTATTAAAATGATACTCTATTATTATTTTTATCTTTTAATTATGCAATGAAATGTATCAACATATAATTTCTTTATAATATTTATTATTCATTAGACTAGAGATTATCCATTCAATATTTTTGTAGTATAATTTTCACTACACCCCTCTCCTATATGTTTAGGGATTGGTTTCTATCAACTTTTAACACTTTGTGGAGAGGTGTAATCATATAAGCAAAGGCATGTGAAAATAATGTATTATCCCTAAGATCCACATTTCATGCTGAACCAGCACTCATCAGTTGGCCTACATCCCAATCTCTTTATCATTATTCAGTATATATAAATAATTTTAGTTTGTTAAAAAAACTGATAATAAAAAAAAGATTTTGAGATTAACATATCATATAATTTAAAAAAAAAAAAAAATGGAAGTATTTATTTGTTGAATTTTAAAGAATATTTATGAATAGTCACAATTTCAAACGCCAATAAATGTTATTTTTCTGCTCTGTTTTATAATAAAAAAATATGTATAACATTTTGCTTATTTATTTAAAATGTAACATATTTAAAATTCAATATCGATCTACTCAGTTATCTACATTCTATTTTCTTTCTAATTGTTTCTTTAAAACACTATGTCACTAAATAATTATGGGACAATTATTCGATAAATTTAGGATTCAATGTTCTTTATATACTTAAAATCTACATTTGTAAAAAGTATTTTAAAAAAATTCAAAGTAAACTAAAAGATAAAAAGGAAACATTTTCCTACTGTCATGCATTACGATAAATCTTTTTTTATATCTTAAATTGTTAGAAATTACTTTAAAAATAAACTTTGGATTCTTCATTGATTATATTGTTAAAATGTTTTTATTTGAAAAGCAACTGGAAACATTAGACATTTATTTAAATTGTTTTATTACTTTTTTAAATTTAAAATACAGTTGAAATAAATCTCATTCCATTTTTCATTTAGCAACCTGGGTCATCTATGATGGAGAAAAGAAAGGCAAAAGGTGTAGTTTAGAGTGATATTGCATGGTCTATGCATGCTGCCAATAAATTAATTGGTTCAAAATAAAGATGTTAATGCCTTTTATTTTTGGATTTTTGTGAAACCACAAAGTAAACAATGGGTGGTCGAGGAGGGGGGTGAGAATTCAAATAAATAAGTAAGAAGTTTCATTTTAAGCCGCTTTTTTTGTTGTTGTTAATTTGTTATTGTTGTTTCAAGGCCAGTCAGTTCATTTTTATTTGGATTATTGGTTTGATTTGTAATTCATATTGAATGTAGCTGACAATTATTATTTTCATCAAAGTGAACAATACTTCTATGATTGACCATATCCCCTCTCCCTCTCCTCACTTTAAAAAAGCAAAAAAAAAAAAAAAAGAAAATTAAAAATTTTAAGGAACAAATAATAAGAATAAAAAATTCCCACAAATCTGTCAATTATAAATATTAAAAGAGGTTTGAAATTATACATTAATTAATTTGTGAGTCAAATATTAGGTAGTATTAAGACAAGAAATTTTAAAAAAAAATTGAAAACAGAATTTACCATATTTTTTCTTTTTTCCATTTTCTCAAAACCCAAAAAGAAATTGAAAAGATAAATACTAGTAAAATTTCACAAAAGAAAATCTATCAGTGAAAAATAATGAGAATTTAAATTGCATCTTGAATTTATAAATTATGTAATATTACAATAAATTCCTTTTCCAAATTCAAAGAATCTTCATTTGATTGATTAGTCATCCCAGTATTTATTCATGATGTCAAAGCAGTGTTTTAAAGAAACAATTAAAGAGAAAATGCAATGTAGATTGCTAACTAAATCAATACCAAATTTGCACATATAATCATCTGCATAAGTACATGTGTATGTTTAATGAAGCTTTTTTTTTTAAATTTAGCTGAGTGCAATTTCAATAGATATCACTGAAAGTGCACTCAACTAATTAAGAAAAGAAGATAATACCATTTTGTAAAGCATATGCACATACATACACAAAAGATTTACATATACAAGCAATGAAAAAAATAATATTATAAATAATTATCATATTCATTAGCAAGCCCATGCATAAATGAGTACAGTCACTCTAATTCTAAAAGAAAAAGAAAAAAACAAAGTTAGAAAACTAAAAATAATACATTTTAAAAATAAATAAAGAAGGCAAGATTGGAATCAGAATTGTTGAATGTGTAGTCAAATGACAAAAATATGGTTGCCTAAACACATAATCTCATTGTCATTGTAGTACAAAGAGATGATGAGTGACAAAAGAGATTCATGATGACTGAGTCCTGTATTAATATAAGTGACTAAAAATAGTAAAAAAAAAAAAAAAAATGGTAAAAAATGAAAGAACATGTATAAAGATTAAAAAAAAACTAAAACAGTCTATAAATATTTCATTGTAGAACTGCTCTTTTCACCACTCTTTTAAAAAAATAGCAAAGATGAAGACAATGCTTGCCAGATTGATATATTAAATGATGAGAATTTGTGTTTTAATGTTTTCTAGTTAAAAATCATTAGACAAGCATTTATTAAACTATAACTGAATCATTGATTGACTTAATTTATGGCTAACTAACTGAAGAAAAAAATGCTACAATGATTGATTGGAACATTAAAAAAGTTTCAAACTTCACTTGAATTTGAACTGTAGACTATATACATGGTACATGGTTGTGCTAACAATTATGATTTCCTGTTTTTTGCAACTTGAAATGAACTGTGCAAAGATATAATTATAGGGGACTTGAATTGAAACAGACTTTCAAGCTTCCTTCAGCCAAGATATATAAAATAAGTTTTTTTTTTTTTCATGATGTTGAAATAAATCATTATATTTACAGGGATTGAATAAAATAATAGGAACATCTATAATATCATTTGCTAATATGTTACCAGGTCTTCATTTGAATTAAGAATTGCTTGTATTCTATATGGTAATATTTAAATTCTTTAAAAAAATATCAAGTCATTTCTAATAGGTAAAAAATATCAAATTCTCTGAAGGAAAGATAGTTACTTTTATTATTGTTCAAGAGTGTACACAAAGATTTGACAATAGTTAATCAAGTAAGGAGGCTATAGTAGATATGTGATAACAATTTTATATTTCAAAAATATTTTTCTAATCATCTGTACAAATGTAATCTTCTTGGAAAATGCCCATGATGTTTGAAACAATATTTATGCTTTCAATAGTTTGCAGTTGTCATGCAGCCAAATCATGAGAAATCTATAATATGTCTCATGACATGATTGATAGAAGGCTATTTGGTTACTAAAATTTTTTTTGCAACATGTGACAAACTTTTCTAACATTTATAAAATATAAATCATAATTTGTCTATAAGACTTTCTTAGTAATTCAATTCTTAATTTCTGATATCATCATTATTTTTGAAGTAGAATTCTCATCAGAAAATATTACTTTAGAAATGGTGATTCAATTCTAAATGATCTGCTTATGAAGATTTCAGAAGATCATTATGAAAGATTACAGAACATTGAGATGTGTCAACACAACAACATTTTCTTTCTGCAGATATGATTTTGGACACAATTCGTTTTTTAGGATTTTATTTGTAACTGAAAAAATGTTGCAATCGTATTCATTTTTATTTTTAGTATCACTATAACAAACATACTGTTAATATGATAGGAAATTTTAAGATTTTGTTTGCCCTTTGCCTATATATATATATATATGTGTGTGTGTGTGTGTGTGTACTTTTTAAATTGTATACATGCCATAAATACAATATATTTATGCAAATATATATATGCATTATGTGATTATATATATATTGCTTTATGTTTTATTCTTTGATATTTTAAAAGATTGCAAAATTTTGAGAAAAAGAAAATTTTATTTGCATAGAGCATAAAAGTTCTTATTAACTAATAACATCTACTTCATAAATGCAAATATAATTATCTAACTCTGTATATCTATCTCTATTCTAGCTTTTTTCTTATTTTTTATTGCCGTTCTTTCTCTATATATTTATTGTCAATTATTATTTTATCAACATAGCATGTTTTAAAAAAATTTTAAATGCTTTAAATTATTCTGAAGATTAATTTTTTTTTATGCAATTGCATATTTATAGCAGCTTTAATTATGTATTTTTAGCTAATGCTTATTCATAATATTTACCAAATATTTTTTATGAGAATGAATAATATGCAAGAAAATCTTTTTCTATTTATGTGTCAAAATCTTATTCCTTTATATTATAAACATTCAATTGTAAATGGCTTAACTGAAAATTTTTGGTTTATCAACATTTTTTTTTTAGGAATTGCTAATATAATTATTGTTTTTCCTTGAATATTTGCAATAACATGCTTAAAATGTATATAAATTTGAGTCATTAAATGTGTTTCATGATTAATAGGCAAGATAATATAAAACAAAAAGATAAATGTATTCAATTAAAAATTGTATTATAGTATATTCACAGCACTCGCTGCTTCAATATAAATTTAAAGTAGCAATCTTCTCCTACATTTCTTATAAAGTTGCAGATGCTAAATAATCTTTTTAAAATACACCAACATATGAAATTAATATCTCCTTAATATTACAATAAATTATTTGCTCAAAATACTGTCACTGATTGAGACTCTTAAATCTTGAAAAAGGAAGAGTATACTGATTCTCCTAATTTAGCACTTCTGCAAAAGATTAGATTGTTAAGACAATTAAAATGCCACACCCTAGACTTCCTATTATTGAGTTTGAAACTTTTCAAAGTATAGATAACCACAATTAAATAATAAGAACACTCCTTTCATTAACTTGACAATGAAATTGTATTTTCAACTTTATGTTTTCATTATACAGAATATCCTGGGTGTAGTAATTAAAACAACATTAATCATAAAGATGAATTTTATACACAATATATATTAATAGATGACAGTTAAATTATCTAAAATCAAAATATGAATGTCTATAAACATCTTAAATGAAATACTCAAGAAAAAAAAAACTCTTCAACCTCCACATTAGAGTTAACTATATTATAAGGGTTTTAGAGATCAGCAGTATAAATGACTTTTAATTGTAAGCAAATATATAATTACAGAAGTTGAAAATAATTGTAAAATGTATGGAAATAGTATAATATCCATAAAGATGTTCAATAAAAAAGGGTGTGAAAGTGATGCCTTAATAATTTGATAAATAATGAGCAAATATTTCTGATAAATTTATACTAAATCAATAAATGCTACTATAAAAGCTTTTGCAAAAGATTTTGAAAAAAATTGGTGCAGGACAAACTCCTTAGTGATTGAACATGCTTATGGAATTTAAGGCTGAGGCTACCAAGAAAGTTAAATCTTTTAAAATTTGATAATATTTTAAATCTGAAAATTTTATTTACCAAAAGTCTCATATATATATAAAATAACAATAAAAATAAAGTATTAAACTTAATGCCTAATTTAAAAGATTGACAATTGAAGATAGTTATGGGAATAACTAAAAGTACTTCCACTTTTTATAATAGTTATTTGTAAGATTTATTATTAATAATTTATTGCTTTATTATTATTATTATTATTATTATTATTATTATTATTATTATTATTATTATTATTATTATTATTATTATTATTATTATTATTATTATTATTATTATTATTATTATTATTATTATTATTATTATTATTATTATTATTATTATTATTATTATTATTATTATTATTATTATTATTATTATTATTATTATTATTATTATTATTATTATTATTATTATTATTATTATTATTTTAATTAATCTATAATGGATATTTACTTGATTTATTGTGACAATATATTGACTAGCAAAAATATAACCTAACATGACTTAGGGAAAGTAATTAATAAAATAAAATAAAAGAGAAGTAATAATAGTGTAATAGCAGTAATTATGTATTTCCAATGTAAAGCAGCATTGCACAATATTTTTTGAATTTGGTATAGTTTAATACTATAAAATTAAACAATAAAAAACATAATAAATTATAAAATCAAATTATGTAAATTTGAAAAAGGGATAACTGAATCCTATAAAATTTTAATTAAGATAATTGATCAATAAAAACTTAATTGTATTAAAATCAAAATTGAAAAACAAATGATATTTAGCCACTGAAAAATAAAAAAATTCTTAGAGTTTGGAAAACAAATTATTAATTTAAGAGTAAAAGTGTGCTGATAGTGATGTAAGCAGAATGGTTTAATTTATTTATTAATTATTATTCCAGAGATTTCTCAAGAATACAACCTTCTGCATTGCTGTAGTAAAAACATGTAGTAGAGAAAGTTGTGAAACAAACATCTATTATCTGATATGGAAAATACTAATCCAGAATTAGAAAGCAGTAATTTTTATTATGCTTTTCTTCTATACAAAAAAAAAAATTAATATTGAAATACAAGTATAGTATATATACTTAAGCTGGACGTAATTAAAGGGGATTTGAACCTAACTTCTAAGCTCTCTTCCATCATTCACTCTATTTAATATAACTTATAACAAGATCATATATATATGTGTGTGTGAAAAAAACAGATCTCCAATATATGTATTTCATGCTGAATCAGCATTCATCATGGATGATTGAAAGGAGCTTGAAAGTCTAGGTTCAAATTCCCTTTAATTATAAAAAAATAGTATATCATCATTAGCATCATCATGATATATTGCTGAGCAAAACTATTACTTGAATCGTGTATGCTTATTTTAAATGATTCTTGGCAAAAGTAAAATTGTATGTGAAATAGCCTAGTCATAAGTCCTTTGTGTATGTGAGAAAATAATGATCTGAAAGTCTAGAAATTGGAGAAACATATTACCACCAACATCTTAATTACTGGATTTCTAATGAAGCACAATATGCAAATAATAAGAAACCATTCACTTAGAAAGATTAGTCTTGTAACTATAAACAGTAAGAGACAACATAGCATCAAATGATTTATTATAGAAATATCAAATTGATTGATAAATAAACTGATAAGAAATATTTTAGCATGAAAATAAAGGCCTGCTTGATTTCGAATTATGAAAAAAAAATTTTTTTGTTCCTATTTTTATCTAATAATATACCTGTCAGTAATTATATGCATTAATAAAAAACTTCAAATAAATTTTTGATAATAGAAATTATTAAATTATATGATGTCTAAAATTTAAATTATAATCCTGATTTAAATTGTTTTTTAATACCGTTTGGAAGTAATTATTATATATTTACTTGGGGGAGGGGGAGAGTAGGATGCTTACAGTTCTAGGTATATCTCAGAATGCAGAATATTAATTTAATTATAAAGGTTTACTATTTTTCTTTGCAGCAACCAACCTCCCAGGTAATTGTATGTGGCTTAGAATTTTTGTATTATTGTTTTAAACTGTAATCATAATTATTTTGAGACCATTTTGTTTTCATCCTGAGCCTGATGTTTATATAAAATAAAAATTTATATAATATTACAATATAATACTAGCCAAAAACAAAATGTTACTAAAATTCTTTCACAACCATGGTTTCATTTATTAACAAATAGATCTTTCTCAAGTGAAATTTAAAAAAAACAAAAAACATACAATATATACATACAAAACACAATAACCTTCCCATCATTCACTTCAAAAACTAACTTCCTTTAACATCAAATAATGCCTTCATGAGAATAATGACCTCAGATTCAAAAAATTTCATCATCAAAATTTCTTTTACTCTTCTTTTCAGTTGACTTTTTTCATCAAAGATAACCTCTGCATTGTCAAATAATATTTTATGACCTGTATTAATATACAAAGCTGAGTTATGATATCTATTTTTAATTCTACTCTTATGAACTCTTTCATTAAGATTTAATTTACTTAGATCTATATAAATTTTATAATGACTGCAAGGTATCTTATAAACTACTCCAGGAATAGATTTGCTTAGGCCTTTCTTCCACATCACTTTCATACCACTCAATAGAAAGCTATTCTTATAAATCAATGACTTATATGATAAAGAAATGAACTTTATCCCCACTAACAATTAAATCTTTATTGTTAACAGATTTATAAATATTTTTATTAAATATAATATTTCTAATAAATCCATCATTATAACCTAACTCAGTGTAGTCAGAAGCAAATTGACTCCTCTGAATATAACTATTATTTTCAAAATTATTAAGCCTTCTATTCCTATAACAAAAAATCAATAATAAAAATTTCTTATGAATAAAAGATTGATAACTGTCTGGTCAGATCTTTTTTTTTTCTTTAATAAAATGAGGACAAAGTAAAACATTACCAACCGTATCAACACTTAAACCTAGAAATTTTAACGTAACAAATTTAAAAATACCACTTCTTCCCCTTAATAAATTTAATATTAGAATCAAAAGCATTCAACCTATCAAAAAAATTCTTTAATTTACTTTTTTGTATAACAAACAAACAATCATCAATATACCTAACAAATAATTTTAAAGAAACAGAAAAATTATTATTAATAACACTACTCTCTACAAAAATCAATATAGAGCACATTAAAGAAGAAATAACATAACCAATAATCCATCCCTCTTTAATTTTGTAAAACACATTATTACACACAAAATATATAAAATCCTCTAATAGTATTAGCAAATCATGAATAACTTTAATCTTATCTGCAGAAAAATATTCATGTTTTTTTAAAACAGTAAGAATCACATTAATGCTTTTTCTCCTATCATTTGATTGATATATGTTTTCAATATCTAAACTATCCAAAACATAATCATTTTCTAAAACAAGTACATTAATTTTATCAAATGCCTGAAAAATAAGAAAATACACAAAATTGACCTAAATATATATAATTCTTAAAAAACTTTATAAGAAATTTTGAAATTTCATCAACATCCCCCCTCTTGTAAAATCAAAAATACATCTTAAAGGGAAAATATCTTTATGAGATTTCAAATTAAAGAAAACATCGGGAGCCAAGAAGAAGTAGATCTAATTTTTTTTTATTTTTCATAATTTTCATAATTTCAACTAACTTAGATTTTATTTTCTTAGCAGGATCAGAATTTAAAATGAAATACTTTTTATTATTTAATTCCAAAAAAACTTTATGCTTAAAATTACTATCATTTATTTAAATAAACATGGATATTTTTCTGCAGATAAGATTAAGGCTATTGCTGATTCACTATTGTTATTAGAGGATTCTATGTATTTTGTGTGTATTCATGTTTTATAAAATTAAAAAGGAATGGATTATTGGTTATGTTATTTCTTTTTTAATGTGCTCTATAATGATTTTTTAGAGAGTAATGTTATTAATAATTTTTTTGTTTTTTTTAAATTATTTGTGATAAATTGAATAATTTTTTTGATAGATTGAATACATTTGATTATTATATTAAATTTACTATGGGGGTGGTGGTATTTTTGAATTTGTTAAGTTTAAATTTCTAAATTTAAATGTTGATAAAGACTTTGGAGACATTTTATTAAGGCAAAAAAAAAAAAGAAATATGATAAGGCCAGACAGTTATCAATCTTTTGTTCATAAGAAATTTTCTTTATTGAAATTTTGTTATAAGAATAGAAGACTCAATAATTTTGAAAATAATAATTATATTCAGAGAAGTCAATTTGCTTTTGACTATATTGAGTTGGGTTATAATCATGAATTTATTAGGAATATTCTATTTAATAAAAATATTTATAAATCTGTTAACAATAAAGATGTAATTGTTAGTGAGAATAAAGTTTATTTTTTTGCCATATAAGTTATCAATTTGTGAATTGATTTTTAAGAATAGCTTTCTATTGGATGGTCACCTAGAAGAAAGGCCTGAATTTAAATTTATTATTAAATAGTTTAAAACCCATCAGTTGATAGCAAATCTATACCTGGGGTAATTTATAAGATTCCTTGCAGTCATCATAAAATTTATATAAAGTAAATTAAGTCTTAATGAAAGAGTAAAAGTTTATAAGAGTAAAATTAAAAATACATATATCTCAACTTTATACATATTTCATGCTAAACCAGCAATCATCAGTTGGTCCAGATTACCATCTCCACACATATGTGCTATAAGTGCTCAGATATATATTAAGATAGCCAATCCTCATGCTTTAATGGACAGGCTTCAATCTACTCCACCCTCCAACTCTACGACCATCCATTCAATGGAAAATCTGAAGATGGAATGCTCAAAGGCAAATGTATCAGTGTTATGAGATAAAGTGGAGAGTGGAGGGTGGTATGAAAGTCTGTGCTCATATACTCTATATATTACATATATAGACACAGGTATATAATAAGCTTGTGTGTTTCATGATCATATCTCAACTTTGTATATTCATGAACTTAAATGCAGGTCATAAAATATTATTTGACAATCCCAGAGGTTATTTTTTATTGAAAAGTGAATTGAAAAGAAAAGTAAAAGAAATTTTGATGATAAAACTTTTGAATCTGAGTTAATCAATCTCATAAAGATAACCTTTGATGTTAAAGAAGATTTTTGAAGTGAATGATGGGAAAGTTATTTTATTTTGTATATATATATATTGTATGTTTTTTGTTGAATTTCATTTTAAAAAGTTTATTTGCTCATGGTTATGGAAGAATTTTAATAAAAAAAAATTTTTTTGGCTAGTGTTGTAATATATGAATTTCTATTTTATTTATAATTACTAGTATAGTGTTAGGCAGTATTTAATTTTTATGTTTATACATATTTGTTTGTGACTTTATTTCAACAACTATGTAAATTCAAGTTCTCAAACTGAGCCAGAATCTAAGGTTATGATTATAAAAAGTATGGAATTACAGATTAAAGTAAATTGGCATCACATCTTTTAGATACCAAAAGATTGTATCATCTAGATAATTTCTGAATTATCTGGAAACTGTTTAGATAAATGTAAATCTTAGATTTATTTTTATTGATTCAATGTGGAATATAATCATTATCAGTTAATTTTTAACATAGGGATTTCTGTGACATATTTGTTAATCCTGAACCTTTTCCTGTTACATACTTTTAGTATTATAATCCTAACTTAAGATGTTTGTAAACAATCAGGGTTATGTTAGTTATATATCAATAATTAATACTGTGTGAACCTGATTAAGAAAACATCAAACGTATAGACAGAGTTGAAATAATAAGAAATAGATGTACTGACAGAGTGGAGTGTATGAATAAGATGCCACAGTTTGAAATAGAACTATATTAAAAATTGAATATTTAAAAACAAAAGCAGAAAAGAATCACATGAAAAAAGAAGACAAGCAACTCAAATTTAATAAAATATCCCAAAGCAAAAAAAATAATTAGAAATATATATATAGCTGATTGCATTCATCATAACCGATCACAAGATCTAAAATAAAAATGGATTAGAAACTGGAAAAAAACATCAGAACCATAGAATACAAAAGTGTTAGAAACTTAAGAAAAGAAAAAAGTGTATTACAAATGAAATATAAGGAGAAAATAGAAAGTAAAGAAACACAAGGAAGGAATGATCAATTTGGAAATGTTCTAAGCATTCATAATGCAAAACATATAAAGTACGAGTAAATTATAGACATGAAAGCTGACATGGCTAAAGTAATTCAACCTGAAATAAATTTTAAATAAAAATAATGCAAACACGCAAAATTAAAAAAATATATCAATGAAAAGTTACATAAAAATAATAAAAACACCTGTGGTAATCTAGTTAGATAAAAAAATATTAAAGATATTAAATAAAAATGATAAGAAGATAGAAGATATTGTCAAATGATGTGAAAAATATTAAGTGCAACAAGGAAAAGCAAAAAAAAAAAGAAAATTATGAAACTATAATACAGATAAAAATAGAGATTGAAACGATTTTGGAGATAAAAAAATACTATTGGAGAAAAGAAAAGATGTGTTATACTAATATAAAGAAGCACTCCTTCCATAAAAATAAAAAATAAAATGTTCACCAATGAGATCCTGAAGATAACTCAAAATGAGATAGTTAGAAGAATTCAAAAAATAGAAATAGATCAAAGAAAAATGAATGAGAAATTAAAAAAAATGCATTAGATGATGAAAGAAATAAAAAAAGACATAACAATTACTTAGAAGAAGGTCAGAAATAAATTCCAGCAATCCTGATGAAGGCTCAGATATAAGTGAATCAATTCTTTAGATTAAAAATGTTCTAGAAAAAAGCAAAAGAAACTTCAATAAAGAATATGAAAAAACTTGAATTAAATCATATAGGGAGAGGGGCTAAGTTAGCTATAAAAGATGATTCAATAAGTTATTGGATTGAGGATTATCAGGTTTGCATATTATACCAAGTGTCTTATGAAAAATATAGAGAACGAGGAGGTGAATCTTATATAGTCTTTTTATGAGACAAGCTATTAGGCTGAGAGCTTTAATAGCATATCACCTCCATTATCAGACATAATTTGAAAAGTAAGATATGCAAATGTCTGAAGATTAGTTTAGCAGTACCCAGCTGTAGAACTTCCAGTATAAAAGGAAGTAGGTTTTTCACTATATCAAACAAGGCCCTCATTCCAATAATATCAATGTAAAAAATAGCAGAAAAGATAATTCACTGTGGGTAAGCAGAAAAAAAAAATACTAGAAATCCAGGAAAGTTTTGTATATTTAAATTTGGAGGGAATAATATCAATTTTGAAAAAACAAAAACATTCAAAAGAAGATACATTACTCAAAAAAATTCTCATTATGTGATAGCTCAACAGCAACAAAAAATGTGTGAACAAGCTGTTAAATGATCATAAGTTGAAAAATTACCTCTAACTGGAAAAATATAGTGACATAATTTTTTGTCCAAAACTGTTTAAAAAATAAAAATTGTAATAGAAGAAATTATTGTTGAAGTTCAAATAGCAGAATTTCAGTAATATCTGAAGAATTATATGATCAAATTATTAAATCTGAGTCTAAAGATACATATTGTATCATTAAAAGCACTCTCTCATAATAATAATAATAATAATAATAATAATAATAATAATAATAATAATAATAATAATAATAATAATAATAATAATAATAATAATAATAATAATAATAATAATAATAATAATAATAATAATAATAATAATAATAATAATAATAATAATAATAATAATAATAATAATAATAATAATAATAATAATAATAATAATAATAATAATAATAATAATAATAATAATAATAATAATAATAATAATAATAATAATAATAATAATAATAATAATAATAATAATAATAATAATAATAATAATAATAATAATAATAATAATAATAATAATAATAATAATAATAATAATAAAAAAAAGCTAAACTGATTTCTAAACAGATATAGAGTGAAGAAATAACTTATGTATTTTTATCTTAATTGGAATAATAGTATCTGACATTATATATAATATTAGCAGTATTTTTGGATTATGATAAAAGTCAGACAATCTATAAGAGAGAAAATTTACACAAGTCAACAGAGATTTATTGTATTATTTATAGTTCAACCAGCAAGAAATAATAGTTAAAATCAGAGCATCAAATCTAGCTGAAGAATGGCAGACAAAAATAGAATCTGTGTTTTATAAT
This sequence comes from Epiperipatus broadwayi, assembly GCA_028023455.1. Classification (NCBI taxonomy): domain Eukaryota; kingdom Metazoa; phylum Onychophora; class Udeonychophora; order Euonychophora; family Peripatidae; genus Epiperipatus; species Epiperipatus broadwayi. Next base: position 662,403 of record JAQFVV010006205.1, read on the forward strand.
GTAAAAATATATTTTCCCCCACAACAGAAGTGATCAGAAGGATATACATATAGGATACAGGATTTGCATGATCAATCATATTCAATGAAATTATTTTTTTGTCTAAAAATTCAAATTGAAAAGCAATTTGCCCAAATAATAGAATGGGACATAATCTCAAAGTATGCATCACTCCCCAATAATCCTGCTATAATAATAATACAAAGATAGTTCAGAAAAATTTTGTTTAGAAGTGAGAAAGTTAAGAAAATGAAAATTTTTCATTACCCTTTATGTTACCTCTAGTAATGGCAGATTGCATTTCATTTAGAAGATCACCAATATATGGCTTTCAGGTGACAACTTTACACCATTTGAATTAATGAATAATGATGTAAATGTGCTGACATAATTTAATAATCTCTCCAGAAATCAAGATGTATTACAAACAATACACTGGTTTTATCTACAGCCATGAAGCAACATGTGATTCTTCACAAATTGTTTTTTCAAGAAAATAAAGCAAAGGTATAAAGATCAACATTAAAAAAATGTTAGCTAATGATGAAGCATTATTTTTAGGCCATCTGGTCCTATAGGATAAAGTAAAAATAAGAAGAAACTTTCCACTTTAAGGATGAAAAAACAAATCATGGGATTATGTAATTTTTACAATTCCTTTTACAGGAATTTTGCACCAGACATGGAACTTTTGTAATAGCTTTTAAAAAAAGAAATCTCATAAAAATGGGCATCAAATATGTGCAGTATCTTGATAAAATTAAAAACAAACAGTCACTATTGTATATTCCAAACTTTGAAAACTCATCTATGTGCAAACAGAATGATAATTAGTATTATAATTTCAATTCCACAAGAATGGCTAAAAAGATATATTTGTTTCATCAGAAAATTACTGAAAGATTGAGAATTAACTTTATCCAGTTGCAAAAATTTAGGCAAATATTCTAGGACCTGATATAATTGTTATCACTGTTCATAAATGCTTGAATTCCTAAACTAAAATTATCTCATGAGCAATTAACTTATTCAATGGAATGTGATACTTCAGAAACTTAAATAGTCTCTGAAATATTGCAAGACTTCTAGAGACATAGTAATAGATTTCCTGAAACATAATCTGGTTCATTATGTGTAGTAATATTTAAGTATTGAAAATATCAACATTGTGATCATTGGGCAAGTCACTAGAAAAGAATTTATTATGCTTAACTGAATCATAGGAGAAAACAAAGAAATTGGTAAAATAATTGCTTTTGGATACCAGTCAAATGAGAAGAAAGTTGGTGAATTGTAATGCCATTGAATTTAAAGAATAGAATAATTATAAATATTCATTATCAGCCTGAAAAAATGTTATAAAACTGGCTTTATTGCCATAGAATCCATATTAGGCAAATTGTGAAATATGTCAATAGATCAAGCCACTAAATAAATTATTTATGAAATTATTGAATTTGATAATTTCTCAGCAACTAAATGTGCTATTAGCCATAGATTATTATGACCATTATTTCTGATCCATAAAATATTTTATTACAGTATATGAAGTTTTCTCAAAGTTTGTGTATGTATATCCAATATAGCAGGCTAATGCCAGGAGCAGTTTATGTTTTGAAGAATTAATAGTAAATAAAAATACATATAAATATAGCTTTACTTCTCAGTATATGTAAAATATATAATTGTTAATTAGAGAAGATATTAATTAGTATTAAAGTTTATCGGCTTAACGTTTTCGAGGATCCATGCCTCATATTCATAGCCTTCATAAAATGTATAATAAAATATGCAAATACAAATATTCAAATAAGCTAGTATTACGTAGCCCATTTCTTCGAGATCTCGAAGCAAGTATCCTTTCTATTAATGGCATGGATGTTTCCATTGATGTAAAATGCCTCCTTTATTTTTCTTTTGTGATCATTTGATTCTGAGCACAATATTATGGGATTGGCGGGTGTGAAGTTGTGTCCAGATTGTTTAGCATGCTCCAAGAATACAGAGGACGTGTTGCTGTTTTTCTGAGCTTTGTTAAATGTGTAAATATGATAGTAAACATAAATAGAAATCCATAATTTCTAACAATATAACTCCATTTACGTTAAATGAATGGTATCATTTGATGACAAAAATGGTATTATGATATATATTGATATCTCCTGAAAATGTGACATGATGTAGTTTGATTATTTGTTTTATATGCATTTATATAAATTCCCCTGTCATTGATAGTGTAATTGGATCTTAAATAAATCTATTTAGATTCAAAAACTAAGCAAAAGCTCACAAAAGCAAGATGGGTAAAAAATTGGATTTTCCCACTAGGTGTTCAATGTAGATGATAAAATTTTGATAATATCTCATTCTCCACTAAAAATTATCTTAGCACCTTGTTGTCCAATGATTTTATAAGGATCCTCATATAGATTTTGAAATATCTTGTACTCATGTTGTTCAGGTCAGTTAAGATTGAATACTTATCAAAATTTTATCATCTACATTGAACACCTAGTGGGAAAATACTATTTTTCAGAATATGACAATATTCTGGCTTTATATGTTGATAATCTAAAGCTTTTTTCACATTTATTGGTTCTTAATCATCATGAAAATGCTTATAGAATCAAATGGCTTTTCTACAAATTTCTGAAAATCTGAAATATAACAGCAACTAATATTCATTGATTCTTTCTATAATTTCTTTCAAAACACGAATGTGATCCAGTATGTTAAAATTACTCTCAAATCTACCTTGCTTTTTTTTATTGGTTAAAATCTAAAGTTTGTTGCAGATAAGTTTTAATTATACTGCTAAAGATTTTGTATAAAAGTGATAGAATCCTTATTAGGTTTGTAATTTCTAATATCATCTTTATCACCTTTCTTAAATATGAGTAGTACTATTCCATTCTTCTAATAATCTGATCCATCTTTTTTTATTTAGACATTTTGTATATAATTTTATCAACAATTTTTCTATTCCTTCACTTACTTCTTTTAAAATGTCAATAATAATTTCAATATTTGCTGGAGTTTTTTTCATTGTTCATTGATTTAATTTCATGCCATAGTTCTTCATTTAATATACAGTACTTGGAAATTCAGAAAATGTAATAAATATAGAAGTATATCATCTATTTTTTCAGCAATAGTTCCATTTTTTCATTTTATAACTGAAACAACTTTCCTTCCAATACTAATGAATTGCTTTACACTTCGAGATTTTTATTCTCTTTTATAACTTTCAATACCAATTCAGAATTACATTTTTTATATCCACATTAACTATTTTGTATCATTTTATAAAACTTTCCATATTTTATTTTTTAAAATATATTATTCTTAAAATTTTTCATATTCCTTCTTTTCTTCATACGAGTTATCTTAATAAAAAAATTCACTGGTAAATTGCTTTTTTTTGTACCAACTATCTTTTTGCCATTTTTAGTAGAATATTAATTATTATCTTGTTGATTTCAGTCAAGTCTTCAAACTCCATTAATATTTTAAAACAATTTGAAAGTTCTAATTTCAACTTATTGGAATGTGTCTAATATTATGAATATCAATTGTTAATAATATCTTTTTTAATAGTTTTGATCTTTTTTATTTTGCATTAACATGTATCTTACATCTTATTAAAAACCAATACAGTCTTAAAATGTATACTTTCTGTTAGCTAAAATATAATACAATTCACTGTATCTTTATTACAGTGCTTTCATGTTCATTGTCCTCTAACATTTTTTCAAAAGAAGAATTCAGAATATGGTTTTTCTTTTTCTGTAAAGTCTGTGTCCTCTCTTTGTTACCATAGTTAAATTTATTCAAAATACCTTAATTTTCAATTATTTATTTATTCTTTTACTACAGTCTCCCACACCAATTTTAAAATATTGTTTATTGTACATCCCTGTAAAAGTCTTTTTTTTTCCATAATGAGAATTTGTTGGGATGTAAAACTGAATTATCTGCATTTGATATCTTTTATTAATTTGAGTAATTAATCTGATATATTATCAGTGTCCACAAGGTTATTTTTCCACTTTTCAATAGCCTTTGCTTAAGTCAATTGTTTCTTCATCTTTTCTTCTAACTTTACCAACATCCGGTTTAATATTAGATAATTCTTACAATTCATAAAATCTTTATATACTTAAAAAATATGTACAGTTGTAGATATCTAAATAAAAATCACCTTGAGTTGTAGTCTGGGTTTGTATTCAGTGATATATATATATTTATCCTGCCTTTAAGAAAACTCAACTGATAACTCAGTTAAATATTACCAGACAGAACAGAATCTAGGTGGCCAATGTATGTTGGTTAGCAATCTATCCATATTTGTTTATTATATAAATAATCACATCTTAATAATAACTGCAATGTTAAGAACATACAGAGTGGATATTGGGAATTTGCCATTCTTGATCTCTTTAAGGCTTGTGTATTAAGTAAGGATATTTGTAATAATAAATAAATAATCATAACTTCTAAATATATTATAAAGAGGAAGTAATTACCTCCCACTGAGTTATGCAGTGTTAAAAACCAATAAAAGATAGAATGATACCATTTTATCTTTGGGCTTGGTTTTTAAATTATATGGTGAATTTTATCTATTGTTAATTTAGTTGAAATGACTAACTGGAATTTCTTTTTTTATTTTTTATTATAAAGAATAATTAGTAGAAAATAGATATTATATTATTAGTCAAAAAGGAAAGGAAATTGTTGTAAAATTCACTAATACTGTATTCAAATTGAAATTACTATATACGATAAGAGATATGACTTTTGTAAATTTGTATTAGGAACAGACATCTAGTGATGAATGGTTTCATGAATTCTATATTTGAATTAGTAATTACAATTTAGAGTAATCAAAAGGGGAGGGTTATATGAATATTGGAACTATTCATGAACATATTTTCATATATTCACTGATTAAAAATTTGTTGTTACATAATTATTTAGAATATATATTAGTTTGTCAATTGTATAATTGCCAAAAATTATAATTTAAAATATGTGACTGGAATTAATTTGTTGAAGCTACACTGTTCAATTTATTTTTTGAATTTGTTATGAAGTTATATTATTAGATTGTACAAACCATACAGTTGTAAAATATTAATAGTAATGGTAATGATGATAATAATAAAATACTTTTGTAAATTTGAAAACAAGAATAAATAAATCCTGCAAAATTTAAATTAAAAAATATACAAATAAGCAGTTTTCTTGGATTAAAATCAGAATTGATTTTTAATGGCCAAGCTCCATGAAGTACTTTTTCAATATTTCATGATGTTCAAGCATTAAAAAGGCAAAAAAAAAATCCTTTGTGATTTGAAATACAAGCTACTGGTTTATGAGTAAAGATGGACTGATAATTTTGCAGCAGAAGAGCAAGATATATAGTTTAATTCATTCCAGTCTTTAATTATTACTTCTAGAGATGTATCTCTATATAACTCTCTGTACTGATGTAATAAAAATGATTAGTAAGGAAAGATGTGAAGCCATTTATCTCATTGCTCAAAATAACAATCTAACATTGGCAAGCAGTAAACTTTATTAAACTTCTCTAACAACCATGAATAAAAAATATTTTTAAATATATATTATTGTCTGAATGAAATGCTAAGAAAAACTATTATTTAGGTTGTCAGTCTCTATGATTCTTGGAGAAATTGATCATGTAAACAGAACAGAATTGTCAAAAATTCTATATATATACATGAGAAAATACTTGTCATTTGTTCTAAGTCAAGTGAATTCTTGACTTGTAAGTCTAAAAAGTGAAGAAAACATTTTAGTACAGAAAACAGACTGACCATGACATACTAAATTTACAGTAAATTACAATATGTTAGCAGTAAAAAACAACCATCTGGAAAGATTAACCTTATGGAAGTAATATAATATATTAAAGATTAACCTTAGATGTATAAACCAAGTAAAGGACAACAGGGTACCAAATGATTTATTATAATGCATTAAATGTGTTGAAAAATAAACAGGTCAGAAATATTTATGATATCACTGTTGATTTATGAAATATGATACTAACTTGTATTAATTAATGGATATCAGTCCTATACTGCAAAATGAATGTTATCTTTATCAATTCAAAAACATGGTTTTTGTAAATATCTGATATGGTAATTTCTGCATCATAACAAAATGACCTTAAAGTCATTTAACTCAGATGTCTATTAGTAAATGGGATTAATTTTGTCTGTATAATTTTCCAGATAATCTCAATCTAATATTAGTGGCACTATTTCTTTTTGGAAGGGATAGCTAATTATGATTCAAGATATTAGTGGTACTATTTCTTTTTGGAAGGGATAGCTAATTATGATTCAAGATCTGACCAGTTGAAAGATTATAATAAGTATTTAGGATACTGGTGGTCTATGGCTCATTTGAAGATAGGATATACACTTTTTAAACCTAGACATAATTGTTAGACTTGCTAAATATGATTAATCAATATCAAGAAAACTGGTGTGTAAACTACTCAATTATATATGTATATATGAAGATACTTATCTACAAAAGTGTGTGCACTATACATCTGTTTGGTTTTTTAGACAGCTACTGTCATGGGGAGCATTTATTTCCCTGCTAATTGTCCTCTTATTATTATTAAATTTTTTAAGATTACACAATCTTTCAAAAAATAAAAATTGTATAATCTGATCAAAATAGACTATTTAAACCTAGTCATGTATACTTCAAGTGAAAGTTCAGATCTAATCTAATCAAGTATTCACATTTATTTTTATTGATATCTATGGTATGCAAAAAAAAAAAAAAGCATTGATATTTTCTTATTTTAAATATAAATATTCAGGATTTGAACAGACTTTCAAGCACCCTTCAATTATCCGTACTATCTTTTACCACTGATACACATGACCACCTCCATGCAAAAAAGATAAATAATCACCAATACATGTATTTTGTGCTGAATCAGCATTCATCAGTTGGTCCAAATCATTATCTCCCACACATATATACAATCAGTGCTCAGTTTATATTAAGATAGCAAATCTTCATACTTTAATGGACAGGTTTCAGTCTACTCCAACCTCCAATTCTTCAGCCTTCCATACCATTGAAAATCTGATGATGGAATGACCAAATCCCTTGCTGATGCTAATATTATTGTTATGCATATATTGACCTCAAGTCACTCTGACCCCTCATGCACAAGATCCTATCCATTTAAATACACGGAAAAAGGATGGGCAGGATGCAGGCTTAATGTGTAATATTTGAAATACAGGCATTTTTCACACATCTGAAGCTAATTGTAAATATACGGTATTTGAACACAGACTTTCAAGCGTCCTTCAACTATCCAACACTATCTTATACCACTGATACACATGACCACACACATGCAGAAAAGATAATCACCAATAAACGTATTTCGTGCTGAACCAGCACTCATCAGCTGGTCCAGATCATCATACTTTAATCTTCATACTTTAATGGACAGGCTTCAATCTACTCCAACCTCCAACTCTTCGGCCATTCATATCATTGAAAATCTGATGATGGAATGCCCAAATCCCATGCTGATGTGAATATTATTGTTATGCAAACAAATATATGAAACAAAATAGCAAACTTTTTAAAAAAAAAAACGTTAAAATTGTTATTAATAATTTCAGTGATTTATTCGAGGAACATAAAATTTTCCATATTAAAAGTAAATATACAAGCTGAATGTAGAATTTATTGTTTTATATATATGTGTACACAAGTATGTAGACTTCGTTCATACAATGACAGGAAATTAAATATAAAATTTTAAACAAATATTCATCAAGGCTGTCTGAATGCATATTGAAATATCACATAATCTAAGCGTTGTTTGGAATTTTATTTTTCATTATTTATTGATAAAGATATAATGAATTATTAATATCATGATAAGATGACAGCTGCGTACTGCATAAAAACAATTCACTAATCAATCTTTCTTTTTAAATTAAGCTGGAGCATATTAAAAAGATAATTTTAGGCTGCACTCATTTATTTTTGTTCTAGAAATACATTAATATTGCGATTGCGTACAGTTTTAATTTATATACAGCATTGTTTTTTTTTTCATTGCCGTACCTTGAATAGGTCTATTTAATAACAAACACAATAATAACGTAACAAATAATAAAGACGGTGGTAATGTAAATAAATAAAGAATTTTTTTTAAAAAAAATTATTAAAAAAGAAAAGATTATTTTTATTTTAAAATAAAAATCCCATGATTCTTTTTTCTAATTAGAATCATGTAAAAAAATTTTTTTTTATTTAAAATATAACTATTAATCCACAATCGATAATATATTTTCACTCTTGTATACCTTTGTTTTTATTATAAAAAATATATATATTTCATGAGTCACATTTTAAAGTTGATTAAGTCTAAGTCACTACTTATTAATTATAAAAATGTCATATGTGTTAACTCATCCTTTTTCACATTTCTGTTATGTCTGAGCAAATACGGTCAATGTTATTTTTTAAAATTTCCAATGTAAAAAAGAGAATGAATCTATTGGCAACAGAGTACTTATGATCAAGTTATAATAATTGATCATCTTCAGTGATGCTTCGCTTGGCACACAACCTTATAATTTATTTTAGCATTTCAATTATATAACTATATTTATAAATTCAATGAATTCTTATGTTGCTAAAATACATATAATGAGAAACCTCAAGGACTTGCAAGCTGTGACTGCTTCTCTCATCCAGCCATAGAAACCTGCTAGTTATAAATGAAAATAAATGGAAGATGCTCTCAGAATACTACATTACCCATTTACATTCATTAATATTCCAATAAATATTCTAAAAGTGAAAGTAAATAAGTCATTTGCAAACAAAGCAGTATTCAAGTAAATGTTCTGGGCATTCATACAGAAAAGGTAGTTTTTTTATAATTTAAACTTAGCTTTTATTAATGCTTAGCATGCTTTCAATATATAAAATATCTTAATCATAGCATTGATTATGATTATGATATTTTACAGATCAAAAGCATGTTATGCATTAATAAGAGCTAAGTTTAAATTATAAAGACTACCTTTTCTGTATGAATGCCCAGAACATTTAATTGAATATTACAATTATCCAGAAAAGAGAGGAGGAAAAAATCATTGAATTTGATTTATGTAAATGAAAGCAATTATACATAGAAATGAAAGAAAATAAAAGCACTTCTCTTTTATCATCCAGTTCAAGTTATGAAAGCAAGAGTTATTTACTAGATGTTAATGTAAAACAAATAAATTCCTTAGCACAATTATACATATGGTAGTATATATTTGATTTGACTCTTAATTATGAAAGTCTAGACAGGATGTGCCATATTTATGCATTATTTATATTAAAGCAATAACTTTCTGAATGATGAGCCAAAATCTTTATTACAAATGTGCAACTCTCTGTATTTATATAATTTTAATGATATTTAGATCAAGAAGTTTTTAAGTAAGTCAACTTCCTACATTTGGATGCTTTAAATTTGAAATATCTATTTCATATTATATACGAAAAGCTTAATTATGCAGAAACAACTTCATGATCAATTTTTCTTTTGCAAAAATGTTAAGATGTACCAAAATATTTGTTCCTCTCAGATGTATTAAAAATTTATTTTTAACCTATTACATGGCACAAAACCCATAAAAATATTAAATTGAACCATTGTTTTAATTAAAATTAATGTCATAGTACAATTTATCAAATAAAAGTAGAAACTCCCCATATCCCTTTCAAAAACATAGAGTTTTTAGAATACTGAATTATTAAAATTTTGTAATATTTTTAATATGAAAAAATAAAAGCCAAACCAACCTTTAACTAATCCATTGTAGAATAAAATTATTTCCATCACAGTAAAAGAGATATATCAGTAACACTTTTCCATCTTTTGTTTTATATTCTAGTTAGGTAAATATTCATTAATTAACTAATTGTACATGCCCACTTGGATTGGTAATCATATTATTCAGTTCATATACAAACCCTAGATTGTGATTATGGTAGTAGATGCCCTATAATTATGACATAGATCCCTTACAAAAACTGGATGATAAATATATTAAAGAATTTTTATTCACCTACATAAAATATCATGGCACATTTTTAAAAAATATATACACAAGGATATCCAAAAATAACTGGAATTTTATAATAAAAAATATCCATTTGATGCAATGCACTAGTTTAAACATGTTTTTCATTTTTCAAAGTTACCTGGAAATACTTGCAAAATGATGCTTTTTAATGTCTCTGCATTTTTTTCCACCACTTCTAAGTCTGCAAAAAAGAAAAAAACAGACATTTTTTAATTTGAAGAATTAAAAAGCACACAAAGTGAGATCGAGTAAATAATGCTGATATATAAGCTGGTTCATATTGAATTTAATTAAAAAATATTTCACACTCAAGGCTTTGAGAGATGACACTATTGGAGTAGAATTTGCATTCTGTTCTTTGCACAAAATGGGATATTTACATTTTATCTCATAATGTAAATGTTTCAGAACTAGTAGATAAAATGTCTGACTGTTATGAACTAAATGTGAGAAAAAAATGTCTTTTGCATAAAAAAAATCAGCCTTAATTCTAACATTTTAATTATTATAAAAAAAATTGACAAATTTATGAAATGCATTTTAGAAAAAAATGTGCTACATGAACCCATAATTTCACACAATGATATCATTTGACTAATTGATACAGAAGGGTCCCTGCAAGAAGTATGTAACAACTGAAGTGCATACTACAGCAGGCATGGTTATTTTTGTGTTCCTCCTCATATATATATAATACATTTTGTAAAATACTAAAGTATATTTGATAATAAAATGCCCTGAATGATGAATGCACAATTCAATTTTAAAAGTCATTAAGAATTTGGCTTGCAAAATTATGCTTAAAATATGGATTGCTTATAAGAGTTTTATCATCTGAAAGTTCTGATAAAACAAACTTATTTATACAATAGTCATCATAATTATAGTATATAGTTTTATTACTGATTTATATAGTACCATATGACTCCTCTCACCCTGCATGTTTTATCACTTTGAAATTGAGTTTAATATCTCTAGTTTGGAGTTAATGCTAATATGAAGCATTAACTGCAATGTTTTTTTAAGACTTATAAAACAAGAAATAAAGATGATTTTGAAGTATTCATAAACAGAATGATAATATACAAAACATATATAGCAAAAAATTGATGTAAGATTGTAAATAATTTTAATTTTATATTTGTTAGAATCACAGTCATGTCAACAACAAAACATTATTTTAAACACACAAGTGAAACAATCATAAATTATTTCCATACATTATATTAACATTTTGTTGAATGAGCAGAAACAAATGACAGACAAGAATTGTCATTATTTTAATAGCATCTTATAATAATAATAATAATAATAATAATAATAATAATAATAATAATAATAATAATAATAATAATAATAATAATAATAATAATAATAATAATAATAATAATAATAATAATAATAATAATAATAATAATAATAATAATAATAATAATAATAATAATAATAATAATAATAATAATAATAATAATAATAATAATAATAATAATAATAATAATAATAATAATAATAATAATAATAATAATAATAATAATAATAATAATAATAATAATAATAATAATAATAATAATAATAATAATAATAATAATAATAATAATAATAATAATAATAATAATAATAATAATAATAATAATAATAATAAATAAATAAATAAATTGATAAACCATTTTGAGTTCAAAATGGAATACATATTGACTTGTATTGTTTTATTAGTTGCTTTTTTTTTAACATTCATAAATGCTTTTTTTTAAAATGGCAACCAGAGAATTTTAATAATAGTTTTCCATTATTTTTTTCACAAAAGAAAAAAAAAACAATTATGACTTACATATTACAGATGCAATATCATTATTCTAAAAAATACAAATTCAAAAACTTTTTTTTTTTCAAATTCTTTTAGATTGGTTATGATAACACTGCACAAATGTGCACATATAAAGACTGCAATTTTTATAGTATATTTGTCAATAAAAAATTCAAATGTGATGGCATCCTATAACTAAACAAATCAAACTCAATAATATAAATGAAAAGAATGTATCTAACTTTATTATCACTCTTAACTTTATTATCCCTCTAAACTTTACTTGTACTCTCTCAGAGTTTAATGTTAATATTCATTAATGAATCTTGATTTTTTGCTAAATATAAAGTAAAATCAAGTGGATATTTTATTGAATCTAAATTATATTTACAACTAACTAAACACAAAGAATTTTATTTAATATTTTTAAATTATTAACATTAAATAATGTAGCTGCTTATTGATGTTTGTGCAAGCAACCATCATTTCAATATTCTCAAGATAAAAATAATTAAGTTATTAAAATCAAGTGTTGCATTATGACCCATGTATATCGATAAGTGATGAGATTAAATTTTTTTTTATATTCAAAGTCACTTTAAATAAAACAAGTTGTTTATCATTTATTTATGATACATATTCTCTTTTCTTTCTAGAGTGGCAACAATAATAAAATAAAGCGTAATATCAATTTTATTTAGAGACAAAACTCTCCATGCATTAGTGCCACTCAGTGCAAGGCACAATGGATGCAGGAAGGTTTGTGCAAAAAATCCTTATCTAGTGCCTACTCATCCAATATTCATAGACTAGTTTCTAGCTTGTGGCTTTCATCAATGAGGAGTCCTAGATCTGAGAGTATTGCACCTAGATCTTAGGATCTAATGCAACCCTCCAGCAGTCACCTTTAACTTTTTTAGCTAACTATAAAGCTTTGTGTCCATAATGAAAACACAGTAATGTTTTCAAGCTAATATTATTAGCTTGTATAGTTGTATAGATCTGAACTCAATTCAGTGTCCATACTTTTTGTGTCTTTGGTTTTTTAATAGCTGTGAAAAGCAGCTTGTGTAAGCATAAAGAAGGGTGATCATGTTATGTTTGATTGTTTAATATCAATTTTATATCATAATTTTTTTAAATTTATTTCTGTGAAGTCCATGTTAAGTAATATTTGGTAATTATATATTTATTTAAGTTGCATCTGTGCCTGAATGAAAACTATTTATTTCCAAGAATAAATAAGGCAAAACAATAATGATAGTAGCATTTTCTAACATCAAATAGTTTAAGATCAGAGATTCTTTCTTTAAGGTAGGATTATACTAACTCACTTTGACTATAGTAAATATTCATAATTTTCTAACTATGTTTCCATCTTTTGGAGTGCCCAAATATGGACCTCTTAAGATAATCCCTTTTATTTCTCAAATAGCCATCAAATATGGCCAAATTATTGATCCATTCACCTGTATCATGTTTAATTTTTAAAATTCCAATGAGATTTTATCACAAAGTTATAGTGGCTCTGATAAATACTTTTTTATAATGAGCTCTTATAAGTACTATAGGGTTTCCTATGTTTATGCATATAAATACTTAAATGTAAATCATTATTATACTAGACCTATGCATCATCTCATGATTATGAAAATATTTGTCAATAAATAAATATATTTCAATAATATAATCACATCAAAATACTTAATATTTAAAATAGCCTTCTCAAGTGTAAAAAATTCACTTAAGACATTTGTTTTAAACTATATGCCTATGTTATATATTAGGTATATGTACTTGTACTATAAAAATAAAAAAATAATAATACCTGGGGAAACATGTAAACACTTATTCTTTTTTTAAAACATTAATTGTATCTGATTGACTTTTTAAATATATTATTTATTTTTTAAATAAATTACAATTATTTGAAAACTTTTATGTTTAACCTGATGTAATTCCATTAATATGTCAGAAAGTCTTTTGTTGATAAATGCATAAATTTTGAATAGTTGAGGTTGTTTTTTAAGTATCCTTTATGCATGATATACTGAGATAGAATGATAGAAGTAATTGAATTATTTGAGATGCTTCTACCATCACATTTTATTTCCATCTTTTGAGCAGGTTGGCTGATCATTTAAGGTAATTTCTTTTTTCAGGGGCATGCTTGTTGATGATTCCCCCACCCTTTTTTTGGTGGAAGCTGATCCAAAAGAAATTAACCTGTTAACTGATTTCCTATATCCACTCATCTTTTGATTTATATTTTTTTTTTTTTAGGTGAATAATTTTTTAAAAAAAAAATGAGAACAAAGTTTGTTATAACCTAAAAAAACTAAAAGCATGATCTCCATATTTTTTTCTTTATTGCATCATTGGTCACTATGGCATTTTTAGCTTTATATTCTATATTCTCTCAGGAAATATTTATTCAAACTCTATTGTTAATTCACATGACTCTCAATTTTTTTTAAAACCTTTTCTTCATACATTTTATCATTATTTTAAAATTATATGTATTATAGATAATTAAAAGATATTTAAACAATTTAAGATACAAGCAGAAATAAATACATATATAAATCATAAATCCTTTTTTTTTTTTTTTGACAAATAAATAAGCTCATTATTAGATTTTTTCTAAAATAATTTTTATATAGTTCCTTTACTTATTCTGTATATATCATTATCATTGCCAAATTAATAATCATAAACAATCAAATATACACCACAGAAGTGGGAAAGAGACTATAAAGATAATATCAAAAAATATATAAAATTGAATGATAATAATAAAAAATTGAAACATTTTCTACTGCTATCTTAAAAGATATCATGATGTGATTAAATAATTAACTCTATATATATATATCAGTGATCCAGAATCACTTTTTTAGGAATGGAAGCACACTACATCTTTTTTTTTAATAATGTTTTTATTTTAGTTGCCACAATAATTTTTACATATTTAAAAGATCATGTATAATTTAAAATGTGATTTAGTTTAAATTATAAATCAATTTTATACTTTATTTTGTTTAGATCATATATATATATAGGTATATTCCACATATCACCATCATGTATATAGTGTCTTGTTATTTAGTCATTTGCTATTTTAAAAATTATTTTGAAATAAACTGTAAAAAATATATCATACCACACCAGCATTTAATATGGTGGAATGATGAAATCAAAATTTTATTAACACAATAAATGTTTGTTGAAATATATTTTAAATGGTAACAAGATTTAGTCAACCAGGTCGATTGCTAAAATCTTGTGGAAAAGTAAATGGCCAAATATAAGAAAGCATCCCGTTCATGGATTAAAACAAAAGCTAAAAGTCATTTTGGTCTCTAAAAGATACCAATTGCTAACTTCACTGGAAAAATGTTGTTTATTAAAAATGTAATTTCATCATGAGCAAGTGTAAATAGACTGTTTTTTGCTACATATATACTCGGTTAAATTTTAGAAAGGTCTGCAAGCTGAATCCATGTCTGTTTGAATTTTAGGATGGCTGAGTAGTTAGGCGGATTGTGCTGTTACTCATGCCTGAGGAACAGTAATCTTCATTTTCATTCTATGTGCTAAAATGGTACAAGCCAACATAGTGATGGATGCCCTTCCTGATAAAAACCTATTGCAATAGTACCTCAAATAGAGAGCTGCTGCCTATCCAAAGAACAAAGTCAAGAGACAAGCTGCTGCCCAGGATTTAGGTAATTACCTTATGACTACTGCAAAAGCTCTCAGATTAATTTTAATAATTAATTTTCAAAACTATAGCTATAGTAAAATTAAATAAATGCCCAGTTTAAAGTCTAATACTTCAAATCTTTTTTTTATTTCAACCTGTAAAACCAATAATAAATATTTTCTCAAACTTGTTAAAGAGATAAACTTAATAATTATTTTGTTAATTAAATTCTGTTTTACTCTCATATTTGCAGTGAAACATATGCTCTTTTATATATTTAAGTCAGTAATATGTGATGATATGCCAAATATATTTTGAACCAATGAGTGGATATATTTTAATAATTTTATTCTGAAGATAATATTTCTATCTTCAATTTAGTAATTATGGCATAATGATTAATTAATATCATTGCAGTAATTTAAAGCAACTTTGAATTCAATTTCATATATAATTATGGTTTGCTTTGTTACACTGATAAATTATAATTTAAGCATAATTTTACTTAATTAATAATAGAATTCTGGCCAGGGAGATATTAGTAAGGCATATTCAGTTATATTCATTAATTGTGATTCTCTTAAATATGCTTTCCCTCTATTTTTATTAAATATGATTAAAGATGCAAATTAATTGTTTCTTAAATGAGGATATTAAAGGATATTAATATATTTAAGTAACTCCTCTCTCTTTATAGCACATTGTAAATGCCTATAATGGATGTATGTAGGGCTAGTTCAATTAGTTCTCTCTATAACATATGTTATTTAGGATTTATCCAAAACTAAGATAACCTATAGTTTGATGGATGATGATTCACATCATTATCGAGTTATATTATTAAGCTCGAATATTAGAGAAACTTAGTAACCAGTCACAATATTATCACTGTAGTAATTAAATTATATTTCTGACTAGCATTGTTATTTATCACTTAGCAATCCATGATATTAAATGAATATTATGTTGGCATATTAAATTTTTATATGCATAGATTATTTGCTGAGCACGAAAGTCAGCTAATACATTTAAATGAGTCTGAACATTGTATTACCCCAGACTGATTACATTCTATTGTATAATGCCTGCAGCATCTATTTGATCTCAATGTGATCCATAAATAGTATAATTTAATTTATTTTGTTTTTCATTACTGATAATTTTAATAAATGTATTTAAATTCATCTGTCTTTATTATTTTTGTCATATCCCAATCCAATTCACTTACTTATTAATTATATTACCAGATATTATTATACAAAATGTCAATATTATATTAGCTTACCCATTAATAGATGTTTAGTCTAATTTTATGTGATGTGGTTAGCCATAGGGTCTTGGGTTTCTCCCTGTTCAGAGCCAGCTCATGATTAAAATTAAGGTCTATGTGTAACTTCAGAAATGTCACTCATATGGTGTTAAATCACGCAGTGTTGGTGAATGAGTTGGAGCTTGGTTCAGACTCTGAATCTTACCATCTCATTTGATTGTCTTTAGTGTATTGGACTCTGCATTTTGTTATGTGAATGTGCAAATCTAACTGTTACAATATAGATAATACATTATCATTATATTTTTATCTATCAAAGGCTTTTAACATTCTTAAATTTTAATTGTAAATTAGATTTTAGCATTGTGTGAACTTCTTGTAATCAACATATAATGCACTGGTCAAACTCATTCCTGTTCATATATAAAAACAATTCAACTGTTGATAAAAAAGTTAAAAATCAACAGAAATTTTCATACAATAAAAAAAAAAGTTTTAATAGTTCATTCAAGATTGTAAAGTTCTTAATAAATTTAATACAGAAAATGACCATCATTTAGTGAGATATAAGATACAAGTTAATGAAAAACTAGAGACAAAAATTATTAAGAAAACAATATTCACAGTTGATATTTCTAATCTTCAGAAACATTCTAATGAATTTAAAGTAGAACTTGCAAACCATTTAAAAATATTAACAGATTTCGAAGATAATTCAGATTTGAATGAAATCAACAAGTAGATAACTGATACATTATTAAGAACTACAACAAAAACAGCTATTACAAAAATGCAGCAATTGACCAATAAAAAAAGAGTTAATAATGACAAAAGAAAATATAATTGTGAATTAGTAATAAAATCTATAGAAGTATCAAAAGTGTAAAACAATATTTTGGTATTGCAATAAGAAGAAAAGATAGAACTATTACTAAAAAAGAGAGATGATATCATGAAATGTGTAAAAGAATTTAATAAACAATTATATAGCAATAAAGAACAAGAAAAATAATCTACAATTACTACATCTTCTGAATTGACTAGCATTTTAAATGAAAAAGTGAAAAATGCAATTAAATTTATGAAGAAGAAAAAAGCTCCAGATAATGATGGAATTATAATTGATATCTTAAAAGAAGCAGATGAAGACAGAAATATTGTTAGTAAAGTTATGTACCAAATGCATATGCACCAGATTAGTGGAAGAATGCAGCAGTAATAATGAAATTTAACAAAGTTTTTTTTTTCATATGTCATAGCATCAGCCGGCATGCGAACCCACAACCATCTACAAACTACTACTTGCTTGCAAGGCAGCTGTGATGACCTCTCGGCTAACAATGCTTGACAAATTTAACAAAGTTAATAAAGATATTATGTCTTTTGTCAATTCTACACAAAAAATTCCCAAGATAATATAATTCTTTTACAGAAAACTTTGGATTTTAACAAACTAAAAAAACAAGTTGGATTTAAAAGTAATTTTAGCACAGTAGATTATTCCAAGTATTGAGTGAAGTTATAGAAGGAAACCAATGAATATGAATTACCCTTTTGCTTTGAATTTGTAAATTACAAAAAAGGACTTGATACTATAAGAAAATATGCAATGATTAAAGCATTGGATCATAAAAATATAGATCTAGAATATTGTTATATTCTGAAGAATATTTATCATAATGCAACAATAATGATTACATTACATAGTGGTACTAATAAGATAAATATTGAGAAGTGTGTATGACATTTTGACTTCATTTCTCCAAAACATTTTATAGCAGTTTTACAAGAAGTATTTTGTGAATTAAAATGGCAAACTAAGGGAATAAAAATAAATGAAGAATTTGTAAGTCATCTAGATTTTGCTGATGATATCATTTTTGCAAATAATGCTTCAGGCTTTCAGCAAATGTTGCAAGTGTTATCCGATTAAAGTAAAAAAAAAGAGTAGGACTAAATACTAAAATAACATTCAATGGATTTTCTCAAAAGAAAAAAAAAATTGATAAAGAAGAATTAAAAGAAGTTAACAATTTCAAATATCATGGTCAGATTATTAATACAAATGTAAATATGATGAATGAAATTAATCATAGAATTAAACTTGGATGGAGTGTTTTTGGTAGAAGTAACTTAATAGTAAAAGAAAATATGCCCATGGGTGTAAAAAAGGTTATTAATAAATATGTTTTACTAGTTCTTAATTATGAATCTGATACTTGGACACTTAACAAAAGAGAAATGTAAAGATTTCAGACCATTCATCTAAGTATGGAGATGTGTATAATAGGAATATCAAAAAAAAAGCTCAAAAACAAAATGCATGGGTGAAAGAACAAACAAGTATTACTGACATCATAGAAAGAGTTAAGAAATTGAAATGCTGCTAGTCTTAACATATTTCTAGAAAAAATGATAATAGATGTGAAGTTGGAAACTTAAACTGAATTCTAAGAGATTGTAAAAGACCTGAAAAGAGACCATATATAAGATGAAGGGATGAAATGAAGAAGTTTAATGGTGTGATGTGAAAGAGACTAGAGATTAAAGAAACTGAATTAAACTTGGAAAGATCTTCATCCTACAGTGGATTGAGAATGTTTGGAAATAATGATGATAATGTTCACTTTTCAAATCAATTGTCTCTTAATCTTTTTTTTTCCAATTTATGCAGTTTTTCTTAAATCAACTTGCAAAACTTTTAAAATAGATGAATCATCTAATAAGTATATTTTTCTTCTTTTATTATTATATAAAAATAAACATACCAAATGTGAGTATATAAATTGAATATGTATATATATTTCTTATAATATTTTAGTTTTGTTCAAACATATAAGCGTATTAAAGACAGGAGATATTTTCATATGTCATAGCATCAGCCGGGACGTGAACCCACAACTGTCAGCAAACAACTACTTGCTTGCAAGGCTGTTTCAATGCCCTCTCGGCTAACAACACTTGACAGACACAAGATATTTATAATGAAGAGAGGACAATAATCATATTGTCAAATTATTCTTAATTTGGAAAAATTGTAATCTCAAATTTTCAGTAAATAGGAATGCTCTGCTAATAGAATCATACTTGTATTAATTTTCAACATTTATCTGTTTGAGAAATTACTTCAAAATAGTTTTATACTGACTCTCATTAACATCTAGAATAATTTTAATTAATCAATTAGAAATCTAATAAAAGTATAATGAATATTTTATTACTTAGATTAATTATAGTTACAGATATTTCATTTCTTAAAAGACATCTATTTTAAGCACTTTATTAGAATAAATTTAATATCACTGATTTAAGATAAAGTGCACAAGTCTACAAGTCCTGTATTTTGTTGTCGTTTTTTTTATCTTTCTTGATATAACTTGGGCCTTTTCACATTGCACACTTTCTTAGGTAGTTTAAGTACAAGTTGGTAGAAACACTCTTTTTGGAAGTATGATATATTTTTCTTTCATTTTTAATATAATTTCCTGTAAATATAAATTTATAATTTAGATAAATTAAAAGAGAATCAAAAATCATATATTTAGAAATTAACTTTATAGCAGTTAAAAATTAATAATAATCTTATGTTCCTGCATGTGTTATTATTAAATTCATTTTAATTTAATAGTATTTTTATACTACAGTATGCATGCAATGTAGTGTTTAATAATATCAATGATATTCCAATCAATTTATATATTATCGTTAAGATTAGTTATACTTGTTGAGTGATTTCTGGTTTTATATGTTTTCATTAAAGTCTCTTGCTAACTCTTTGGTATAGTTGGTTAATGTTTAAATAAATAATAATAAAATAAATAAACTGGAATTCATTAAAATATGGTTTGAATTGTAATTATAAGCTTCACTCAATGGTGTAAGACACTCACTACATTTTATTATATAGTTCTAAATATTATTAGTGTTAGAGTAAATTGTGTTAAGAAGTAACATGCTATTTCAAACTACCACTAACATAATTAAATATTATCACTTGAGCATAGCATTCTATAGTCATATCTATATGCCATCAAGCAAATATTTAACATGTATATAGAATAAAATGCATGCAGTTCAAAAAATAGTCCTAGCATTTGTTAAAATAAAAATACATGCAGTTACTACAACCATACCATATGTATTATTTGGGGATCACTTGAACCTAATTTTATCAGCTATCAGTTCTTAGAATAGATTAATTGAAGCTTTCATATTTTCAGAATTTGAAGAACACAACTAATAATTAAATAACACTAATTGTCATCTAGCTATAGATAAAACAAAGTAGAAGGCATTTTACATATATATAAGGGAGTAGCATTTTTTTAACTCCACAATTTTTTCACATTCTATATTTACATTATATAAATAGTATTGCTTTATTAATGGTGTATATTTATTTTCTGAAAAACATTTTCAGCAATTTTAGTTGAAAAACAAACAGTAAATAATACAAAAAACAACAACAAAATTCTATTCCATTTCAGCGAGTTTTAATAGCATTGCATTGTGGGAATGTTTTTTTTTTTGTCTATTAAAAAAAAACATATAAAAATTCATGTTCAAAATATATTTGTATGCATTTTTTTTCTCTCTCTCTCTCTCTCTCTTTTGTAAATTATTTGCTAAGAACGACTGGGAAAATAAATAGCGGCAGTACGAGGAACATAAGGTTCTACAGGATATTATATTAAAGAACTGCAATATTGAATTACCATGGTAACATTATTTGTGCAATGTAGTGGTTGAGAAAACTGCAGGTGCACATCATTTGAGCTGAACCAAACATCAGCATTAATAGTCTACAACTTAAATGCTATTTTTAAAAGCCAAGTATTCTCTTAAGCTATAAAATAAAAGCATTTTACAAAACTATATTAATAATAATATAAGACGACCAACATGTGGGTGTGTGTATATAACTTATGTGTATATATATGTGTGTTAATGCGAATTATTAAAAAAAAATTTTATTAACTCTTTTGAAGTTATTAAACCCTCACATATATATATTAATTTATTAATCATCAGTTAATAATAGTTCATTTAGATCAAAAATCTTTGCAATATTTTTTTGGCAAAGATTTTACCATGTCTTTTTGAAACTGTGAGCATTATCATAACAGTATAGCGATAAACTCATGGATGGAAACTCAATGTCTTACTTTCTGGTGCTCAAATATCTGATGGTATTCTGAGAAACTAATTTTTTTTAGAATACAAGCTATGCTAAATATTTAATCCTGTAATATAAATGAAGAACTCAAAAAATAATAGATATTCCTGAATTGATTTCCAGCTAAAAAATAATAAAACATGAAAAAAAATTCAGTTAGATTAATTAAATGGAACATTTGGGTTCACTCTCGCATTTTCATATTTCAGTAACATATGACTTCCTGAATAACTGACCACATGAGCTTTATCTCAAAGTTTGTGATGATGGTGTTTTACAGATAGTTGTATGTTCGATTATTTTTATGAATAATCACATGATAAATAAAGCAAAAAAAATATCATCTTAAAGTAAACTTTTCTGTACATGCTGAACTTGGAAGAAATATAAAAATATGTATGCATGTACGTTGATTTTTTTTTTTTTTTTATAAAATGTAGATAAAGTACTACATTAAGTTTTCACTCTAATCCCACACTGTTAAATCTATTTTATGCAGCATCAGAAGAGCATTTCACTCTATTTGTACCTCTTCAAAGCTATCTATATTTGAATAGTCAATAGACTCTAGATGGTAGGGCTATTTCCAAATTTTCTGAATAGTATTTGAGAAAAGCATATGTGAGTAGAAAAGTTTAAGTCTGACAAAAGAAATATTGACAAGATATAAACAATAAAAACATTCATGACTACAAAAGCAACAAAAAAAAATTTTTTTTGATGATTTAAGAATTGGATTAAAATGCAAAATTATTTTAAAAATTTTGGAGATTATGTTAAAAAAAAGTTGTATTCATATATATTTATTCATGAATATGCAAATAAAATATAAATTACCATTATTATTTTATTTTTCTTTGTAAATATTCATATAATGAATCTATTTCTCTAAACCATAAAGTTATCCATAGTATTTTGATATATGTGACTGTCAGATCTTTTGGAAAGTCAAAACTCCAATAGACATATATGTATTTGTGTTTATACATGTTACATTATTTAAACATTCATTTTGTTAGATTTAAACATATGAATAATATATTAAATTAAATATAAAAGTATTTGTGTGCTATTTTGCTATAAAGAAAGATTATTTGTAAGTTCTTCATGACTAATTGGTAATTTTAATATATATTTATTACATGTAAAATTTTTGATAAAGCTTTTTTGTCAAGCATTGGTGGCCTAGTGGTTAGCATAGCTGCCTTCAAAGCAGCTGGCCCAGGTTCGCTTCTCTGTCAACGCATTTGACATATGAAAAAAAAAAATTGATAATTTTGATATTTATTTATTACATGTAAAATTGTTGATAAAGCTTAATTTAATTGTATTTAAATCCCATTTACTATGTTTGACTTCTAAAATTGACATTAAAAATTATATAATGATAAATTAATATGTAATTGCAAATATATACATACAAGATTAATAAAATTACAAAAACCCACAGAAAAATAAAATTTGACGTTTCAATTAAAAAACTAAATATACACATATATAAAAATTTATTGGCACATATTTTTAAAAAAATCATTTAATAGTAATAATTAGCTATTAAGCTAATGCACACGCGCTTTGTGGATTTTTAACTATAAATGAATACTCTCACTTCCAAACACAAGATAAAGTCTTTGTGAAAAGATAGAATAAATCATCTAAATGATTATTAGTATTTTTATTGCATTTTATATAATTTGTTGCAATGTTTAACTTACAAATGCTAGAATTAAAACATTCAGTGATGAACATCAACTTTAAATAAATGTTAATAGTTATTAATAATCCTTTGTAGGTTGGATATTATATTACTATTAATCTAGATAAAGACTTTAAACTTAATTAAAGATCAATATATCTATTACTATTAAAACAACTGTATAGTACTATTCATTAAACTCCATTTCATTTTTTTCTTACACATATGCAATATCTTATATTCAAATACATTAATATTGTCTATATTAAATTTAAAATATGTGGTCATGTGTATCAATTGTATAAGATGGAGTGGATGGCTTCGAGAACTTGAAAGTCTGAGTGTAAGTCCCTTCTAATTATATGCAATATTTTAAATATATTTTTATAATTATTATTTTATCACATGATCATTATTTCATATGCTTACACATGCTGCTAATAAGAGTACCAAACTCCATACAGTAGTGCCATCAAGTGGAAGCCTTTGTAATCAATAGATAAAGTTTCTTCACTGATAAAAACCACAAGCTAGAAATTAGTCTGGAGATGTTGGATGAGTAGACAATAGATAGGGATTTTATGTACAAGTAGTGGTACTACTGTATGGAGAGTTTGGTTCTCTTATTAATTACTATTTTGCTTTACATATTTCAAACAAATAAATAAAAACATCAGAAAAAAGTCAAATGAATGCTAAGATGTATTTCAAATTGAATAACATTTCTGTTGGCTCTAGTCACAATTTTTTTTCAAATATTCACATTATTATTGTTTACTATTTATCTCTAATACATTGCAATATTTCATTTACAAGTTGCTGCCATTCTTATAAACAATTAATGAAGATTGTCATTAGATAAATGTATTGGCAAATATTAATAATCATTTACCAGTCTAAAGATTTTTTTTTTTTTTTATTAGCTTAGAAGATTTTAAACTTCATTAAAAATAATTGTTATTAAATACAACTGCTTGAGATTAGTAATTTAATTTTACTTTCTTTTCTCTACAAATATGTAATATAATATTTTTGATATAAATTTCCAATAAAATGGAAACCTATGGAGCTTATCAACATCTGTGTAAAAATATCATTGATATATTTGTACTTTATTGAAGTTTATGCTAAGAATTAAATACAATATTTTATATCATAATAAAAATGATTAATTAAATATAATTTATCCAAACTTCAAACACTTTTAGCAAACTTTATTTGTACATACACCTACGTTTCGACTGACCTGCAGTCTTCTTCAGAGCTATGATATAATGAACAAAATAAAAAAACAACTGTATAATAACACCATAAAAAAAATTTTAAACAATAAAAAAAATTTTTATGGTGTTATTATATAGTTGTTTTTTTATTTTGTTCATTATATCATAGCTCTGAAAAAGACTGCAGGTCAGTCGAAACGTAGGTGTATGTACAAATAAAGTTTGCTAAAAGTGTTTGAAGTTTGGATAAATTATATTTATATGATATTACGTCAAACATAAAGAAAAGTGTGATTTTGGTAATATTTATGAAAAATGATTAATATTTATATAAGTATTTATGAAAACAGGTTTGTGCATACTAAAAAAATAAACATTTGAAAAATAAATTTATCAAGCAATTAAAACATCACATGAATACTTTTTTATGCTCCAATAAATAGACATTATGATGCATAACCTCTAGCATCTATTGATAAATAGAGCTTGCACTAGGTGGCACTATTGTGTGGAAAAATTTGCTACTAGAATGAATTTATGTAATATACAATTGCAAAACTGGTTAGAGTTCAGCCTATTTGATGTCTTGTTTATCGAAATTTTGCCTTTGAAATATTAGCACACTTGTTTCACTTTCTATATCTTTCTATATCTCAATATCTGAAATATCACATGATCACCATTTTCTATATTTACACAAGCTGTTAAAACAGTAGCAAGTTCCTCACTGATGAAAGTCACGAGCTAGAAACTAGTCTGGGGATATTAGATAAGTAGGTACTAGATAGGGATTTTATATAGAAATCTTCTAGCACCCATTGATTACTATGACTTGAAGCAGGTGGCACTACTATATAAAGAGTATGGGAAAAACTTAGAGTGGGGAATGGAAAGGTGAGGTAGCTATCATGTATTTCTAGGCATAGTGGCTGGGAGATTCATGACTCTGATAAAGAAGAAACCATAGTGCATCACATACTGTTTTAATATCTGAAATGTGGATGACTATATGAGAAGATGTATATTGATTATAAAATTTCTAGAAATATATAGACATACTATATATTGCTAATTGTTTTTTAATTTGCTGATATAGTTTCATATAATGCAATATAAAATTTCTCTTTAGATGAAATCAGAAGTTTATGTGCATGTTAAATATTCTCTCTTTGAAGTGTTTATATAATTTTATAAATCTATTTGTATATGAAAGTTAAAATGTAATGTAGATTTAAATACATTTTTGTAATTTGAAATTAGATTTTAATGTCTTTTTATTAAAAAATTTATCATAGTACATATACATAAATACCATATTTATCTTCAGTGGTGTATTGTGAAGCAAACGAAGACAATGTGTATGGACTACAGGTGTTAGTGTTTCTTTTATTTTCAAACAAATATTAAAATACATGTTACAAATATTAAAAAGGATCTTTTTTTGAAATTTTGAAGTGTTCCAAAAATTCTAGTTATGCCATTGCTTATCTACATCGATATTCAAAATCTTTCACATTTTGAAGTATAGAAAAAAAAAATTTTTTAAGCAATATTATAAAAAAACTAAACCATGTTTGTTTTATTTGGCTAAATTTTAAAATTAAGACATTTTCTTTTTTATATAAATAAAATGTTTGTATTGTAAATTATAAACCATTAGTTTATATGTTAACAAGATTCATAAAATTAAAAAAATGGTAGAAAGAAAAAAAAAACTTTGGTGTTAAATTTAATGTTAACTTGGATCCATTATTTTAAGGCTGGCGATTGATTTAATCCATGCTATAAATTTGTGGAGGATTCATCTACTGCATTGTTTAAATAATTTTACCCTGACAATCCAACTAAGATCAAATATAGAAACTGATTATGTGGATTACTTAATAAAATGCTGAAAATAAAAAAATCTAAATACAACAGAAAATCATTTATAAAAGGTCAATACTATAGTATGTTCTTTAACACGAATGTTAGATGAATTAACAAATAAGTAACCTTTCATAAATATGAAACTGGGATTTTTATATAAGATGACTAGATTTGTTTAAACAGGCTAGATAAATAAGCTATTTAGGATTTATCTAATTTACACTATTTAAGTTTACTGATATTAAGGAAGAACATGTACATTTTGACTGCGTTATTTATATTGAAAAGCATTTTCTACTTTGTGGTGATTATATGATTCTGTTATGGTAAAACAAAAATCTCAGTAACTTTTTTTATATACTGATGGCATTCTATAATAATAAAATTTTCCATTTAGATTTATTTTGTCTTACAGAATAATCTATAATCAATTTTGTTTTACAGGATGATCAATGTCACATTAACATTTATTATGATGAAATGTAACCAATTCATTGCTGGTCCCCTCTTCTTTAAAAATATCTTTCAGAGCAGAATGAATTAAATCATCCCATAAATATGTCCAAAGTAGGATAATTTTAACCTGGTCATCAGAATTTTACTGAATTAAAGTCTAATCCAAAAATGTCCATATTTTATTTTTATTGTTGCCCATATTTTAAAATCATACTTTTTATTTTTCTTAAATTTTTAATTTTTACATACACAGTGGGATCATAAAAAATATATGGGAAATTCTCAACTTTGTTTTTAAAATATATATCTCTACATCAAAATATTTTTTCCAAATTTTTGATTGTAAATCTTCAAATCTATTTAATGTGAGAGATAAATGGGATAAACTCTTGACTTCCAAATCCATTGTTATTGATTCATGAAGATAAAAAATGCAATTGAATTTTGTATCTTTATAAGTTTTAAATGTTAACTAATGTTTCTGCCACTATAACTCTCTTTTGTACTATATAATTGTTGTCTAACTTTCCTAAATAAGTTTCCTAAAATCTTTTTCTCACAAAAATATAATATCATCAAGACATTGAGATTTGTGATACTTTTTCCATCAATTATAAAACTACATTTGTTCTTTTCCAGTCTAGCTTTGTTCATTACGTATCTGGGGTACAATTTTTATAGGTATATTATAATTAAGCATTCCTGCCTAATTTCCTTGCCATTATGAATTTAGTCTACTTTAATTGTGGTCTAATGTAGAGGTTTCTCAAAAGAAAAATGAAATTGTATGATAGATTAGTTTCCCTCAAAATATTTCATAATTTATTTTGATTAACTGAATCAAAGACTTTACTGTAACCATTTAAGCACATGTTGCCTTTATGATATTCTCTAGTATTTTCTATTATTGAGTGTACAAAACCATTTACAATTTATATATATCTAGCAGTTCTGTTTTAATGTAAATTATAATAAATGTACACTATTTTCAAAATAGTCTTACTATCAAATGCTATAAAAGATATTATATGGTAGTTTTTACATTCTGACAAGATGCACTTTTTGGTATAAATACAAAATAAATATTTTCATTCATAAAGAATTGTGAAGATTTTAAAATTAATTAACATAATTTGATCATATAGATGATTATAATATCAAAACTGTTTTATGTTTTATGATAATATTAATTCTATCTCAGCTAGTCTTTGTTACTTTTGTAATAATCTGAATATTGTTTTTTTTAGCAAGCCTACTTTTGATCTCACAAATCTTCTAAAAGATATCTCTTGCGTTTCCAAGTTTTTATTTTCATTTTCAATACCTTTGCAAATAATATTGGAGATTTTTCCTTGGTTAATTCAAAATATTTGTATTCTTTTTGTAATTATTTTCTATTAATATGATTTGATTTTTCATATGAACGTAAAATTCTTTTTTTTTTTTCAGGTTCATCATTAATTACTTCAGATCAATTGTTATATTATTCTTAAAAGTAAAGTTTTCTATTTTATAAACAAGCTCATAGTTTTTTTGGAATTTAAACATGAATAATGTATGACCTGTCTTGCAATCTTTTCTTGGTCACATTTTCATTATTAAAACCAAGGTACTTTATCAGCAAGTATCAAAAGTGTAATCAATTTGATTTCTGTAAACTCTTTTTGCCTGCTTCAAAATTAAATTGTCAACAAATGCATTGCTGAGTTCACAAAAAAAAATTTGTTAAAATTTATTTAGCTATAATAATATAAACATTGTTATGTATGAATCTTGGAAATGTTTTAGTAAAGAAAGATGATTAAATTATTGTTTAAAGATTATTTATTACTTGATTAGATACCTTAAAATGGTTGATTATATAGAATTTGCCGACTATCTAACTTTTTAGATTTAATTAATTATTTGGAATGTTCTCTAGAAATATAACTGCACATTGAATTGAGAAAGTGCAAGATAAAGTAATAGTTAAGAGTTTCATAGGTGATGCCATAGATTTGAGTAATAAGTATGATATGGTCTATCATCATGTTAATATAGTGAAGAACATTTCTTCTGAAAAATGATGCAGCATGGAGCAATTGACACTAGAATTAGGCATTAACTGCTTAAATAAAGCACCGAATTGTTGTAATTAAAATAAAAGACAAAGAAGAATTTTTGTATTGGTATTATCAGAAATGTAATGAAAGAAAAGAGTTAGATTAGTCATAAGATTCATGAATAAAGAATTAAAACTACAATTAACATTTTCTTCAAAAATAATTATAAGTACTGAGAAAATTGTTCATTAAGAAATATTGAGCAGTATGAATGACAAATCGAGTTTGTGTTGTCAACTAAAAACATTGCCAATATATGATAAACTTCTGTATTAATGATGAAAATTAAACTGATTTTAGTAAATAATTTATGCTGTTTCGAAAGCAATACTCAAGATATTTTTTCATGAACTACTTGATTAATGTTTTAATAGCAATATAAATTTATTTTTAACATAATTGTGTGTTATGAAGTAAAAATAAAGATTTCTCTGAAATGAGTTCTGAGAAAATGCATTATGAAAAATATTTTGCTTTTGGTATTAATATCTCTAACATTTATGGTATCCAGTTTCAATGTTGCATATTAGTTGGTATTTATTGATTTCATGAACATATCTTTTATGGCTTTCATGACACAGTTACTGAAGACTTATGCCTATAGATCAAAGTGTCTAATAAAGTCTCCAATTTATTAGGAAATGATCAAATAATGGGAAGAATGTGATGATTATCATTATTTGACACAATGCATTAATATATTAGTGAATATAGTTCTAGGTATTTGAAGAAGTAGATATCATGTGTTGTTAATTAATTTGGGAAAACAAGGAATGTATAAATCAATTTCGTAAAAAAAAAATATTTGAACTACAAATATAGTCACTTACATTACAATTTGTTGTATATGTTTAGTGCATATGACGATATTGGATCTCTGAATAGAATATAATTATGATTGGAAACTGGATAAGGGCTTCTCAAATGGGATGAGAGGATCCCATTTTCCCAGGAACCCAGGGGTAAAATATCCTGCAATCCCAGAATAATAAACCAAATTTTCTGGGAATCACTCTAATTTTTATTAATATTTTTTTATACTTTTTATAATGATATTGAAAATATTTACACTCAAAATTTTAGTATATATATTTGCTCTACTTTTATTGTTGTAATAATGAATTTTGATCAAAATGAGAAAAATGCCATACATATGCAACAGATAAAGAATTTACCATACAAATTCAAATATATTGAATTGTAGTCATCTGTTACTTTTCAGTATAAACCTATTGTTATGAAACACATATTCCACTCTGAAATTATTTTTAATACAAATCTATAACCAAAATGTTACACAATGTTATGAAATTTGACTTTATTACATGTACTTTATTTTATTATTATACTGTGAATAATTTACTATAAACAAAAACATAAGTAAATAAAGAAGTGCTTAAGTAACATGCAAAAATTTTATTATTAATTCTTATAGACAAATCTTTACAGTTAAACTTTTTTTTTTAAATAATAAAAATATTTTTTAAGCATGTTTTGAAAATCAAATTGTAAGTAAGACTAGAGTTGTGAATTCAGAAGATATATTGTATGACATCAATAATATCTCAAAGAAAATGAGTATTTTTGAAGAAACAAAGAAGCACACAAAAAATTTAGAAAAATTATATAATGCCCTAATGACCATCCCACCAACATCAATTGAATAGGAAAGTGCTTTTTCTGCAGCTGGTCTTTTCATCATGAAAATTTGGTCATCTTTAAAGGTTAGCACCATTGACGACTTATGGTTTTTTTTAAATTATTATAAAAATTAATGTTTTCATTTCTTATTATATTTTGTTCAAATTAATATGAATTTGTTTTGTTTATAATGAATTATTTTATATTTAAGTTTTTTTCATTAAATTTTTTTTTTTTTAAACTAATAGTGAATTTTTTGTATTGTTTTGAATTGAAAAAAAAAAAAAAACTTTACCCACAACAACACAATATGCACTCAGTGGATTAATTCATGCTTGTTAATGGATCTTGGGATACTGGATTTGAATTTTATGGGAAATGAGAAACCGTAAACTGGATTATCTACTGTGGAATCTCATTAAAGATGATTATTTTTTGAGTTTCAACATGATCTTGTATAAATTGGTGGAAATATTATGTAGTCTGTTTAGTGACTTAATAAAATCTGCTAATTCACTATTTTTATTGGAGTTTCTGTTAATGGCTGAAGGAGTATGGAATATTTATCATCTGCTGATGGAGTATGTAGTATTTATCATATAGCAAATTAGATTCTTTGATGTTTTTTTTTAATTCTAATGTTTTTTTATATAATTCTCTATTGTTTATTAGCATATGCATTCAAAATAAAAACAAATACATATATATATGCATTTATTTAAAATAAATACAAACCAATGCCAGAATATAATTGGTTTGTAATCATGAACTATATTTGAGTTTTAACTAGCATTATGCAATCACTGATTTATATATATATGAAGGTAATCATAATTATGATTACAATTTTGTTTTGATTAACAGATATTTTATTTATGTTATATATAAAGGTATATGTTAACATGAAGATTCATTTCTATAGGTTCATTCTAGGTTCAGCTGAATCTTACCTATCATCACATGATCCATTGCTCAGAATGCCAAGTAATGTCTGAATACCTAAGTGATAAGAAAAGAACATTTCCATTCAAATTACCAAAAATATTTTTTCATATTTCTTAGCTTATTATTTATTTATTGTTTAAAACAATGCAACAATCTTTGGAGTCAATATTTGTCATTCTTCTTCTCAGTTTAAGTACTTTTATAATCTTGTCAATTACATAAAAGAGAATATGATAATCAAAATGTAAAAATATAAAAGTAATGCATATCTCAACAACAAATAGAAGATCATTAATTATGAATTTAGTATTAATTCAGTTCAATTACATATAATGACCTTTCTGATTTTTCAGTTAGCAACTGTTTTACTGACAGTAAAAAATCCTTTTCTGCTTAATATAAAATCACTTCTGTGAAATCATATTGTTTTAATAAATTTGTAATAAGTCAGCATAAAACTTGCAGATCATAATGTCATTTAATGTTGCTTTAATTTTGCCCCATGCAATGTTTAGTGTCAATTTGGTATATCTATGATAGTAATTTGTTAGAAATAATGTTAGAAATTTGATCAATGATTAATGCAATAATGCCAAAAAATATTTTTTTATATTAAACTTACAATGTAATTAACTACAATATTATGATAACCTTTAAGAATAAATTGTATATTAAGATGATTTGAAAAAAGTCATGAGTGAAATGTAAAAAATGATTGTTTATGTTTTTTTTTTCAACATACTTACTATATGTTTATCAACATATATGTCTGGTATTTAATGTTTGTTCAAGTTTTACATTGATTGTTGTATTCCCTTTGTAAGTGATCATTGTTTTTGCAAAATTGATCAACAATTTGATTGATTTTTTTTTAGGATTGGCTTTTGTCTTCCATTAATAATGTTCTTTTGTTATACACCAATAAAATATCACCTGACTTTAGCTTATTCCTGATTTAGTAAGATACTTTTTCATATTCTTAGAAAGCAATGATAGTTGATGAATGGCAGTGATTAATAAATCCATATCCTGTGCTTTTCTATCCAAAATCCCCAGATTAATTTCAAACTTATTACTTTCATCAGTGAAAAGCTTTGGGTTTTGAAACAGGGCAATTATTTTTTATTATTTTGTTAGTAGGTTTAATTCATAAATAAATTGAAGGGGCATTAGATTCCTT
Organism: Epiperipatus broadwayi; assembly: GCA_028023455.1. Classification (NCBI taxonomy): domain Eukaryota; kingdom Metazoa; phylum Onychophora; class Udeonychophora; order Euonychophora; family Peripatidae; genus Epiperipatus; species Epiperipatus broadwayi. The sequence goes on from JAQFVV010006205.1 coordinate 695,640, forward strand.
TAGAATAAACTGAACTTATATATTTTATTTTCAAAACAAGTTCTTTTCTAATATTATTATTAGTAAATTTAATAAATATATATATCTTTTTAAAAATTTAATGAAAAAACTATTGAGAAAAATGTGAGGAAATATGTTAACGACAAGATTCAACAGGATTTGCTTCAATTCATATAAGAAAATGATTCTAATAAATCTTCAAAATAAAAGTTGATTTATTTTATTAAAAGAAAAGGTATGTTATTGTTTAAAATAATTGGAAGAGTAAATAGGATTATAATAGATATTAAAAAAGCAATTACTCCATCTAATTTGTTAGGATGCAACTGGACTTTTAGGATCTAATACATCTTCCTTCAGTTTCTATTATTTATCTTTATGTTCTACTATTAAGCTATTAACACAAGTTAAAAAAAAAACATATGAATGTTTTCAATCTAAGGCAACTATTATTATTTTCTAAAGCTTAATATGTGGCATAAAGAAGGAGAAAAACAAACCAAGATAACTCAAGATTTAAAACTCTAAATGCTGAGTATATTTTATGATTAAACAATTAGTTTCTTAACTGATTTTTATTTTTTGTTTGTTTTTAATGATTACAATAAATTACAATAGTGAAGTTTTTACACATGCAAGCAAGAAAAACTAAGATTCTTTTTTTTTTTTTTTTTACTAGTCCATTACATTAATAATTTTCAAAATTTTTAAGAAAAGATGCTAGTTGAAAACCCAACTGCACAATTTCTGTCTTTTGGCAATCTTCTTGAAAATACAAGGAATCCCTAATTAAAATAATTAATGCATTCTACAACAATTAGCATAATTATAACTTTGAATATATTGAATTTTTCCTTCAGTTGCACATTTTCTATTAGCCAGGATGTAGAATATAAAAATAGTTTTAACAATGGTAAATAAACACTACAGTATAACACACACAGGAACTCAAGGCTGCATGAAGTTTGCATAATGTGTTCTGAATGTTTTACATTTTATAACTAATAGGAAATGTTCATATAAGTTCAATTAAGTATCTGCTTGCAGTATCAAAAAAATCTCAACACTCTATTTTCTATGTCTACTATAATTCTGCTTTATTTCATGGTTACTCACATTATCTTGGGATTATTTAACTAAAAATAGCTAAATATCTTTTTGTGATCTGGATTGGCTAAACATGAACACATGGGCACAGCTATGAATCTATTAATCACTATATTCAATGAGAAATAATTGTCACAAATTTTCATTATAAAACATATCTAAAAAGAACACATATATATATTGATCAAATTTCTGAGAAAATAAAGTAGATAAATTATAAATTTTATTTTTCCTGACTAAAGCATTATTTTATTATTTCTCTACTGAAGGTAGAAAGTAAACACTCATTAAAGCGATTATAACATAAAATTTAAGATGCATTATAAAGATAAATATAAGCTGTCAGATAAAATTACTTAAAAACAACTGATGAGGGAACTGCCAAGCTATATTAATCATTTCTAAACAGCCTGATAAAACACTAATGGAGTATTTTAAATGAGTTATTTATAGCATCATGATATTAGAAATATTTTATCAGAATATTTTTGTTGGCTAATAACTTATTGACGAATTATTTATAATTTTTAAGATTTAAATAAAATTCAGATACATAAAATCTGATATATATATATAGTTTACATTAATTCAGCATTGTGCAATTAATATATATGTTTGAATGCATTATCTGAGCAAGAAAGAGATCGAATACAATAATTACCTATGTGAGTTAAAAAGATTGAATTCAAATATATAAAAATTTGAATTCCTAAAGAAGCTGCAGCACAATTTGCCCATTGGCTTAGAACTTATAGACATATAACACTTCTTTTACAAATAGAGGAGGCTGCTCCACATTATAATTCTATTTGTTGCTCGGCCAACATAATGATGTCTGTTTGATGACTATCGTTTTCTTATTTCCATAACAAAAGTATATTAACACACTTGTTGAAATTTTAAAAAATGGGATTCATACATAGCAGTCTCACAAATTAGAGTAGGAATTTAAAAAGTCTCTCTTCCCAAACTAGCTTTTATATTATTGTTAAAATTATTCATGGTTATCTATATAAATTTCAACTTATAGAATGTATTGTCAGTGCCCTTAGATGATTGCATGCTCATGAATCAAAAAAGTCAAACATCCATAATTATATAACTATTATTATGGCTGATTCAAGTATACTCTACATATTAAGAACAAATCTTTTACCCACAGAACTATCATTCTCCTAGCTTTAAAAAAATAAATTGTTGAAATAGATTGCGCTGGATGGTCATGTGGAAATTATTCATAAAATGATAAATACTATTATGCACATTACATGAGTGGCTATTCTATAAGTCTTGCTAAACTTATCATTATAACCACCCAAAAATTGTTGAAATGAAAATTCTAGCTTTATCATAATATGATGTCTGGGTGTATTGAGTCTAAAGAACATAAGTGCCAATTTATAACTGACTAGTTCTGCAAAACATTTCAGTTTTTAAAAAAATCAGATAATGACCTAAACTTTTTTTAATTATTGTTAATGCTTTTTTAACAACTCAATGCGACTAATTCTTCATCTCTTTTCACTATTGCATTTATTTCAGCTTTAAAAAACAAATTTCTACAAGTGACATTTCTAAACAAATATAAAATATAGGAAAACATTCTGTGCAGATAATAATAATAATAATAATAATAATAATAATAATAATAATAATAATAATAATAATAATAATAATAATAATAATAATAATAATAATAATAATAATAATAATAATAATAATAATAATAATAATAATAATAATAATAATAATAATAATAATAATAATAATAATAATAATAATAATAATAATAATAATAATAATAATAATAATAATAATAATAATAATAATAATAATAATAATAATAATAATAATAATAATAATAATAATAATAATAATAATAATAAAAAAAAAAAAAAAAAAAATAATAATAATAATAATAATAATAATAATAATATATGAGCAAATAATGACCAAAGATAATGTAAAAATAAAAGTGATACTTCATACATTACTTCAGATGGCTGGAACATTCATCTATTAACTTAGAATACAGCTCCTATCAGAATCATAAGAAGCACAATGTTTAATCTATCTTAATTGCTCACAGACTGGAAATCAATTATTATCTATCTAGAGTATACCTGTAGAAACCAAGGTTGAGTTATTATCATAATAATTATTATTTAATAAAATTTATAATAATTAAAATAAATTTAGCATTATTATTTACAGATAGGGTAAAATATTAAAGAGGAAAAATGACATTTATTTAGAAACACTTCATAGTATATATACCTGCTATACTCATAAAATGGGAATTGTGCCCACTTATGAAATAAATATCAGTCATCAATTGTTTTGAAAACTAAAGTTATAAAATAATTTTAGATAGGGTAAAATATTAAAGAGGAAAAATGACATTTATTTAGAAACACTTCATAGTATATATACCTGCTATACTCATAAAATGGGAATTGCGCCCACTTATGAAATAAATATGTCATCAATTGTTTTGAAAACTAAAAGTTATAAAATAATTTTAATAAAAAACATCAAGGGTATCAATCTTGATTTTCTCACATCTATTAATTTTTTTCACTCATGTCACAAAAAAGATTAGATTTTTTCTTTCTGATAGATAATTCACAGCTACCAAACAATAGTGGTAAGTAAGTGGTATCTAGCTGCATTTAGCTACAGAATAAATATCTATATTAATGTGGTGACTATAAAAATTTACAACTGTTAATATGATGCAGCCTTGACTACTTGTGGGGAAGTGATATATTTGCATGAGAGCTGATTCCATGATGACTTTCACGCATTCATTTAATTGATTGTCAATTTAATGATAAATATTTGTATTATTTCTTATTTACACATTCTGTAACTGATCTTAAACCATTATAAATCACTTAATAAATGAACTGAAGTAAACTATTTTTCATGGATATATAATAAGTAATTTGAAAATTGATTAGTTAATATTAAAGTTTCATAATGTTAAATTTCTGGTTAAATAAGTAATTGAATGATTTATTGTTCAGAAATTAATAAAAAGTTTGAATAGTGTCAGTGATAGAATCCATCATTTGCATTAAACCACACAAGGCAATTTCCAATTACAATATTTTTACTAAAGTAAATTACAATATATATTATTAACAATAATATTTAAAATCTAAAGCGCATGTGCAACAGTTTAATGCTGTTCAAATATTATTGTTTATAAAAAACATCGCTCTATATAAAATAATTGACTTATTTAACTATATATTATTGAAAAAACATTAGAAAATCATTACATTTTACAACATAGGTGGCTCTTTAGTGATAGTTCGTGTGTAAATAGGTAAGAAGCACATTATATTATATAAACTTTAAAATCAATATGTCAGTCAAAATAAAAGTTTTCTTTGACCTTGTAAGTTTATTTTTATTTTGGTATGATTAAAGCAATTACCTTAGAATTTTTTTAAAACATGTATGACAGCTTACAAATAAAAGTAATATTTTGGGTGGTTATCAAAGTTAATTTTGACTTAATTAGACAATGAATAAAATTAAGTTTGAATATATAAATCTGTAAATATATAATTTGTTTCATTACATTTTATATTAGGATTTGTTCCCAACTTTGATATAAGTATACCAAAAAAGAAGAAAGGCTTGTTCAATTTAATATTTAAAAAATATAAAAGATAACACAAGTTATTTACATCCATTATTTGAATTTCATGTCAGTAAAAAATTTAGCCAACTTATTGGTAACAGATCACATGTCCTTGAAATAATAATAAATCATCTTTTTAGCAATTTTATATGCAATACAGTTTAATTATTTTAAATTCATTAAATGTATAATTAATTAATTTTATATTTTTATAAAATTTTAGAATTTATAAATATTAATTACAAAATAATTTATTTCATTACATTTCACTCACTACTAATACATGCATTCAAATATCCTGGACAGCTGAAATCACTATTGGAAACACATATGGGCAAATAAAACAATCTTAAATAAATCATCACTCATCAAAGGCTTTTATACTTTCCCTTCACAGAATAATAGTGAAGTGACAGCCAATTATTAATATACTAGACATGTATTAAATTAGTGGAGGATTTGTAAACCTGTGATTACCATAGCTATTGAAAAAATTTCAAAAATCAGTCCAGATTGTGGGATATAGATGCATGTGTTAATTATTATGGATTATAAGAAATGAAATAGCATGATATAAATTTAATTTAAAAAATAATATTGACCTAGAAAGGAAATAGTAAAAATGATTTTGTTGGTTTTAACTGTAACTGTAGAAAACTAAACTTACTAATACTTCAACAATTTGATTAAATGTTAATATTAATCCACCAGCTGTAATAAGTATAATCAGTTAATAGTCACTTAATCACTGCACTAAATCACTGTAATGTTAAATATAAACTATATGAAATGCTTGCCTAATTCAAAAAATTTTAGCCCTAAATTATTAATAATAAACTAAAGATATCTGTTTAACAAAGTCCTGAAAAAATCCAAACTTTAATAAGACATTTCGGATTATTTATTTTTATCTCAAACAATATTATTACAAAAGTTCTAAGAATTAAACAAATATTGTAAAGTTAATTAGGTGGAATTGCTACGTTTACAAATAAGCCAGAGAAGACAGGAAAAAAAAAAAATAGATATTGCAGATCTTGATGAAATAACATAGAATAGCTGTGAAAATAAAGAAATTGAGTAAGTATTGTTGAGAAATCAAGAAACAGTTTAGAAATAAGACTGTGTAAATGAATGTTGCTTCCAAAAAAATCTGCCTTCATACAGATAAATTAAATTTAAAAATTTGAGAGTAGATAAGTGTAATTATTTATATGCATCAATGTGATAGGCTGAGAACAACAGTTTCATTTAATTAATCAAACTGATCTTTACTTTTTTCAATTAGAAATCATTTTTGAGTTCACTATCTTCATATTTGTTCTAAATTACATAGGCTAGGGTATTAGTATAGTGATAATAATGGATTGGAACATTATGAAAAGGCATGGAAGAGAAGACAGCATTATATAAATCAAGTACAAAGTGGAAGAGTGATAAATTTTTGTACAGAAAATAATGTAGTAATAATAAATAATCACAAGAGAAGAATTAATGCAAAGTGATAAAAATAAATTTAGTTGGCATTATGTATTGAGTCAAAATAGATTAAAGGATATTTAAGGTGAATCTTAGAGATAATATTAATTCAGTTAACAATTCAGTAATTGTGTAAATGAAATTACCTTTATTTTATGTTTAGATCATTAAAAAATATGATGATCTATTGCTAATAAGATTGTATGATATTCATGAGTGAAAGTGACAAGCTGAAATCAACAGTTCCAATCAATTTTTATATTTCTCTGCTGGAAATCAATTCACAAACCTTTAGTTCTTGGAGTTCATCAGTCTATTGGTGTGCTTAATAAAGGGAAATTTTTTACATAAATAAAAAGTATAGTATAATATAATGCATGCTTTACAACTAATGAATATAAATTTGGAAAACTTGAAAATATCTGTTATTGTTTTTTTATTGATTATAATAATTCTTTACACTAATATCCATACTAAGGTTTACCTTAGTTTTTTAAAAATCTTTCATTTAATGATCTGCATATTTTTTTTCTTTATTTTACTTTTATAAATCTCTAAAAGTTATAATTCTTCTATGCACATTTCAGTCTGCTTTATTCAATTTCTTTATCTTACAATTACAGTTGTCTAACGATCTTCTTCAAAACTGTTAAGCATCTTCTTTTAAATTATTTTATTAAATCATTTATACCATCATTGTTTTTATCTATACATAAAACACTAATGCATAGTTAATGCTTTTACTTTGCAGTTCTAAATATGAACCAAGTAAAATTTGAATTTTTTTTCAGATTCCAAACAATCATGATTTTTATTTTAAATATTTGCCTATTGTAAATCCAGCTAATCTTCTGATTAAAGTTGATAATGAATATCTTACTATACTTAGCTAAAATTGGAAAACAGCTAACACTCTTACCTCCTATCATTTGTAATAAATAGCATCTTGCATTCACAGTTTATTTTTGGAGTTAAAAAAGACAGCTATTCAAGAGACTTCTAAACTGAAAATGTATTTAAAGGCAATTTCACTTTATTAAGTGAAAGAATATACACATAATTGCTTTAATCTTTATAAATGAAATTAGACATGCTCTGATTATAATTATAGTCTTTATATTGTGATGGTTTGTATTGTATTCCCTGCAAGATTCTTATTTGCAGATACTCTAACCTAATATCATTGGAAGCCACCAGAATAGAGAAATTTGGAAATCATAATTCATTACACAATTAGCTGTGAACCTAAATAATACATTACTTAATAACCCAAGTCAATATACTCTATAGTAATCTTACTAATTTCTTACCTCTTCTTTAGGATATTTTAATTTTTAACATTAAACACATACAAACATAAGTATCCATAGTCTAGCTCAGAGCACCGATATCTTTAGCATAAAACCAAGCAACTACCATTAATTCTGGCTGTGTGTTTATTTAAATCTATAATAATCTATCAAAATCAAAATAACAGAAATGATGAGACACAATAAAATAGCTTGATTCAATCAAGTTATGAGTATGTCATTTCACTTTATATATCAATACCACTGTTCTACCTAGTACTGATTGCAACATTCAGGTATTGGACATATGGACAACTGCCTAGATATTATTCTTATATGCACACCTCTCTGCATTACATATATGTATAAATAATTTAATATTTAAGGCAGTCTTTTATATATATAACAATATATTTATATTAGTTAGGTAAAATAAATTGAAACTATGATTAACTTTTAATTTAAGCTGTTTATAAATTAGAATGAGAAAATTAAGTTAAACTGTGATTTGTTTAAAATTTAATCTATATTTAGAATGCTTATCAAATATAAGGATTTTATTTAATTACTCTACTTTCTTTTAAAATTAAACATATACATTTTCTCTCTCTTTTTTTTTTTTGAAAAGCAAGTGAATAAATAATCTAAGATTACAATTTCAACGGACACTTCCCTTAATTAAAATAACTTTTTTTAACATTTTCTCTTTTATTAGAATTTATTTAACAAATAAAAAAAAATATATAAAATAAGACTTTTTAAATGTATAATTCTATACAGAAGAAGGAAAGCTGTTATTGATCTTAGAATCCAAAACTTCACACATATTTTAGCAATCAATAATTTTTAAATTTCACCTGTATTAATATAGTAGTGATAAAATAATTATACATTTGATACATATATAAATATATGACAATTCAAGTCTTTTCAAATAAAGCCTTAACTTTCTTTTCTTTGAAAGTTTCACTATAGATAATATATATATACTTACAGTCTTGGCTGAATCAAATAGTAGAAACTTGTTTGAAAATGGAAGAGCTCTTTTATTAAACTGCACTTAACATATGTATATTTTGTGGCTTTAAGTTTATTTTTATTTTCCTTTCTTTGGAAAACAAAGTGAATGATAATCTGTATTTGATTTTAAATCAGCAATCAGAAATTTGAAAGGTTTCTCTCCAAAATTAAAATTTTATTCTTTTAAAATGGTTGATGTGAGGGGGAACACTTTATAGAAACACTTTCTGAAATCCATGGAGACAGATCAAATACAATCTTCACTTGTTTACATAGATATTCTTAAATTGAGCAATCTTTATAAAGTAAAAAAAAATCATTTGTTTTCTGTTTGACCAAAAAAAAAAATTATTCTGCTAGCAACTTTTTTTTCATACAACACTCCCTTATGCAACTAGCATCAAAATGAGATAGAAGTATATATTTTTACTTAATTCTTTAGAATCCTGGCCAATCAAAAGTTATTAGATTTTACATTAATTAATTACATACAATAAAAAAAAAATTCCAAATTTTACTTTTTTTTTAATAATCAAAACCTGGAAGTCAGTGAATAATAATTTTTTCATGTTGTTATTTCTACAACTGCCTTCCAATTTAATTTAATTTTATTTTATTCTTGTTTAAAGCATACTTTTTAAACAAATTGTTAAACACGATATTTATTAAATGTATTATTTCCTTTTATTAAAATATCATGTGTATGAATTAATGTATGTAATATATAAATCTACATACACATGCACACAACTATATTTAAAGAATTCAAATTATTTTCCTATAATAATGAATATACATTTAATCTGCTTCACTAACAACCTACTTCAATTCTTTAATTCTTACTATCCATTTTCTACTTCCTATATTTTTTTCCATCTGTCCCCAATACTATCCTAGCTTTACAAACCATCTATTTTTATACAATTTTCTATCCTTACCTCTCATTATGCATCAAAACAAGTACCATGATATATTCTATGTCATACTTCCCCACTTAATCTGCAAAAGAGAAAAAAAAATCCTCTAATTACCAACTTTGCTTTTATCTATATAGTTGCACATTTTTTCTCTTATTATTTATGTTCTTAATATTCCTATTATTTCATTTACTTCTGGTATTGTAGGATCCTTTAATGCCATTATTTTCTTAAATGTTGCCTTAAAATATTCAATGGTTCATAGTAAAGTGAGAATAAATTATATTGACAATTTTCTGGTTTATTTACAACATGAAATCAGCATAGCTTGTCTCTAGCTTTTTTTCTCACTTTGCTCCTTATGTTAAGACTATCACATGTTCTTTTCCAATTTTCCTTTACATTAATCTCATCAGAGATGATTGGTAACTTTAATTTTAATCAATGATGATATAAGATGTCTATACTGAATTTTTTTTACATTTCTGAAAGTAAAATAGATTCTTGAAATTTGTAATATCTGTTACATGAATACTTTATTGAATGCAACTGACACCCTGAGTTAGATTATTCATTGTATCACTAAAATGGATCTTTTTTATTACAGATCAATGCACCTTTATGATAATCTGCTAGACAATTGTTATAGTATATAAAATTGAAACTTAATAATTTGAATTAAACCAGACATGATGAGATAAACATATTTTGGAATCTATGATTCAATTTGCAAATTCACACAGATTTGCTTAGACTCTATTCTAGTTTGAGTCTTCTTTAAAGGTAATATTTGAAATTTTATCTCAGCATCCATTATATTTTGAAAAACCCCATTAGATATTAATAATAGTTAACTTCCTGTGTCACAAAGCCTAGGTTTTGAAGTCATTCAATTTTTATTGGGACCAATGGTAACTCTTATTTACAATAATTTTCTATGACTAGATCATGCTCAAAAACTAATAATACCATGTATATTAGTATCCACATCCACTATAGTTTTCCTATCAGATTATAGAGATCCCTGCCAAAAGAAATGTTCCATCAAAGTCCCACCTTAGAATGGTATCCTGGTTATGGACATTGCCTTTCCCTGTATTAGATTATTTGCTCTATCTAATTCCTGAGGATGGGTGTGTTCATGTTCACTTCTTACACTTCATCTTCTTCTGTCATATACTTGATTATTTTGTACTTTTGAATGTGAACCTCTAAAGTTATTTCCACACTTCTATTACTCCATCAACTTTTTCTCAAGGTATAATTTCTATTGTTGTATGACCTAGGTTGACAATCTAGTTTCTCATCTGTTCTTCATTCCATATATGTGCTTGTACTGCTGACATGGCAAATCTCAGTGGGTCTATTCATTTTATTTTCTGAGCTTGCTCCATGTATAAATTTCCCAAGTTTATGCCATTTAATTCTTCTATTATCTCTTTGATAGTTATGAGATCCTGTTAAACTCCTCTGGATTGATATTCACAGATTATGTTTTACCATTTATATTATTTGTTCTTCAGACAAAGGAAAATCTCTAAGTGATCTCAACTTTGATGCCTGTCAATGGAAAAACTGTGCACAGTTTTCTTGGCTGATATATATTTCTCTTGGGATATTCTATGGTATACCTCCTGTTGTTTTTCTTCACTCAAAAAAGTACACAAAATATTTATACAATATCTTTCAAATGTCTGTATATAAGGATTTCCACCAATCTTTAGTGCACCATGCAAGTGATTGCTTGCAATAACTTTTTCCCTTTCATTCACTTGGTCAAAATATGATCCTTCAAACTATCAAGGTGATCCAAAGGTTTTTTCCTCTATATCACCTTTGAATACCCTAACATTAATAAATTTAGATACTGTACTATGCGCCTTGAGTCTTTCTTTTGTAATGTTACTCATAATTGGATTATTGCCACTATATGGTATTAGATCATTATCTCCAATTGTCAATACATTTTCACCAGCCTGTTCTGAAACAAATCTTTTAAAATTTCTATCTCTATACAATTTTCTATACCTCTCTCATTATGCATTAAAACAAATACCATGAAATATTCTGTTTCAATATTATAAATTTTATTCGTTAGTATTTATTTGAGAATTGTTTCAGTATATAAATGTTTAATTGAATATTTAATTAAATAGAGCTCATGAGCAGCCAAAGTAAAAATCTTGGTCTTCATTACATTTTTTTCTTCACAATTTATCTTAGATCTTTGTTTTTGATGTATTAGCAATATCTATATTAAACAACAGTTATGTAGAAAGTTGTAGTTTAAAGTTGTATCTTAAAAAAAAAAAAGTTATTATTTCTGTATTGATATTCAGATAAAAATTCCTTTTTTATAAATTATTTATTGCAGGACTCATTAAGATAATGGTTAGTAAAAATTTGAATGTTTTCCATTCTTGTTTTATTCATAAGCCTGTTTAAAAGAATTTCACTTGACCTGTAGGTATGATAACAGCAAAATAAACCCTAACCATGCTTAAAGGAATTTCTCTTGGCCTGAATTTGAATCCCAGGTCATAGGTATGATAACAGCAAATGTGGTATGTGTCCTTTCACTATTTAATGTATTACATTGTAAATTATAAATATGTAAAAATAACAGAATAAAATATTATTAGAAGATATCTTAAATATACATCTAAGAAAAAAACCTACGCAATATAGATTAAGCCATTTGAATATCTACTTCTAATTCCATTGTGGGAGAGAGAGAAAAATTAAAAACTGCAAGATCATCATTGCAAATGAGAATGTGAGAATCATGAGCCAAAAAAATTGATTCAAGGAATAATTTATATATTCTTTAAATCTAATGTTTTTCAAGCTATAGAAAGCAAATGTGTTGCTTTCATTATAGAAAAAATACTGCAAATTATCTTTATATAAATTATCATTTGGTATTAATTTAACTTTATAGATATCTATTCAACATTATTATAAGTTTATGTATCAAAACCTCAAGCAAATAAAATAGACAAAACTTGAAGCAAAATAAATAAATAATGATTATGATGAAATGTTGGAAATGAAAAGCATTGGAAATATCTATTAAGTTTTTGTGAATTTAATAACTTATTATTACCACCATCATATCTTTTAAAGTGCCAATTATACACATGGATATTATTAAATGGAGTTCAAAAAATAAAATATATCACATTATTGCTATCAGGACATCTTAATACTCCTAATGGAAACATAACCTGGTATGAGTCTGATTTGCACAATCTTATGGTGAATCTAAATTTATTTTTGACCTTATACAATATTCTAAAAGACATATACAGTATAGTGAGGAAAGTCATATTGGAAAAAACAAATGTGAATTCAAGATTGAAGGAAACACATGAACAACTTCGATAAACACACACATTTATAGCCAGAATTTTTTTTAAAAAACCTTAAAATTAAAAAACAATGAAAAGAATGGGTCACTAATAAATATGATGAAGATAAAGGATTTAGATTAATAGATCAGATTAAGTTTGAATTTGAAGTGCAAATGATTAGGTTTAATTGTAATGTGACTCATTAGAAAGTATGTTCAGTTTGCTGTGGTTGAAAATAAATAAAAAAAGGGGATAGACGCCATCACAATGAAATAATTATTCAGCATCAGATATTGATTTGAGATTTTGGGTTTATTTTATGAAAAACCTGATGAACCATGCATCAAAATCAAGATAAATGTCAAAGGTTGCAGTGATAATTGCAATAAAAAAAAAAAAAGAGAGGGAGCGAGTTCACAATTAAAAATAATGTAAAGAAGGCATATAAAATATTAGGCATCTGTTACTTCAATGTAAATGTTTGGAAGCAGAAAGAGTACAAATAATGAAGTTATGGAAGATTAAATATGAACAAAGTGATTATACAGAAAGTGAGTTATTGGTTTTTATGCTGGGTTTGGGAAAAAATAAGGGGGATTTAGATATGAAGGTCATGGAGTTGACAAAGATTATGTTGTGGAAATGGGATGGAGCAGATTATGGGAAAACTTAGGGTGGACAATGGAAAAGGAAGGTAAAGTGGCTAACAGGTTTCTCTGGGCATAGCTGCTGAGAGATTCCTGACTCCATTTAAGAAGAAGTCACAGTACATCACATCAATAAACATCATCTGAAGAGAAATGAACAGAAATTTCAAACAGTAGCTAAAAAAAGCAAAAAGCAATATTATGTCATCATTTACAAAAACATTCAGAGATAGACATAAGAATTAAAAAAAAACTTTTGAAAAATCCAAGAAATGAAAAGTTTTAACCTCAAGTTTGTAACAACAAAAATCAGAGATGAAATAAATATATGAAAATTCACAAGTCAGAAAACTTTTAATGATGTCATCTACATAAAAAAATCTTCACTAATGAAAATGTTAGGTTAGATTAAACTGCTAATATTTCCAAAATGTATGTTCACAAACATTAATAGTATGACTACAGAAAGTTTATAAAATTTGGAAAAAATAAATAAAATAATGTCATTTAATCTAAAACACAGTGAACAATTTTAATATTCTGATGTCAGTATACCCAAATTGAAACTTTCTTATATGACAAAGAAACAATACCACGCTGAAAATTATTCAGTGTATATTAGAAATTTATTCTGAAATATAACTTCTACTTATTGAAGGTTGGGGACCAAGAAACACAATATTGCTGATATACACTGAAAAAGTGAAATGGTTATATTATACCAAAATAATCAACAAGTATTTTATTTATTACAAAAAAAAAGCCTTTGATGCAGTTGATCATAATAATTATTGAATGATATCAAACAATTGGATAAATTAGAGCATCTAACTGTTCATATGAGAAATCTCTATAAAGAATCACACAGTTCCAACACTGTTAACACACATTCTTGTTTATCTAATTTCATATTACACAATACTGAGTTTTGTCATACTACTTTTTCAATTGTACAATGAATATATGATGAGGGAAATCAGATTTATAAAAAAAAAAAAAAAGTGAATACATGATTAGTTGATAAAACATGTATGAATAGATGATACCACATTTATATTTATATAATAAAAAAAAAGATATGAAAGATATATATTTAAAAAAACTAAAGAACAGAGTTGACATTAGATTCTTCTTTCTAAAAAGATAGAATTATGACTGACTTAAAATTCTAAAAAGATAGAATTATGACTGACTTAAAATTAGTGGTGCAAACTTAGAAGTCTGCAACAATTTTTCATATCTAGCTTCATTGATCAACAATAAAAGTCACAACAATAAAAATATATATTATAGAAATAATGCTGGAAAGGATTTTTATCATAAAACTCTTAAAAAAACTTTAGATGTAAGAACATATCTTCAAAAACAAAAATCAGAATTCTCTAAGAACATCAAAGTTGAAGGTTAACGAGTTGCGACAGAAAAGCATTAATACTTCAGAATTGGGTTAATGTTTAAAAAAATGTGGGAATACCATGGATGACAAGAAAAATTAACAAATGAATATTTGATTGGATTATATCTGAACTTTTATTTTAAAGAAAACAATTGAACGGATTGTGCTCATATTTTAAAACAATCTAATTCACTAGAAAAGTATGAAATGTTTAGAAAAAATGATGATAAAAGAAGAGAATTTTGCAGCGAGATGAAAGAACTTAATCAAAACAATAGTACATGTATTATTGAAGAACCTAAACAAATTATATATTATTTCCAAAGAATGTTATTTCTATTGCAACCTGAAATCAATGTTAATTTGATAACTTGTTTAAAAAAAAATAAAAGTTAAAATTTACTTTTTATTTCTCTAACAAAGAACATATTATCATCTGATAACCCTCACTGTTGCTGAAGTAGAAATAATATCAGACTTTTTGTTATTGTACTTTTCTTAAATAAAATCCAAAAAACTTATTAAATAGGCATTCATTAATAATATAAAAGGTTTATTAATGCTTACAATACAATATTAAATATTACAATGTTCATAATATGAGTTAATATTATTCATTAGAAAATTATATAAGTTTAGAATGGTTCAAGAGAAACAGACCAAAAATATGATGATAGAATCCAACATCATAATGATTAATGTGCTGAAAAATTAAACATTCAGGAGTGATAATAATAAGTCTGAAAATCTAACTACATTCACATTTAATAATATATTTTAAACAAATATCAAATAAAAATAATAGGTAGACATTTTTTCCATCTCTAACTTTTCTTTAAAAAAACTATCTAATCTTATTTAATATCTTTTATGTTCATACAGAAAATTCTTAATAGTAATTGCTCTTTCCAATCATTATCTTTCCCCCCAAAATATTCAATAAAAGAACTATTTATTTTACTAAACAATTTTCTAAATTCACAGATTTAAACCTATATTTTTCTCTTAATGATACTCATCACTACAATTGCATCTCTATTGCCACTAGTCTTTTGAAAGCAAACTGCTATTTGATAATCTATTATAAAGACTTATAAATTAAATAAATATTAAAATAATTTTCAGTGAGTCAACTGGAGTTTTATCTTCTAGTTTTTATCTTACTTATATAGCATTTTATAACTTCATTTTACATTTTGGCACAATCTATTTCATTTCAACCCTTTTATTTCATCTTTTATTCTATTAGCACAAATAATAATTTTTTTCTATAAACTATTTTATTATTATTTTTTTTTAAAAAAAATAAACATTAAATATTTAAAGGTATTTGCAAACAATTAGTAGGTCCTTTCTATATAGTCAAAATACGTAAAATCATAATAAAACATATGGAATTTATCAATCTTTGACTTGCATAGTTATAGTCAAACACATTCTGTGAACTACATAATTAAGATTGTCAAATCTACACATGTAGTAGCTAAACCAATGGACTTAATAAAGTCAATAAGTGAATATGCCTTCTGGTTGGAAAATTAATGTTAAATAAAAAAAAAAACAATAATTGAATTAAGTACATTGGAAATATTAAACAAAATATATAGCTAAAGAAAAACAGATATAATTTAAAAAATTATTCAATTTATTAAAATGCCTAAATTCCATGTTTAACTAATATATTCCTAGTTAGGTTCATAAAAGCTTGTGAGAAAGAGCAAAAGTTTGATTTTTTTTTTAGCATATTTATCTGTTATTTTCTGACAAAAAAAGGCATGCTGACTGCATTGCTCTAAAAGTATGAAGATCAATAAAAGTACTATATGAATTAGTTTTTTTATATTTACTTTTATACTTTCTTTTTAATATCTCTATTACATCTATTTTTATATCTTTAATATATTATACATGCACTACATTTTTTTTTATTCAATTGTTGTTTCAATTCTGTGATCCTGATTTTTTTTCTAAAAAGTATTCTATTATAAATTAAATAATATGTACCTTTATTTTTTGTAATTCTTTTAGTTCATTATATATCTTTTATAATAACATTTTTGTAGATTTACATACATCTCAATTTATTGATAATCTTTCTTAACACATTTCTATCTTCTTCAGAATTTATATTTTTTGATCTTTTATACAATATTCATTGTTAACACAAGGCTTTTTTTTTTTATTCTTTTTTTTTTTTATAAGATACTACCTGTACTGCAACTTCAATTAAAATATTGTTGACTACTTATTTGAATTTATTTTACTGTTTACTTTGCTATTGGTAATACTTATTTTCACATCCTGCAAATTAAAAAAAAACCCAATGTTCTTCTTTAACTTATTAAAAGCTCTTTGGTTTAGACATTTTTATACTGTTAGACTACTGAACTGTGATCTGAATATTTATCAGTTCTACATGTGCACTGCCATTAGTTGCTGACAACTGGAGATTTTCCATATAAATTTGAATGAATTTTAAACAATATATTCATTTCTTTCATAATATTCAACAATTTTATTTTTTCTTTCTTGATCTATCATAGCATTCCATTTTTCCATCATTATATTGTACAATTATTTTTTGTGCCCATATTTTACTATTTTTCTATAAATAATATATATATTTTTCATTCATCAAGTATATGTACCTGTATAATTACTAATGTCTTGGAATTACTTTCAGCAACATTCCTGTAAGAATTTGTAGATAAGCTTCATATAACATATCTACTAATAACCTGTATTTAAATCTAGATCAGAGAATACAAATAAATTTAAGATTTTTTCTCCTGACATCTAATTTATAGTCATATAATTGTCCAATATAATAAGATCTCAATTTCATGTTTCAATTTTGCATAGAGCAAAAATTTCAAAATACCTATTAATTAAATCCTTAAATACATTTTGGTGCAGAGCACTCTCTTCAAAAACCACTCACCAAAAATACCTTTAAGGATTTACTTGAAATTTTTGCTATGAAAAAAGCATTTATATTAATGCACAAAATTATTACAGTTTAATTTATATAATAAAGTTGGTAAATGATTATTTGGCTAACTCTTAGCAGAAGAAAAATGCAAATACATAAGATTGCCCAAATTCTTGCTATTTGACAATTGTGGTGATATTTACTAATCCTCTAAGGGACTTTGAATAGGCCTTGGCTTTGCAGTGGGCTAGTTAAAAGGCTGCTTTACCTTATTTTATATATAAAATTATCTCCTGATTTTGCTCTTAATTCAGTGTTTTACATTTGTTTTGACTATCAGAATAACAAATCCTCACACCCTCTTTACTTTTCTATTTTATTTCATAATGACCTACAATATTGAATACTTTTTCTATTCATTTACAATAAATACTAATCTTTATTGGTTTATTTATAATTCCATTATTCTATATACTGGTTTCAAAATATTTTATTATTACTACTAGATTCAGACCAATTGTTTACAAACAACATGATGAATATTTATGGAAGGAAATTAAAAAAAAAGAGAAATTTTATGAATTCATAGTAATTAAACAAGGTAGATGTAGCAATAAGAATAAAGCATGTCTTGCAATGAAGTTATCAGTGAATAATCCATTTTATAAAGATTTTGATATTGCAATTTTTATTGTTTTAACTTGGTGTACTGTAGATTGCCAGTGAAAATAATTTGGTATTGTTGGCAGATAACTTTTGCCAATTTCATCCTTTAATGTTAATGTATTTTATTTATTTTTGTTCAAGGGAACAATTACATAGACTTTGATATATGAAATAATAATATAGCATTCATTAACATTTGTGACTATTAATGATTCACTGCAGGATGATGGACTCTCCAAGTTTAATCCAATTTGTACAATCTAAAGTTTCTACATTTCTTTAACTTATCCATTTATCTCATGTTGGTTTATTTCTAAGTCTTTACAGTCTCTTGATACTCAATTTAAGACTTTAACTGTCCAATTATTATCATCTCTTCTAAAAATATGTCCAGTCCAGTTTCATTTTAGTCTCTTAATTCTTTGAATAATGCCAGTAATATGTTTGATCTCTCATCTATATATTTCACTTTCGATTCTTTCTTGTTAAATTCTAAAATACATCTTTGCATGCTTAGTTATGTAATCTGACATTCCTCTGTTACTCTTCTATTTGATGTTCTCATGTAAATAACTGTTTAACACATTAAAAAGTATTTGATTCAACTTTAACTCTAATCATTAATTTTTTTTTTAAACATTCATCTTTTATGTGATACCTATTATAACATTTCTTGAATCAATATAAAGCATTATTTGCAAAACAACCTAATCATCTGCATTATAGACTTCAAAATTATAATTGTATAAGTGTAATTAGCAATTTAATGACATATTAGATTTTTCAAAAATATAATAATTAAGACTTCTCAAACTTTTCTTTGATATAGTTAACATAAAATATCCAAGTTATATTTCTGGATAATATACTTTGCAAAAATCTTTAGACAAACTAAAATTAGATCAATCTTGCTTGTAATAGAAGCAATGGATTTAGCAATGGTAGTGTTTAATGCCCAACAAAAAATTCTTCAGCATTTTAAAAAGTATTAATAATAAAAAGTTAATAAATTTATTCAGAAGTATATGAAAGTACTAACTATGATTGCAATGATTATCCTTACTCTAGTTATTATAATGATAAAAAAAGCAATTCTGTTTTGAAGTCTAAGATTGTTAAATAATTTAAAGAGCATCACAAATTGAAAGAGATTTAGTAGAATAATCAAAAAAGCTGGAGAAACTATATAGAAGGGATATATATATTTTTTCTTCTAGTACTAACTTGTTACCAGAGATTTTGCAAGTTGTATCACAAATCTTGTTTTCTAATAGAATTGATTATGAATATTTAACTATATCTGACTAATGTTGGATGCTTGAAATATTAAAAAATCAGTCATTAACAAAGATTTATTTCACTGCCAAGATGAGATAGGGTGGGGGGAACTTGATTCAAAATCTAACTAATAGATCAAGGTGGACTTCTAATAGAAAATATATAATACTTTTGAGAGATGTTCAGTATGGACAAAACAAAAAAAGAAAAATGTAGAAAGACTTAAAATAATCACATGATTAACTAAATAAATCTAATATTCAATAATCCCAATTGTATTATAAAACTACGAGATAATATAGATTACCAAGTAAAATCTAACTTGAAATCAATCCGAGTCACCACATACTCACTTTAGTTCAACTATATTTAATATTGTATAATCATTATAAATATTTTCAAGTTCAGAGCAATTAATGTTTTCTTTTTTTAATATATGATCCTATGACTTCTATGTTTCTTAACTCCAGTTTATCTTTCCAAGATATCTTTCTTCTACCAATTTTTTTTTTTGAGTGTGTGTGTGTGCTTTCATATCAGGTTTTACTAAGGTTATCTCTCTAGCATTATTCTGATAAATTCTAAAGATCAAATAAAAATAGACTAACATTTTCTACATATTTGACATTACCACAGGTATTTCAGTTTTGTAATCTCCAATATATTACTTTCAAGCCTCATTATTTCTCTGCTTGATCATTTTTAATTAATTTACTCTAGAAACGTCTATAGTTTCCAAAACTACTTTCGTTTCCATTTTATCTATAATCTATGTTTAGCTTTCACAGGTTAACGTTCTTTTAATCCTTTTTTGAAATTTTATTAATATACACCAATGTTCTTTTTCTATTCATTGTTCTGATGTCTGATTTAATACATTCATACAATTTTTAAATATTTAAATTTCAGTGCATTGAGAGTTATTAAATTCTAATCTACTTTCTTTCTTTTTTTGTTTGATCTCCAATTACTCACAGATATTATGATTTTTTTTAAATTAATTTCCAATTCCTATCTGAATTACTTTTCATGGAGCTTTCTCTTTTGATATATTGCTTTCTTTTCTTTTTTATCCTGGTCATCAGCAAAATATAATGAATATAAAACATTTATCTGTTATGCCTTTTCTTATTATAAGTTTGGGTGGTGCCCACGTTTTCGGGTAATGAAACCTTATTCCATTACTCAAGTCCCAATTTAAAGAATCAGGATTTGTAATCAGGGTTCACTCTATGGCTAATCAGTTGTTCTGCATGATATAATTATTTAGTCTTTTTTAACATATTGCCAAAGCTGAGTTGGACATACAATCCCTATGTCTTATAGATTCCCCAAAATGATTGGTTTTTAAGACAAATTTGTGAACTAGAATTGATATGTTCAATTCTGGGTAACTAACTACCAGGATATTATTATTTAACATTTCCAAGACTGTAGCTTTCCTGAAACACTCAATAAGAAATAAATTGCGTATATATATGTGCAATGATTATTAAGAATATTCTTTTTTTTTCTTTAAAGACAGTACAGTATATATAAATAAATTAAAATTTTAGTACATGCGTCAAGGAACAAAAACGATTTTTTTTTTTTTTCAAAGTAATTCATCCATGAGGAAGCATTTATTTTAGAAAAGGGTAAAACAATATTAAGAAGGCAAAAAACAAAAAAACCGAAAACGTTTAGTAATAGTTAGCAATTAAAAATAAAATTATAAATATATTTTTGTAATTAAAAAAAAAAGTTTTTATATACATTAATAATGTAATCATTTAAGAAAATAGACACTTCAGGAAATATGACAGTAATAGAAACGAAAATGTATATACGTAATTGTTTTTAAAAACCTTTTACCCTCAGCAAATGAAATGAAACGTTCGAAAGCCGAGGGAGAAAAAATTGGAGAATGGAAAGAGGAAAATTAATTTGGATTTCTTATTTATTAAACAAAAATATATAATTATAAGTAAAATATATACATTTTTAATAAAATAGAACAGTCATTTAAATTCTTATAATTTATATCTTGATTTAAAATTCTAATGTTTTAGATAATTTTTAAATTAACATTGTCTGCAGAAAATTTGGAATCCAGATAATTATTGAGAGGCTGTAAAGGGTACTTAGAAAATAAAATTTACACTTTGTTATTCATCGATGATCAGGAAAGGAGTGGATGGATAACTTGGATTATAATTTAAAAATAGGACTGCGTATGTAGGGGGAAAATATATTTTAAGAAATGAACTCAATTATCAGTTTATTAATTTGCACCAAATATAATTGCGCATACAAGCGGAAAATGCCATTTTGTTCAATCAAACTATCCAGGAAGTATAGTAATAATTGTGATATTTTAATTCTTTCGATATCATAACAATATTCTAGTTTCACAAAACAGTTATATTTATTTGATTAATTACAAATATTTTATTTACAAATTTTTATGGAAAACAGCAGAAGATTTCAGAGATTAACGACCTAAAATTTTCCGTGGCTCATTAGCATTCATTAATGATTTTATTGGTTTGACATAAATTATCAGTTGAATAACTGGGTATGAATTATCAAGAAATTTTAAAAATTATTGTTATTGAGTATAATGCAAATTATTGCTTTAAATGATCAAATCCTCAATAATAGAGAGATAGTTGGCTGAATTAGCAAGATTAATTAATCACGTCGTGTATGTAAAAAAAAAAAAAGGTTTACTTAAATGGAACTTTTTCTATTTGTTTGCAATTTGAATGTCATTTGTTCCTCCCTTTCTCATGAACTGAACCTTATATGTATTTATTATGAATTGATTTCAAAACGTAGACACTAATCAAGATGTTGATTCTTCAGTTCTTTTATCTCTTTTAAATTCTTTCTATTGAGTACTTTGAATGAATAAATACATCTAATTAAAACAATACATCTAATTAAAATATATCAAAGGATTACATTTTTCAAGCAGAGTTGGATAATATCATGGGGTCTCATCTCTAAATGCCCTGGATTTATTTTGATAACTTTAAATTAAGAAAGATTCCTATTAAATATTTGGAATACAGTATTATCTGGACCATAAACTTGAGAGTTTTTTTCTGAAATTGAAGAAAAATAAATAATGTTAAGAATACAAAAATAATAAAATGAATATGAAAAAGAATATTTGTTGAATACATTAAATGAGTTATATTATTATGTTTTAAAAAAGACATTGTATTATGATATAAAGTTTTATGAAATACACTTACTCTAACTATATGAACTAGGCTAGCATATTGGTGAAGTAACAAGTGAAGACCAGCTTCTTGTTTATAATCATATATATCAATGATTTCATTATAATAGTCTATTACCTTGATTGCTAAACTTAACAAAATTTGAATAATGTTATATATATAATGGAGGATGCTCTTATGAAAAAAACTTCATAGATGATCTTAAAGAATGGACTAATTTTGAATATATAAAAAACAGGTTTAAAAAATGATCATGAATAATGCATGACATATATAATTTGGTAGATAGCTAAGATCTTTTCTCTGTTTTATAAATAAAGAATCCTATTATTAATTTTTGGAGTTTATGATGTTTGAATTACTCTGAAATACATTGAGCTCAAGGGATCCATTTAATTGATCAAATGGTCTTTTAATTTTTATATGCCATTAAGAATTGATTCAGGAATTATTTTATAATTAGTAAATTAATAATCATAATTGCTATTTTTTCTTTAAAATTCTTTCATAAGTTTCTCTTAATGGAATTTTAATCTTCCAGTCAAGCTGAATTAAGATTTTGGTAAAAATAACTTGTGACATTTCATTTTAAAAAAATAAACAAGAAATCTCTACAACCATTTGCTTCAACAGTAATTATTTATTTTTCATTATTTCTTTGTAGTTAATTTAACTTATATAACACTTTCATTCTATTTATATATTTGTTTAAATTTTAGAGTTAAATTATAAAAAAAATATTTTTGTTATTTTGATTATGACTGTAAAATAGCATCTTTCATATTATTGTTATATATGTTTAATAATTATTTTATCCAAAAATTGACTCAGGTTCATAACTTTAAGATGTGAATCAAAAAAGATAAAGGTCAGTGCTATAATCTAGATGTATAAGTATAATCTTGCTCCTTGTTAAAGGCAGCCATAAATTAAAAATTATTTTAAGGGTATAGATATATCATTACCATTCATTACTCACACTTATAAAATATAGCTTTAGAACAGAATAAATAGAATGAATTGCTTCTCTAATTGCAGTTTTGTTGTGTTTACATTTATTAGGCAAAGTATTGCCAATTAAAGACCAAACTTTTTTTTTAGAAAGTTAAACATATGTATTATAAACAATAGACTATGTTCCAAAATTAGAAAATAATGCTATTGGCTATGAAGTTGAATGATCCGATCATATTGTTACCAAAGTTTTACATTTTGTTTAGATTGAAATGTCATTAAAAAATAAATATATCCATACTCTATGGATTGGCTGCAGAAAGGAGTTTGCTATTAACTGAAAGGAGACTCTTTGATTCCTCTTGGAGGCCTTAAAGGAACCGAGCAGGGCAAATTCTTAATGTCCACTCCATACATTCTTGTCGTTGCAGCTGTTATTACTATGTGATTATTCATATAGTATACGAACATGGATGGGCTGCTCACCAACACGCATTAGCCAGCGTGGTGAGTTTATTGGCTTTTTACCTCTGAGTTTAAGATCAAGAAACACCATGGTCTTTCTTCTCAGTGCCTGGTAAGGCAGAATGAATGTTTGTGTAAATGATAAATATTTTTCCAATACATATATACAATTATGACAGACAAAAATAAAGCATGGCCCTTATTCCCAGGAGGCTGTAAAGTCACCAACCAAGGCAGCGGTTGGTGGCCGAAGGCGGAGGGTGCTAAGAATCCCCTGATTGCGGACCCAGGCTGCCATTTGATGACGACTTTTTATTTAGGTACTTACAACTGCAGATCACTTTCAAGTGATGGAAGATTGCAAGAATTAAAAGAAGAACTGTCTTATATTAAATGGGACATTATTGGACTTTGTGAAGTTAGAAGAAAAGGAGAAGAAACAATTGATTTAAAAAGTGGACATATACTCTATTATAAAGGCACACATATTTGAAATACAAGTGGAGTAGGATTCATTATAAATAAAAAGTGGAAGAACAATATTGTGGAGATTGATGGTGTATCGGACAGAGTGGCAAGATTAGTTATACAACTTAATAGCAGATACCAAATGCAGATAATTCAGGTTTATGCTCCAACAAGTTCTCATAGTGATGAAGTAGTAGAAGATTTTTATATGGATGTACAAAAGGCTTTTGATCAGAATAAACAACATTTTAAAATTGTTATGGGAGACTTTAATGCTAGAATTGGTAGACAAATGAAAGATGAAATTGCTGTAGGTAATTTTGGTTATGGTAATAGAAATGAGAGAGGACATAGACTTGTGGAGTTTGCAGAAAAAGAAAAGCTTTATATTATGAATTCATTTTTTGAGAAAAATGTTAAAAGGAAATGGACATGGAAGCATCCAAATGAAGGTACAGCAGAATTGGATTATATTTTGACTAACAGAAAATACATATTTCAAGATTGTAATGTTCTTAATAAATTTAACACAGGAAGAGATCATCGATTAGTAAGGTGTAAGTTACGTGTTAATGTAAAACTAGAGAGGCAAAAATTATTAAGAAAAACAATATTTAAAGTTGATGTTCCTAATCTTCAGAAACATTCTAATGAATTTAAATTAGAACTTACAAATAGGTTTCAAGTGTTAGGAGATTTTGAACTTGATACAGATTTGAATGAAATTAATATGAAAATAACTGATACACTTTTAAAAACTGCAACAAACATAGCTGGTAGAAAAAAGCAGCAATTGACTAATAAAATTTCTACTGAGACTAGAGAATTTATGAAGAAAAGAAGGAATATGAAGATATACAAAAATGATGTATTAAAAAGAATTGAATATCTCGAATTTTGTAAAATGGTACGGAAAAGAGTTGAAAATGATATAAGAATGTATAACTGTGAAATAGCAAGGAAAGCTGTAGAAGAAAATAAAAGTCTCAAAAATGTTAAACAACAATTTGGTATTGGTAGGAAATTTATATCTGCAATAAAAAAAAAAGATGGAATTATTACTAAAAAGAGAGATGACATCATGAAATTGGTAGAAGATTTTTATCAAGAATTATATAGTAATAAAGAACAAGTACCTCCTATATCTATTACATCTTCCGAATTGCCCAGAATTTTAAATGAAGAAGTGAGACATGCAATTAAGTGTATGAAGAAAGGAAAGGCTCCAGGAAATGATGGAATTATAATTGATATATTAAAAGAAGCAAGTGAAGAAATAGAAACAATTTTAGCAAAGTTATATACCAAATGTCTAAATGATAAAGATGTACCGGAAGATTGGAAGAATGCAGTAATAATATTAATATTTAAAAAAGGTGATAAAGAAGATATTAGGAATTACAGACCTATCAGCCTTTTATCAGTTTTATATAAAATTTTTACCAAGATAATTACAACTCGTCTACAGAGAACTTTGGATTTCCACCAACCAAGAGAACAAGCTGGATTTAAAAGTGGTTTTAGTACAATAGATCATATCCAGGTATTGAGAGAAGTCATAGAAAGGACAAACGAATATGAGTTGTCATTATGTTTTGGATTTGTAGATTATGAAAAGGCATTCGATTCTATACACATTTCTTCAGTGATTAAAGCATTAGATCATCAAGGTATAGATCCAGGATATTGTCATATTTTAAAGAATATTTATAAAAATGCAACAGCAACAATTAGATTACATAATGATACTGGAAAAATCAACATTGAGAAAGGTGTAAGACAAGGTGACTCCATATCTCCAAAACTTTTTACAGCAGTGCTGCAAGAAGTATTTTGTGGATTAAAATGGGAAACTAAAGGAGTGAAAGTAAATGGAGAGTATTTAAGTCATTTAGATTTCGCAGATGATGTAGTTGTTTTTGCAAATAATGCTTCAGAGCTGCAGGAAATGTTGCAGGAGTTAGCAGATGAAAGTAGAAAAGTAGGACTAAAGATAAATGTTAAAAAGACTAAAGTAATGTTTAATCGATTTGCTCAAAATATGAAAATAAAGATTGATTATGAAGAATTAGAAGAAGTTAACAGTTGCAAATACCTTGGTCAGATTATTAATACAGATGGAAACATAATGGAGGAAATTAATCATAGAATTAAACTTGGTTGGAGTGCTTTTGGTAGAAATAACTTGATACTAAAAGGAAATATGCCTACGTGTTTGAAAAGGATGGTTTTTAACAAATGTGTTTTACCAGTTCTTACTTATGGATCTGAGACTTGGACACTTAATAGAAGAGCAATACAGAGACTTCAGACCACTCAAAGGAGTATGGAGAGATGTATGTTGGGAGTAACAAGAAGAGATCGAAAACGCAATGTATGGGTAAAACAACAAACAGGTGTTACTGACCTTATTGAAAAAATTAAAAGATTGAAATGGAGTTGGGCTGGACATATTGCTAGGAGAGATGATAATAGATGGACAATTGAAATTTTAAACTGGAGTCCAAGAGATTGTAAAAGACCCAGAAAGAGACCACATGTGAGATGGATGGATGAAATAAGAAAATGTGCAGGGGTGTTGTGGAGAAGAGAAGCTAAAGATCAGAGAAGATGGATTAAACTTGGAGAGACCTTCATCCTGCAGTGGATTGATAATGGTTGATGATGACTCTATGGATTATGTTATAGCTAAGAGACAAATATACAAGAAGTCAATATTGCATTAACATTTGTAGGCATATATTGTTATACTTGTTAAAGATTAATATATTCCAGGTCAAAATAATAGTATCATTTAAAGGTAGGTTTTGTTCCAAACATAATGGTAGAAAATTTGATGTCATTTTTAAGAAGCAATTGTTGCTTATGCTATGTTTTAGTAGCTTGTATGTTACTAATACATAAAATAAAGAAAATTGTAGATATAAATAAGTGCTAATGAATTTTCTAAAAAGGACAATTATGTTACTCTGGCATTCTACTAAACATCACATGATCACCATTTCTTATGCTTGCTCTTAACTATTATTAAAACAGGCAAAACTCTCTACATGTATTGCCACTCAGTGCAAGCCAGAGTAATCAATGGATGCCAGAAGGCTTGTGCATAAAATCCCCATCTAGTGCCTACTCATCCAATATCACCAGACTAGTTTCTGGCTTGTGGCCTTTGTCAGTGAGGAACCTTGGATCTTAGGATCTAGGTGCAGTGCTCTCAGATCCAAGGCTCTTCACTGATGAAGGCCAAAAGCCAGAAATTAGTCTGGGGATTTTGGATGAGTAGGCACTAAATGGGATTTTATGCACAAGCCTTCTGACATCCATTGATTACTCTGCTTGCACTGAGTGGCAATGTATATAGAGCATTCTACTTAAGTGAGTAATAAAATAAGTATGTAGAGATTTTAAGACAGAAAATGATTGAAAAAAGATTTCAGAATAGTTTGTGGATTAAATTGTAAAGATAAAATGGTTTGACATTTCAGATTTTTTTAAATGTATAATAAGCAACACTTATATCTAAAAAAAAATATCACAATCTTTCTAGTTTAAAAGATAACAGTACTTTGTATATAATAATATGCTGAATAGATGGGGAGAATATTTTTATTATTTTTTTAATTCAATATGATTGCATTTAAGGATAACCTTATCATATGGACCTTTTTATAAAGATTTAAAGAAAAAATCCAGCTTTATAAGTTAAAACTGCTCTTTGTAACCTTACAAATGGAAAGACTGTCAAGAAGTTTTAAAATATAGTAGTGATATTTTAGTTTCAAAAACATTTTTTTAGGAATACATAGACTCATGAAGTATTCCATCTAATTTTAAGGATGTTTTTATTGCTACAATTTATAACAATAAAAAGAAAAGATTATAATAATTATAAATGAAGGATTGTCAGTATTCTGGGACCACCAAGCAGCTACAGGCCATGTATTTGAACCTAGTTCTGCCCAAATAATTTGTACAGAAAAAAATGACGCCAAAAGAAAAGTTAAAGAAGCTTTCTATATAGCAAATGACATTAATGCCATTAATAGAAGAGAGGCATGTTTTGCTCTCTCTAAACAATGGACTAATTAAAAATTCAAATGCATTTGCATAATCATAACAATCGTTAGTTACAAAGCTATGAGTATGAGATTCAACATGAAATCTCGAAAGCGCTTAGCAAAGCTATTCTAAATTAGAGTAAAATTATAGCTTCACTAGTTAATGCTAAAAAAAAAAAAAAAGTCGCATACTTATAATAATTATCATGGAATATTATTATTCACTATAATAGTAAAAGTGATTTCAAGGATTATATTGAATAGATTCCTCTCATCATAAATAAATTGATACCCAAGTTCAGTGAGATTTTAGAAAATCAATCACTATAGATATGCTTTTGTTGTCAATGATCAAGTATTGTTATTTTGTAACAGTACTTTGGTGCTTAGTTATTCTTATTATGCATAAAATGTATATTAGATTCCAAAGATATTGCAAGTGAAAATTTTTATTCTAAGATTATATTTCAAAGATCTTGTTGATTATAACATATAAATTTGTATAATTCTTACACATACTTGATACACCCCAGTAAAAAGTGACTTTTTCTTTCAAAATTGCCTGCAGTACCATCTCTGAATTAATACATGTGTTATGTAGTGATATAGTTCAATCATTTAAAACTTCATTGTGCTAATGTGTCTAGTTCACCAGTTATGACAGGAAATGTGACTGTGTTTCAGCATTGTTTTTAATGCTGTCTCTGTCATCATGAAATCTTGCAAACCACTTAAAAACATTCTTGTCACTGATGGCTTCACTGTCATATATAATTTGAATCAATTCAAATGTTTCAATAATAATTTTGCCTAGCATAAAACAAAATTTAATGTTTTTCCATCATGAGTTATGGTACAAAACATATCACATTTCATATCATAACTCATGATCTAAATATAACTAGCATCATTAAATTTTTGTGATAAATAATGAAACTAAGTCTTATCTAACACATGTTAATTCAAAGATAGTAATACAGGCAGCTTGGAGAAAATACCAATTACATTTTAACTGGGACATTATATAAAACTAGCACACAATAAAATGAAAACAACAAAAGGATATTAAAAATAATATATTTCAAATTAATGAAATATGTTTTCTCAGCAATCTGAAATAATCTCATCAGATTGCTATTGTTAATGAGATTATATTTGTAGATATGTTATGGCTTGCAATCAGAATTTATATAAATTTACGTGAGGACCACCTGTTATGGCACTCATTATCTAAAGATTGCAATCATTCATTTATAATTTAAAATATATAGGATAAGTGAACAAATCAAAATAGAATATAATGTATCTGGCAACAAGAAAAATGAAACAGAAAAGTCTAATTATCTTGAACAATAACAAATTATAATAATAATAAAATGTATTAATATACATATAACAAAATAAATAAATAAGCTACCAATTATTAATTTAATATTAGGCTAACTTCAATTTGTTAAAATTATGAAAAAAAGACATTTAAAACATTGCCATTTAAAACATTGCCTAACATTCTGAACAGGTTTATAATAAAACAAATATATCACAATTTATATTCTACTTTCTAATTTAAATAGTATTGTATTCAACAGTATGATTACTTAACAGAGCTTTACAGATAAAACTCAATCATTGGCTTAAAATTATAACCTCATAAAATATTTGACATTTAGATTGTAATGCCTATATTTAAATTAAATTCCAGTTGTAATTAAACATTCAGATTTTTTTTTATGACTTAATCATCTAACCATTATCAGGTAATCATTAGATCTTTGCTGCAGGTCTAGTGCCACTACTTTTTACATAACTATAATGATCCATCATTTATCCTGTTAAGACTAAACACATTGTGTGAACTATCAAACTGTGGCAAATGCCATAGAATAATGTAGTAAAAAGGGCTTAAAATTATGGACAACCCACTGTACTCTCTAAAAGATGTGCATGACCCAATCTGATGCTAGAAAACCAATCCATCTCCAATAATTATTGTCATGGTTACTTAGTCTGGAGCAATAAGATACAGAATAAACTGTCATACCATTTAAATCATTCATATAAGAATGTTCTCAACAAAATTACTACAACTAAAAGATAAGAAATAATCCTGTTTTTTAATATTTCTGTACAATTATTTTTGAATTAAAAATCTATTCTGATTACCAATAAAAAAAAAGTATTCTAATTTCAAATGCATAAAATCATTTTAAATATTAATTCTTATTAAGCACAATGTCTGCATGTAATACTTTTAAGTAATGATTAAAATATTAACACACTCCCAATAAATGTTATTTAAATGCTATACTATTTAAAAGTATTAGAGAAATTAAACTCAATAAATATATTAAAATAATCATCAACAACCATTATCAATCGACTGCAGGGATGGTCTCTCCAAGTTCGATCCATCTTCTCCGATCTTTAGCTTCTCTTCTTCACATCACCCCTGCACACTTTCTTATTTCACCCATCCATCTCACATGTGGTCTCTTTCTGGTTCTTTTACAATCTCTTGGAATCCACTTTAAAATTTCAATTGTCCATCTATTATCATCTCTTCTACAAATATGTCCAGCCCAATTCCACTTCAGTCTTTTAATTTTTTCAACGAGATCAATAACACCTGTTTGTTCTCTTACCCATGTATTGCGTTTTTCATTTATTTCCAACATGCATCTCTCCATACTTCTTTGAATAGTCTGAATTCTCTGTATTGCTCTTCTATTAAGTGTCCAAGTCTCAGATCCATAAGTAAGAACTGGTAAAACATTTATTAAAAAACCTTCCTGTTCAAACACATAGGCATATTTCCTTTTAGTATCAAGTTATTTCTACCAAAAGCACTCCAACCAAGTTAAATTCTATGATTAATTTCATCCATTATGTTTCCATCTGTATTAATAGTCTGACCAAGGTATTTGTAGCTGTTAACTTAATCTAAATCATCACAATCAATCTTTATTTTCATATTTTGAGAAAATCCATTAAACATTACTTTAGTCTTTTTAACATTTATCTTTAATCCTACTTTCATCTGATAACTCCTGCAACATTTCCTGCAGCTCTAAAGCATTATTTGCAAAAACAACTACATAATCTGCAAAATCTAAATGACTTAAATAATCTCCATTTACTTTCACTCCTTTAGCTTCCCATTTTAATTCACAACATACTTCCTGCAACACTGCTATAAAAAGTTTTGTAGATATGGAGTCATTCTAGCTTTCACTCTTCTCAATGTTGACTTTCCTAGTATCATTATGTAATCTAATTGTGGCTGTTGCATTTTTATAAATATTCTTTAAATTATGACAGTATCCTGAATCTATACCTTGATGATCCAATACTTTAATCATTGAAGAAATGTTTATAGAATCAACTACCTTTTCATAATCTACAAATCCAAAGCATAATGGCAACTCATATTCATTTGTCCTTTCTATAACTTCTCTCAATACCTGAATATGATCTACTATACTAAAATCACTTTTAAACCCAGCTTGTTCTCTTGATTGGTGGAAATCCAATGTTCTCTGTAGACGAGTTGTAATTGTCTTGGTAAAATTTTTGGATAAAACTGATAGATCTGTAATTTCTAATATCATCTTTATCACCTTTTTAAAATATTAATATTAATACTTCATATTAAAATAATAGGATATAAAATATGAATAATATTTAAAAAAATTATGAATGAATGATCCACATTAAAATAAAAATCTAGTCATCATAATTATTAATTTAATCTTTTAACTCATTACAATTCCTTTTTTTTTTTTATGAAATTATGGACCCATTAGTAAAACTACTTGAATTTACAATATTAATCCAATACTCACTATTTATAAGCATATAAGTTTAGGGAAAAAAAATATTATTAAATCTGGACACCTATTTTTTATTTTTAAATTCTTACATAAAAAAAAAAATTAAACATATTTTGTTTAATTGCTTTTTGTTTTGCTGTAAAAATGTAAACAAATATAAAACATAAAGTGTTTTTTTTTTCTTAAGAAAATCAATATGTTGTGCCCATCACATCCATACATGTACCCTGATACTTCAAATACTGCATCATAAAACTTTTCAAGACTTTACTACTCTCATTTTTCCATACTGAGAATGAAGATTATTTTTTAAATTTAATATATACTTTTTGTTACAATCTAATTACAAATTATTTCTGTTTCTACCAAATAATATACTGGGTATTGAGAAATAAGTTTATTTTTTTAACATTTCTAATGTTTTAAATACACCAAGCATATTTAGTTCTAATTTCAATGCTTCTTGACAAATATTCCATTCTTTTAAATATTTTATCATAGCTTTTTTATTTCGCAATTGATGTCTATATGATTTTATAGTGCAATATCTACATTTCAGTTGTCTAAGTCAGATTATAATCTACATCTCTTTAATATTTTTATTAGACAGAATTTTGTAACAAAATCCAATTTGCAAGTTATTAAATGAATAACACATATATAATTTTACTTATATATTTCTGTTAACAATTGAAATAAATGGATAAATTCATGCAGTTATTAGATAAAAAAGATAGTGATGATATTAGTAGCCAATTATCAATTGAAATAGCTAGCCTCAAGCTGAATCACATGTTCCTGCAATCCGCAATAGCTTATGTCTAAATGTTATTTGGAAATAAAAGATGTACCCCAATACTTACTTTTATTTCATTGCCCAAGCTGTTTTATGGGAAATAAAGACAGACAATTGGATTTTGCTAGAATATGCGGTCTAAATTGGGAATAACAATTTTCTTTAATTATTATGAAGTGTTTAACATATTGCCCATATCTATATGTGTTCTTATATTTATAAATACAATTATACATGTATGTCAATTTTATTTTTTTATTCATACTATATTTCACTTTTGTATTCTAAAATTTTTACTTTGAATTTGTACATTGAAAACAATTTTTTACACATTGGTATAGATACTTATATAAATACATATACACAAATTATCATTTAAACTCCAAATATATAAATTATACTTGTATTCAAATGAATTCAAACAATATATATATATCATCGTATTAAATTTATTTTTATTATTAAGTGAAAGGATTAAAAAATTGTTTATGAATTAATATTACTATAATTAAAAGTTATATTTAATGAAAATTTATTTATAATGATAAAAAATTTAATTAGCTACGGACAAATAACACTATTAACAAAGGATCAATAATGGAATGAATTTGTAAGCCGACTCCTAACACTGATGCAAATACAAAGCGAATTCAATATATCAACCAGATGAAAACAAGGCAATAATAATTATTAAAATAATTGTCAATTTTACCAACACAGAGACTGAATCTCACCTTTAATGACCTTGTTTTAATAATTAAACAGAGATTAATAATTCTAAACATTGAATTAGCATAGCTTAATTTACATGTAAATGTATATATATAAAATAGAAATTCAGATAACACTATAATACTAACCAAAACAACAAAATTTCACTAAAATTCTGACACAACCATGCTTTCATTTATTAATAAATAGACCTTCTCAAGGAAAATTCAATTAAACATATATATACAAAATAAGTGTTCCCACCATTCACTTACAACAACCAAATTACTTTCATATCAAAGAATGTCTTCATGAGATTGATGGTCTCAGATTCAAAAAGTTTTATCATCAAAGTTTCTTTTACTCTTCTTTTCAATTTTTTGAATCTGAGGCCATCAATCTCATAAAGACATCCTTTGATGTGAAAGGAAGTTAGTTGATGAAGCGAACAATGGGAAGACTTGTTTTGTATATATATATATTGTATGTTTAGTTAATTTTCACTTGAGAAGTTCTATTTGTTAATAGATGAAACCATAGTTGTGTAAGAATTTTAGTAAAATTTTGCTGTTTTGGCTAGTATTGTAGTGTTATATGAACTCTATTTTATTCTTAATTATTAGTATAGCATTAGGCAGTATTTATTGTTTATTTATGGCATATGCAAATTTATGTATTTAGATGTAATTTAATCATTACTTGAATATATATATAATATATAATTATATTTATCCCAGAACCATCTATTGCAAACTTGAATAATTAGTGGAAATGGTAGTATTATTATATCCACATCTCTAGACTAGTTTCTGAATTTGTAACCGATTGGTAAAAATTGAATGTTGGCTACGGTATTTTAAAATAAAAAAACACTCAAAACCTAATTGTATATAGGAAACTTTTTAAATTTTGCTATCATACTATGATTCTTATATGAAAATTAGACAATAAAAAAAGTTAAATAAAGAAAAAGTGATTATGCTTACTACAATAATGTTGTTGAAAACCTTAATGATATTATGAATAATAACAAAATAAGTTTAAATTTCTAATTTATAATGAAATAAGATTAAATTTTTAATTTAGTACAAATGTTCAAATTATATTATTTTATTTTGATTCTATAATAATGAATTGAAATGCTGAAGTTAAAGGTCAGTAAGAAGTTGTTCTTATGAAATGCCATTTATATGTCTTTCAGGAATTGAGATGATAACACCTCATTAATTCAAGCATCATGCTATTTAAATTGCTGTAATTGATTGCATCCTAGTATTGCCATGCTTCATCTTTTCTAATTCAACAGCATATATATGATATAATCTCACATTCAAAGAGAACTCTCAATATATTCAAATTTATGACAAAATATTATTATCTCTCTCTCTCTCTCTCTCGTTGTACTGTCTAACTTATTAAAGTTCTGGATTATTTTTTATTAATCCATAGACTTCTTAAGCAATCTTGGTTATCATGCCCACTGTGGGATGAATTTTATTGACATTTAAATTTAGTTCTATTTCAATTTTTTGTAGCTGAAATAAGTCATTAAATTTGAAATTGTTATTATTGTTAAGACCCATTGTGCTAACATTGAGTCTTGCCACAACATGAATATTATTTGTCTAGAATGATTTTTCCAATCTATCATTTGTTGCTAGTTATTTACACATTAAAATCAGGTTTAATCTGATCATGTATTTACTTGTACATTTCTCTTACTGTTCATAATATTCTCATCAGCACCACAGTTCAAAAGCATTAATACTTTCCATAACTCTTCCTTTCTTAGAGAATCACAGGAAACACTTTTGAAGTTTGTTGCACAAATCTCAGATCTTACATCTATCTTATTTAAATATCAATTTAGAGAATTGTGTAGTGACTATCTATTCAAAAGAATTAAATTTGCGTATTGCATATTTTTGCTTTTAACTAAAATATTTCATATAGTTTGGGATTTCATATTTAAAAGATATTTCCAATTTATTGATGATTTTTTTAGTTAAATTCAAGCATACATCTTTAGAATCTTAAAGAGAATGAATATATTATTCTATTTTAACCCATATCTTTTTCTGTAATCCTATATTTTCTTATACTATAGTTGGCATTGCTTTTCTTATTATATTTTCTATATTTAGCATTTGCATGGATAAAATTATTAATGATTTTTACTATATTAGCTGGATCACAAGTTAGAAAATTTAATATTATTTTGATACTTCACTTCCGATTCTAGAAGCCACAATTTATAAAATTAGTTAAAACAATGTAGTCAGATTTTGATAATTTGTTTACAGATTTTATTCATCACTTCTAATGTGGATATTAGAGTTTTCAGATATATGTAAAAAGAATATGAACTAATAAAGAATATTCGATATCATATTATAACTTGATCCAATTTTTGGACAAAAATTTTTTCCACTATCACTTTCTCTTTTAGTGGTGGCATGTAGTGAGATTAAAAAGAGAGAAAGCACTTCAATATTTTATTGTAAAACAAGATAGAAGCTGGACCAATATTTTATTGCTTGTAGCTAATTTTGTTTCACATTACTCTAGAGCAGGCATGGGCAACCTTTCCTAGTTCGGGGGCCAAATCATCTTTCTGTCTTCGAGTCAAGGGCCAGACCAAATAATTAAATAGTGAATGATAAAGGGCTACATAAATTTCATAATAATGACATAACAATTTAATGTGAGGATTTGCCTTGTACTTCAACAATGAGACTATCAATGTTGATGGGAATACTGCTTAAGAACAATCACATAGAATTTTCAAGGTTTTTGTCTGTTATTGTTCTCCGAATTTTTGATTTATTAAATTTCATTCTAGAAAAAAACTGTTCACACATATATGTGCTGTCAAAAAAACAAAATTCTTTTTGAAAAGGCAATACATTTCTATATTTTTCTTCTACCAAATGTTTATAAAAATCCATCAAAGCAATGTTGTTAAACTATAATTTTAGCACTAAATCTGCTTGAACCTCAATAAGTTCCATCTGTAAATTTTCTGGCACATTATTTATATCAGCATCCATTGGATGAGAAAATATAGTGAATATGGAGTCTTTATTTTGGAAGTCAGTAAACCTTGTATCAAATTACTCTATTAATGCCTTCAGTTTATTTCCATAACAATTATAAGGGATATTTTTATGAGTTGCTAGAATAGAAAAATGGTAACAATTTTTAGCTCTTATCTGACATTCCAACAACTTTAGTTTATTACAAAAAGTATTGACATGTCCATACAGTTCATGAATCAATTGTCCTGGTTTTTGCAATTTAAGATTTTCATTTAGGTATCCAGTGACATCTACAAGGAATGCTAAATCAAACACCCACTCATCATCTCTTACTTGGTTAATTGTTTTTCATTTTTATGTCCATAAAATCTGCTCGTCTCAGATCATAAATCATTTTAACCTTTTACTTTTACTCAACCATCTCACTTCACAATAAGACACATTTTCATAATCTGAAAATAAGTCTGCCAAATATTCCTTAAATTGCACAACATTTCTAAATTTAATTGATTTTGCACACAGATTTTATTAGTGGATAATGCAATGAAAATTTGTTAAATTTTTCAGATGGATCTGTAATTCTATTACTTTTTCATGAACTATTCCAATAAATCCCTTCCATGCACTAACTATTGCAGGGACTCCAACAGTGCATATGCCAGATAGTGAACTCCATTTAAGCCCAAATATCTTGAAGACTGTTTTGACTTCTTCAAATATCTCTTCACTATTAATTGTCTGTTTTAGGGTCAAAGTAAAATTCTTCTGTGATATTAAATCCACATCAACTCCCTGAATAAATATTGCTAGTTATGCTGTATCAGAGGCATCAGTGCTTTCATCCAAAGCAATTGAAAATGCTTTGAATCTAGCAATCTTCTCTTTTAAACTTTTTTGGATATCATCAGCCATGATTTCTTTCCACTGGATAACAGTACATCTCGACAAACTAATATTCTCAAAATCTTTTTTTTTTTTCAGGACATATTATACTTGCAACATTAAACAGACATTCTTTGATAAATTCCCCTTCACTAAATGGTTTAGAATGCTTAACAAATTTTTCATTTAACACAAAGCTGGCTTTCACAATGCTCCCATGCTGCATTTATTACTTGGTGAACATTTTCTGCTGGGTATCTAAGTTCTTTAATTTCTTTATTTCATCTTTTCATAGTTGTCTATCAATTTTTTGGTGATCCGCATGTTTTGAAGTAAAGTGTCTTTTCAAGTTGTATTCTTCATTGACTGATATGGATTCATTGCACAGCAAACATATAGGCAAACCTTTATTCAGAATAAAATAGTAGTTGTCTGTCCAGCTGTCTTTTTTTTTTTTTAGTTAATCCCTGACATTGTTCTAAATTTCAAAGCTATTTATTCAGAACTGTCAAACAAAGCTGTTTTTAACACTGCAGATACTGAACAGAAAACAATATAAATGCAAAGCACTTAACAAGGCACAAACCCAATGTAAATATTAAAATAAAATAAAACTGATTTTTACACTCCAGATAGAACACAATATAAATGCATGCACTGAATAAGGCACAACCCCAATGAAGCTATCAAAATGACACATTGTAACATGTTCACACACTGCTAGTCAAAATGAGAAAGAGATCTTGATGAGAGAAAACGATGTTTTTGCAGTGTCATATGATGTCAGCTTAACTTTTCAAAATATTAATTTTGAGAGGAGCTAAATAAGACAAAAAGAAGTGATTTTCAGTAATTGTTAATGATTATGACATAATATTTTTGTAAAACATTTATTATTAAACCAAAAAGTACATCACTAATAGGGAATTGTCTTTGAAAATATTTTCTTTTAAAAAAGATTGCTCATAGGAAATATATGAAAAAGCAGAAATCGCCATTGCTGGCTTAAAAAAAATTGCTTTTGTAAAAACAACTGGGAATATTTTTTTAATAACAGTAAATAATTTATTAACTTTTATAATTTTTTTGTTTCTTTGATGATAATTGTGAACATATCATTTTTTTAATGTTATAAATTTCTAATATTTCATTTTGTGCCACAACATTTTTACTTGGTCTGTAAATGTTCAAAGATTACACAAATATGGCAATCACCAAATATATTTTTTAAAAGGTAATCAATCTTACGCGAATTTGTTTCAGCCAAATGTACACTGAATTAAATTACTAAACCAGATTAAACAGGGACACTCAAATATGACATTTAATAGATTTTATTATATTCACTTTTAATTTTAAAAAAAAAACATATTCTCTTTTCCTATAGCATTCCCAACTAACTAGAATCTTTTCTATATATATATAAAGAACAAATACAAGCTTAAATTAAATGCAAACATTATCAATTTTTTTTAAAAATACAGTACAAATTATTTAACTAATATTCTTTTCATTGATCTTTCAAGATCGAGCAGTTAACATTATTAAAAAAATCTAATTTGATTCACACATGAATTACAATAAAATGCATATAAAAAAACACATTTAAAGCATATATGAGTTTAAACCTCTTCCCCTTTGTTTTAACTAATTTAACATAATATTAATAAAATTCCCAGCAATAATTCCACACTCTATTGTTGAAACATTTTAAGATACTTAATAGTATATATCTATTTTTATTATGCAAAATGGAATCAAAGTTCACTCAGTAACAATTTATAGCTACCCTAATCGATCAGTGACGGTCCTGTGGGAGAAGTATTTCATCCTATGCTTGTCATGGTTTGACCAGTCACTATCTTCTGCAAAATTCCAATTAATCTCAAACAAAAAACAATCCTGTAATTTATAGTTGTTTTTTTTTTTTTGCAATGTTACTTATAATCCTGAGGAAACATTCCAAACTGATGAGCCTAATAGATAGCACAAAAATACCTCCACTACCCAAGTTTCAACAATAGAGCTAATTGCAGAAAAATTCTATACTGTACTTTCTTTCTCCTTCTATTTTTAAAAATTTCTAAGAATTAGAAATAAAACAAAAGGCAAACTTTTATAATAAAAAAAACCTGCAAGATCTTATGTTTTGTCCCCCCCCCCTTTAATCTCTAGTTAATTTATTTCAAAACTTTTAAAATTCCCTTTAAAAAAAAGAAGTTTTATTATTTATTTTTAATTTATTTAGTTTTATTATAAAATAATATATATGCGATTTTAATAATATATATATATAGGCGTATATATGTATGAATATGAGCTGGCAGAAAAATACCAGCTCAATTCTAACCTTTTCAATACGAACCATGCAGCTAATTAAGACGTGCTTTTTTGTTATCGCTAAGTACCGAACTTCGTTTTCATATTTATTTTCACTATTTTAAAATATTAATAATTTTAGTTTTTAAATTTTAATCATTAAAAGATTTAAATAAAGATATAAAATATAAATTTATTAAACAACATAATTATTTAATTGCACAAAAAGTAATAATCAAACGTAACTCTCGCTAGGCTCTATTCAAAAATTTGACAATCGGAATCAAACATGGCTGAAATAGATTAGTGGCGGGGCCGGATTAAAAGTCGTAAAGGGCCGGATCTGGCCGAGGTTGCCCATATGTGCTCTAGAGCAATAAACAAATTATTTAAATCATTAAAATCGACTGAATTCCTTGGGAAATTATGATAGTACTGCTATTGCTTTGACTTTTCTTCATTATTTTTGGTTGTCTATAATGTTAGTTTGCATTGTTTTTGTGTAGAAATCATAACTAAAGTTAATTTTTAAAAAAGTCTGAAAATGTCAGTATCATATACTCATTAACATGAAACAAAACTGATAATTGTTTGCATTATGATACGAAGAAACTGACATCACTGACATCGTCACTGATTGATAATTTGACCTTAGGCAATTCCAAGCACTCTTTTTTGTTTTAGCATTTCACAAGGAAAAACTAATTTACAAAAAAATATTTACATATTTAAAATTATTTATGCATTATATTGGTAAAATATTTATTTTACACCAAAAAAAAAAAAAAAAGTGATTACAATTAGACTTTATTTGAAAATGTTTGTTTTTAAGAAGACAAATCATAAAAACTTACTTATGATAAAGTGGAAATTGTTTTTATTAGTTAACAAGAAAATGCCAGTGAAGAAATTTTTCGTGAAATTTTAATAATAAATTTAACTTTGAATTTTAAAGATATATTTTCATTTTTTACAATGTTTCAATTAAAATTCATTTCAATTTTAAAAATGGATTTCAAATAAGATAAGCAAAATTATGATTCAATATTAAAAAAGCAAATAGAAATGAAATTATTACTAAGGTCTTTCAAATTATAGTGGAAAGAGTTGGATCTTAAATGAGTCTAAAAAAAACATGGCTAACAAAAGTAGTTTATTTTATAACTAGTAATGAAATAACAAATATAGGTTTCAATTTTAATATATAAATTTCTCATTTCTGATTTGAGACTCCTGTTTTTTTATTACTTTTTTTAATCAATAAACTCAAAGATCCAAATGATCTTATCAATTATTTAATATTTATCATAGATTTGTTCACTCCAAAATTACAATGCTTTTAATATATAATAAAAATATACACAATATGAGGGAAAAGATCAAAATATTAACTTTTATTCTAATGATATATAATAATTTTAATAAAATATATTTTAATAATACTTGGATGATAGTAGAAAATTAACTGTGTTGTACAATTTATTCAGGATATAGTATAAAATAAACTATTATGAATATCTCATTATTATCATGTCAGAGCCAGCATAATGTTACATTACTTTACTAATTTACTTTAAAAATTGCTTCATATAGTAATTATTTATAATATTCTTGGAGTATATATAAATAGTGCTGCCACCATTCAATATTCTATTGAGAGTTTTTGATCAAAAAGAATAAATTGACTGTGTATGTCCCTTTCAAATCACAAGCCTGTCAAATATGTCAAGAAAACATCAATAGTCACAACAATTTTACTGATGAAATGAAACTTTTTTAAGTAATATTGCATTATAGTTTAGTCTGTAATAAAATAATTTTACATATCAAAGTTTGGTCTCAATTTGCAGTTTTTGGATACAACAAATGTTCATACAAATACAATTTCAGCAACAAAAACAAACAGCTCATGTTTTGTCAGAAGTTAAGACCCATAATTGCTGTCTGATTTTGACTCAAGAGACTTTTTGCAATTATAGAAAGATACTTGAAAATTATATAAGGATGAAAAACATTAATAGCAATCAAAAGTAATGTGCTATTTGTTATTAAACTCAATTGGTGCAAAAATATACAAAATAGTTTGTCTTAATAGCACCAAAATCATTCAAAGACATAATATATAATCTGAATAAATGAACCTGTTAGAAGAATATTTAGCAAGGAAGAAAAATATTATTGTTGCTTAACAACAATTCTTATCAAAGTACCAAACTGAACAATAATCAATGACAAAGTTTGTCATAATATTACAATCTGAATTGGGAGATCATAAATTCAATTATCCATGTGAGTGCAAAGCTTTGATGACCAATACTTTTCTGAATGTGCAATTTATTTGAGGCATCAAAGATAATTCTATCAGAGAACAGTTAAAGACTGACCCAGCTATGTCAAAATTTTCAAAACATTGTAACTAAGGCTAAAGCACTGGAAATATCAAGAGCCAATTACATGGAGTTAGAACAAAAATATTTATTTATGCCATCTGTTTCATATACAAACAAAATAGTCTATTGAGCACTACATCAAAAATTAATACATGATGTGAAAAAAACAATTACCTTGCAAAAGACTGTCTAATTAATATACTGAAATTAAAATGCACAGAATATCACAAGGGTGCACGTTTGTAGAAAGGTATGCTTCAAAATACTCACTAAAATAAAATAAAAAATAATGCATGTCAACCCATTTAGTAGACAATGACAATAACATGAAATATTAAGACATTCAATATATTATCAACACATCAAGAGTAATCCCATCCAATTCAAAGTGAATACTGACTCAGTATAAACATTTTTATCTCAGAATAAATTTGCACATTTATTTAAAACACCTCTGCTGCCAACAAGCATCTATTTTCAATCTTATAATCAAAATACCTTTCTTTCAGACGGAAAAATTAATGTAAAAATTTCTTATAAAGAGATATCAATCCTAGGTAAAGTTTATACGGTACTGAATGCCTATCCTGCATTGTTCGGCGGCCGCAAATGACTTAATAATTTCACCAAATCAAGCAGAGCAAGTGAAAGGTTGTTATACGTATCTTTCTTTTTTATCTTACACAGATAATGAGTATTATAGTGTTTCTGGGTCTAAAACTCAAATTTACTTAGATTATTGAAAGGGCGCCGAAAAGCTGTTTGCACAAAGGCGTCTTACTGCCAGCTCTGATAGTTTATAGAAATACGTGAGGAAAAATATACTTGTAAAGTCTAATATTATCTTTTTATTATATGAATTCCTTTTTGAACATCTATCTCTCAGCCAAACAAATTTTAATGAGCATTTAAAATAATAGAATCAACGATCACTTATTAAAGCTGATTTCAATAATACTTACTAAAGAGCCCTTTGTCAGATCTTTATTATTTCAAAACGGAACGTTAAACAACCTTTATTTTTATCATTTTAATTTTTAAAATATATTTTATCAGTCTATCATATTAGTAAGTTGCCGTCTATAACACAGTTAAATAACTTTTTTTAAAAAAAAACTAAAGATACTCTCGCACCATAATTTGCTGAAACAAAGCTAGAGAGACGGTGTCAAAAAAAAAACAATCTTGAGATAAAAGATAAACCTTAAGCGGACCCCCAGGAGTTTTTGGACTGAAACCACACACATTCTCTGATTCTATTTTCAGCTTGGACGAGTTCACACATTTCGAAAAGGGAAGATTAAAATTTAAAGAATGTTAAGATGGGCAACTTAAAAACAACCTTGAACAAAAGAATTGGACTAAAGAGAAGAAGGAAGAGATTAATAAGATTCGTTAATAAAGGTGTGGGCTTTTACCTATTTTATACTATATATAACTTGCTAGTAAATACTGTACTGGCAAAATGTAGATATATAATACACAATGCTGTCAGTTTCATTCGGTCCAAAAATTGAATCAAGTACAATATTTAAGTTTGTCTTTAATCAATCTGTTATTTATCAGCTTTGTAAGCAATATTAAAATTAAAATTTTGCTT
Source organism: Epiperipatus broadwayi (assembly GCA_028023455.1). Lineage (NCBI taxonomy): Eukaryota > Metazoa > Onychophora > Udeonychophora > Euonychophora > Peripatidae > Epiperipatus > Epiperipatus broadwayi. The sequence goes on from JAQFVV010006205.1 coordinate 740,120, forward strand.
TAAAATAATAATAATCAAAATATTTTGAAAAAATAATACTAACTATAATCATCATCAGCATTTATTTCTATCCAAACAAAAATAGATTAAAAGTCTCGCATTCGCAAATTTTTTGTTTTTCAAAAAGTATTTCTACATTACGGGTGTCAATCCGGTTCTCTTTTACATTTTTTTCTTTCTACTTCCCAATACATCTTTCAAAATGAAATCGAAGAATTTATTGCTTGGAAATTCATATTAAGTTCGAGCACCGGAAGTGACAACCGTTAATAGAATTCCTTTTACTCTTCAAGAATTTTCTTTCCTTTTTATTAAAATACTTTTTTCACTTTTTCCTTTTAAAGCTTCAATGTTTTTGATATTATTTTTTTCAATTTATGTTTTCCATTCTCCAAATATCTAAAATCAATTTTTTCCCTTTTATTTTTGGATACATTTTCCATCTCTACAAAGGCATATTTCAAACAAAATATTAAACAATGTTCTTTCCTACACCTAATTTCAAGAACCACAGAATTATCTTTTACTGTTATTAAAATCTTGTTTAATCTTTGCATTCCTCATTATTTACCCAACTTTCCAAATATTTAAAAATATTATTTTATAGCTTCTTATCCAATGCATACCCTTAAGTATTAATTATGGTGTATTTACTCATATGTGGATTAAGTAGCCTAATTATTAGTGTACTTATCCAATCTGGATATATCTGAATCATATTTGGCTCCATAGCATGTTATGACAGCTGTAATTCAATCAATTACATAAATCTATGCAAGCGTGTAATATCTTTATGTGGTTCAGTGCAATAGTAAGAGTATCACTCTCAAGAGTTGACCAATTAATTTCTAGCTGAACAAAATTTTAAATGAAATGCCAGTTTGGCCAATTAAATAGAGTTATTCTTCAACTGGATTCCAAGAGATTGTAAAAGACCCAGAAACAGACCACATGTGAGATGGATGGATGAAATAAGAAAGTGTGCAGGGGTGATGTTGAGAAGCTAAAGATAGGAGAAGATGGATTGAACTTGGAGAGATCTTCATCCTGCAGTGGATTGATAATGTTTGATGATCATTATGTTCAACCTGCCACTTTGATTTATAATATCGTAGATACTAGATATCTCAAGAGTACTTTTTGGATACTGGTCTTTTTTAACAGAGAATGTATTTCTGTACTATAGTCACCCAGCTTCTTTGTAATTAAAACTAACTTTTGAATTTTCAATCATTATAATTTTTTGAATACAAGCACTAGGATAGTAATTAGATATTTTATTGATTTCATTTATCAATTAATTCACTGATTTTCAACCATGTGCCATAGCAAACTAATATCTTACAATGACCCTTTAAGGATGCAATGAAATATAGTGATGAGCAGCATCTAATGATTTTTATGCTACTATTAGAAGTAGAAAAAGAATTTAATAGAGCAGGAGAAATTAATTGAATTAAGGAGCAATGGAAATTTAATAATTAAAATAAAAAAATTGAAATCGGTTCATTATTGATTAACAATAAAAGATTAATCCACATATTGCAAAGAAAATGTTAGTCGTATTTTTTCTATTACTTGTTTATGTCATATAGTAAGAAAAAAAAGAAAATCAATTGAGGAAGAAATTAGAATATGTCTTTCTAATATTTTAATACTTAAAACAAAAAATTTATGAGGCAAATCAGATTTAAATATCATATTTGATACAAATTTATAAAATAATTTTATTGTAATGATTATTTATCGGCTTTATTATTGATATATATAATTAAAATTTATTTAATAATTTTGAAATTATTTTTTTAGAAGCATTGATATAATAAATTATTTACATAAAATAATAAAGTATACTGTATAAAGTATTAACTAAAACACAGCCTTATTATATACCTATGTCTATATATATATAATATAGGGTATATGAGCACAGACTTTCACACAAACCACCACTCTCCACTCTATCCAATAACACTGAAACTCCTAAACACATATATGCTGAAGCACGTATACTATATATGTGTGTAAAAGATGATAGTCTAGACCAACTGATGATTGCTGTTTTAGCACGAAATACGTATATTGGTGATTATTTATCTTTTCAGCATATATGTGTTTAGGTGTATCAGTGTTATTGGATAGAGTGGAGAGTGGTGGTTTGTATGAAAGTCTGTGCTCATATACCCTATATTGTATAAAGTATTGTAAGTTCCTTTAAGCTTCTTAATAAAAGGTTAGCAATACCATCTAATAAAGAATTGCTCACGTTTACTGAGATAGCTCATTGGAATGGATTATTGCTATCACATTTAAATAAAAGATAAATGAGTCATTGCATTACTTTGTTTTGTTTGTAAGAGTAAAATTATCATTTATAAACAAATAGTGATATAATTGCTATAGTAATTGCGTAAACAAGCAGATAAGAAAACCTATATGTTCTGTATAGTTGTTATTTTTAAATCAAAGAACAGCATGCAAATAGAAAATTAAAAAAAAAAGAAGATATAAATAATGGTAAAACATTTAAGTGAACTATTATCTCCAAAATCAGTGTTTTATTTTTAATGAAAAATGTAAAGCATTAAACAAAATCTGCGTGATGTTACTTATGAAGAACATGAATTATGGGAATCTTGTTATAATAAAAGAGTGACAAACTTACCTAACATAAGAGTCACAATAAACTTGAGATGTTTGAAAATATGAACAAATATAAAAAACAAAGAGCAATGCTAATAGCTCTAACAAGCTTTATTGATAAATACCCCAAGAGAAAGGACTTAAAAATCTCTAACTAGAAATTATCCCCAATCCTCAGACTGGTTTTATGCTTTGTCAATCCTCAGTGAGGCACTAGGATATTTCAGACACTTGATCTAAAAATACCATGTCAAAGTTAACTATTAAGTAGAAAATCTGAAATTTTCAGACACCTATATCTCTTCAACCCAGCTATCTAACTTAAATAGCTAGAAGGAGCTGAGAAATCTTCAGCCAAACCATATATTAATAGCCTTAGCAATATAACATTGCTTAAGACTTAAAAGCAAAACTATAAATAGTAAATAAAACAAGCTTATAAAACAACCTTATAAAATCGAGTCATGTGATGTATGACTGTTTTTTTTACTATGAACAAATATATTTTTATTATTACATGCACAGTTTGTTACATAAAGTTTATACAAATATTAAGGAATATATGTATGTAATAATATTTATTTGTGTATGTTCTTTTAAAATTATTGAATTGTATTAGTTGCAATACAAATATTTTCACAATCCAATTTGATGGTGTTTTAACTATACTGAGTACATTTAATATAGTAATTAGTTACAAAATTGTTTTTAAAATGTACTCAGTTTTTCATTTTTTACTATTTACATGAGTCAGCTAAAAGTAAATGTTAAACTCTTTACTATAAACTGATGGGCTGTAAAAAAGTTGGCTCCTGAGCACAAAATTTAACTAAGAAAAATGTTATATATATATATATGTTTTCAGTCTGATTCTGCCTGAAACTGAGTTTATAATAAGTATAAAATGTACAACCATTCTTAGTTTAAAGATAAAAACATAATGATAAATGTTGCCAACTGGACATTGACTAGCAATAAGTATTGTCTTTATTTTTTGTGAGGGGATATTGAAATAACTTTTTTTTTGTAGTTTATTATTAAAGGCTAAATTTTAGCTATCTGTACCTATTTATGAAATGTTTGTATGTTAAAGTGTCTTCCAGAGAATAGCTTTAATGATTCCAAACAATTTTTTTACCTATGGATGTTTGATTAAACAAATGTTTGATCTTTGTAACAGAAATTAGCCATTTAACTATTGTCAAAAGTTGTCATATCATTCAACACATTTTAAAATGATCTTGATATTATAGAAGGCATATTCTGTATCCTGAAAATATTATATTATTTATATGACCTTTTATTCATTCCCAAATATATTATTACAAGAGTCTTGCTGTGTAGTGGTTGGAGCTCAAACATAGATGAATGTTGTACATTTTTCAGATAACTAAGGATTTTTTAGCACTTTTAAGAATATTCTTAGATAATAAAAACTGTTAAAGCACTTGCTAATTAATAGTTGACTATCCTGGTGATGAATATCTTTTTCTCTGTTGCTCTTTTAAGAAATGCTGGAAGTTTTTTATTTATATTATCTTATATGCCCATTGATATTATCAATCATTTATTAAAATTTCATATTTCAGTCAAGACTATATCTTTCAAACTTTCTTGGTCTTTTTAGTTCATTTTGAGTTATTTTTTGTTTATTTCTGAAAATATATATTTATCACAGATTTCTTAAAATACATTGACTTACTATTATTATCTATCATGACTCCATTTATTTTCAGTTGAATTAAAAATGAGACTTAATTGCATCATTTAAATTGAACAATTGATATTCAAATGTCACTCAATCTCTGAAATATTTTAGCAATATTTTTTCATCTTGATATCCTTAATTTAATTCAAAATAGGGATTGGGGATACATATTTAGTCTGCACAAACAAAGTTTCAGACAAACATTTAATAGCATCATTCTTAATTCCAATTTGAATTTTTCACAAAATAGCTACATCCTCCTTAATAAAAGTCTGCTTAGCTATTATCTTGTTTTTTCTTATTATCATGACTTTATTAGCTTTCTAAATTAGTTAAATGTTCAGTATTAATCTTTTCTCATTCATCTTAACTTTGTAAAAAGGTTCATTAAAGTTTATACTAAAGCTTTAAATATTGAAATGATAGAATAAATTATGTTAAGGAGATATTAAGAAATGAAAAATTGTCATCAATTATTTGGTTGGATTAATCTATGCTTGCTTTTCTCAATCTAACTTTATTTGGAAATGTATACAACTTGTTCAACATCTGTAACCTATTTATTATTTATCACCTATGCTTTAATCTTACTCAATATATATTTTGACAGATTTGTTAGAAATTTTGAACTGTTCATTGTTTTTAGATCATTTCCTTTCATCAGAGCATTTAATGCATTGAACTATTTTTTGTCTTGCATTACCTCATCTGATTACATTTAGAATTTCCTCTAACAAAGCTATATAATATATAAAAAGATAAATACACTTCAGTTTTTAAAAAGTGTATCAGTTATTTTCATATTAATTTCATTCAAATCTGAATCATGTTCAAAATCTACTAATACTTGAAACCGATTTGTAAGTTCTAATTTAAATTCATTAGAATGTTTCTGAAGATTAGGAATATCAACTGTAAATATAGTTTTTCTTAATAATTTTTGTCTCTCTAATAAAATTTCTCTAATAAAATTTCTACTGAGACTAGAGAACTTATGAAGAAAAGAAGGAATATGAAGATATGCAAGAATGATGCATTAAAAAGAATTGAATATCTCGAATTTTGTAAAATGGTGCGGAAAAGAGTTGAAAATGATATAAGAAAGTATAACTGTGAACTAGCAAGAAAAGCTGTAGAAGAAAATAAAAGTCTTAAGAATGTAAAACAACATTTTGGTATTGGTAGGAAATTTATATCTGCAATAAGGAAAAAAGATGGAATTATTACTAAAAAGAGGGATGACATTATGAAATTGGTAGAAGATTTTTATCAAGAATTATATAGTAATAAAGAACAAGTACCTCCTATATCTATTACATCTTCCGAATTGCCCAGAATTTTAAATGAAGAAGTGAGAAATGCAATTAAATGTATGAAAAAAGGAAAGGCTCCAGGTAATGATGGAATTATAATTGATATATTAAAAGAAGCAGGTGAAGAAACAGAAAAAATATTAGCAAAGTTATATACCAAATGTCTAAATGATAAAGATGTACTGGATGATTGGAAGAATGCAGTAATAATATTAATATTTAAAAAAGGTGATAAAGAAGATATTAGAAATTACAGACCTATCAGCCTTTTATCAGTTTTATATGAAAATTTTACCAAGATAATTACAACTCGTCTACAGAGAACCTTGGATTTTCACCAACCAAGAGAACAAGCTGGATTTAAAAGTGGTTTTAGTACAGTAGATCATATTCAAGTATTGAGAGAAGTTATAGAAAGGACAAATGAATATGAGTTGTCATTATGTTTTGGATTTGTAGATTATGAAAAGGCATTTGATTCTATAAACATTTCTTCAGTGATTAAAGCATTGGATCATCAAGGTATAGATCCAGGATATTGTCATATTTTAAAGAATATTTATAAAAATGCAACAGCAACAATTAGATTACATAATGATACTGGGAAAGTCAACATTGAGAAAGGTGTAAGACAAGGTGACTCCATATCTCCAAAACTTTTTACAGCTGTGCTGCAAGAAGTATTTTGTGGATTAAAATGGGAAACTAAAGGAGTGAAAGTAAATGGAGATTATTTAAGTCATTTAGATTTCGCAGATGATGTAGTTGTTTTTGCAAATAATGCTTCCGAGCTGCAGGAAATGTTTCAGGAGTTATCAGATGAAAGTAGGAAAGTAGGACTAAAGATAAATGTTAAAAAGACTAAAGTAATGTTTAATCGATTTGCTCAAAATATGAAAATAAAGATTGATTATGATGAATTAGAAGAAGTTAAGAGTTAAAAATACCTTGGTCAGATTATTAATACAGATGGAAACATAATAGAGGAAATTAATCATAGAATTAAACTTGGTTGGAGTGCTTTTGGTAGAAATAACTTGATATTAAAAGGAAATATGCCTATGTGTTTGAAAAGAAAAGTTTTTAACAAATGTGTTTTACCAGTTCTTACTTATGGATCTGAGACTTGGACACTTAATAGAAGATCAATACAGAGACTTCAGACCACTCAAAGAAGTATGGAGAGATGTATGTTGGGAGTAACAAGAAGAGATCGAAAACGCAATGTATGGGTAAGAGAACAAACAGGTGTTACTGACCTCATTGAAAAAATTAAAAGATTGAAGTGGAGTTGGGCTGGACATATTGCTAGAAGAGATGATAATAGATGGACAATTGAAATTTTAAACTGGATTCCAAGAGATTGTAAAAGACCCAGAAGGAGACCACATGTAAGATGGATGGATGAAATAAGAAAATGTGTAGGGGTGATGTGGAGAAGAGAAGCTAAAGATCGGAGAAGATGGATTAGACTTGGAGAGACCTTCATCCTGCAGTGGATTGATAGTGGTTGATAATGATGATGATGAAATACACTTCAAAAGCCTATTTCACATCAAAGGTCAGCTTCATTCCACAGATAACAAAAATGAAATATTTCTCAAGCTGGTAATTACTTGTTGTTTATTTTTTTAACGCCATTTTCCTGTCAATAAGGTATGTTTAAGTAAAACTATTTAAAGATACCCCCCCCCCATCTTTTTTTCTAAAACAGTCTTGAGAAAAATTTAATTGGAAGTTTAAAAACTCAGCTTAATAAATAAAATAAAAAAGTTGCCAAGGATAATAATTGGATAGTTAGCTCTGGTGGGCCAGCTATTTGAAAAAAAAAAAAAAACCTTTAAATTTACTTGAGAATCATCAATTCTTTTTTTAAAAATTCTGCTATAAGTCAAGAGATGCAATGTGCTAACCATTTTAATACATAATGTAAGATGATAAAGTTATAAAGGGATGACAAATGCTGAAAACTATTATTAATAATGGTAAATGGACCATTGGCACGGCTGCTGAAACTTTGCAGGTATAACATTCATGCATACAAAGTAAGAATTCTATTGAAACAATTCACTGAGTAATGAAATCTGATTAATGTGCTTTGATTTTGGAGGTTTTGTATATATATAACATGGTTCAAGCCTTGAGTCAAACTAGGAATTTTTCAGAAAGTCAGAAATGCTAATTAAATTGGTTTATTGGATTCTAATAATTAATATTTACCAAATAAATATTTTATTAGTAAAAGAATAAAAACTATCTGGCATTGACTAAGTAATAAAAGTATTCTTTAAGCTATTTTAATGCATGTTTATATTTTTTGCCCTAGTACTTTGACCAGGCATTAATTCATGGTTATCATTAATAGTAATTTGCCACTAACATTTTAAATTTAATATTTATAAAAAGTAAACAAAGAATCATTTGTTAGCAAAATTAATGTTCTACTGCATAAATAAAACATTAAACTATGTACTTACACATATAGCCTGGTGTGTGTGCTCTCATACACATGCCACACTATATATAATAATATTTTTTTGTTATTAGCCAGAGGAATCTTTTTTTATTAGAGGTTATTGAACTGAGTCAGTTTTGTAATTACAATTTAGTGTATAAATCATTCAGTTTTTAGCTGCCCATTGGAGATTTATTTTATGATTAGTATATGTATTCAGATCTAAAACAACAGATGGCATTAATGATGGAATATTAATTTGCCAGATGTAGAGATCTAAACTCCTTGTAAAGTTGCTGAGAAACACGTTGGTAATTAAATGGTTCAAGTTTAATCAAATACAGAAAGATATTATAGGTGATAAATTCAAATCACGTGATATCTCAAACTTAATTTATTTATAAGATCTTCATTAGAGGTTTTCAGCAGATCTCTTTTGTAATTATTTATTTATTTATTTTATATATAAATAATGAGGATGTAATCTTGCTGTTATTCCATATATCACATTCACTATTATTTTTAACATATATATGTTTGATATGTCAGTAAATATAATACTGTATATTTTGCAAAATAATGTTAAATTATTAATTTCAGTTATTTTAATTAAGCTGAGAAGTATTTATTCTTTGAAAATCAAGTGTATGAAAATGAATGTCTTTTTTTTTTTTAAAAAAAAAGGTTATTTTTTTTCAATCAACATTTAGTCAGTAGGAAAGGATATTGTTAGAATTTTTGTTACCATTTCATGAACTGATTTTAAAAAAATGTAAATAGGAGTTTGCTTTTTACTGAAAGGAGGCCTTTTGATTCCTATATGAGATGTTAAACTACCAAACAATTGTTGTTATTATTATTATTATACCATTGCATACCTTGTTAATGAACACAAATAATCTGCTTAACAACAAATATCAGCCAGCATTTATGATTAAAAAAATATTATGTTTTTTTCAGATGCCTGATACTTTATAACTGAAATATATGGTTTTCATCAAGGTAGAATAAATTCTTTTTTAGATTTATTATAATCAGGATAAATGAAAATAATTGATGGCCCTCATTTCATGGAGATTATATGTAAAATTATTAACCAAGGCAATGGTTAGTGACCATAGACAGTGGATGTTAAAAAACCCTCTGTTATAAATCCAAGCTGCCATTCAATGATGATCCTTTTATTTAATTATCAAACAAATATAATCAGTTTCAAGTAACAGAAGATGAAGAACTATCTAATATTAAATGTGAGAATATCAGACTTTATGAGGTTGTAAGGAAAAAGATGATGATTTGAAATGTAAATATGCACTCTACCATAAGAACACTACTATTGGAAGCATAAGTGGAGTGGGAAATGGAAAAGCAACACTATGGAAAATAATGGTATATCAGATAGAGATACAATACTGATTATCCAATTTGATGGAAGATATCAAAAGGTTTAAAGATTTTAATGGTAGGGTTAGAAGATGAATAATAAAAAATATTGCAGGTAAATTTGGATATGAAGATAAGAGGAGAAAGGGGGGGGGGGAGTGCTCTGAATATAAAAATCTTTTTTTTTTTTTTTTTTTTGAGAAAACTCCAAACCAAAGTGGATTGGGAAATATCCAAATGAAAGTGCAACAGAATGGGATTATATTTTAATAATATAAGAGATGTATTTCAAGAATATTATGACCTTAATAGATTTAACACAGCAAACAATTATCGAGTAATGAGATGGAAGCTATGTCTTAATGCAAAGCTAGAAAGACAAAAGTTATTAAAAAAGACATTATTAATTCACAATAGCTGCAAATGGTGTGTGATAGCACTATAAATTTTCAAATGCTTTAATTTCATAATTAATTGAACAGGTGTCCATTTCAATATCTTCTGAGATGGAAAGATCTTATAGTTAGAAATCTATTACGATAATTTAAAGTTGTAATTATAAACTCATTTAAATACACATTGATTATGTAAGTAATATTTACTAAGGCTGTAACCTCAAGAATGTCCGCATAAATGTATGTAAATTTTCTTCATTTTTGGTAAATTATCAGGGTTTTTTTAGGCTTATTATATAACTAATGCTTAGAATAATTAAATTCAAATTTCTTTCATTATAATAACTGATAAAACTCTCTATACGTATTCCCACTCATTGCAAGCCACAGTAATCAATGGATGTCAGAAGGCTTGTACATAAAATCCCCATCTAGTGCCTACTCCTTCAATATCCCCAGACTAGTTTCTGGCTTGTGGCCTTCATCAGTGAGGAGCCTTGGATCTGAGAGCACTGCACCTAGATCTTAGGATCTAATTCAACCCTCCAGCGGTCACCTTTTATCTCTACTTAACTACAAAACTTTGAGACTTAAATTGAAAACACTTTAATATTTTCAATCCAAGCTCATCAGCTTATATACTCATATAGGTCTGAACTCAGTTCAGTACCTATACATTTTTTTGTCTGTGGTTCTTTAATAACCATAGCCACGACTATCCTATTAGGCAGGATTGTTTTTCACATGATCACTATTTCTTATGCTTGTCCTTAACTGTTATTAAACAGGCAAAACTCTCTATACATATTTCAATCCTGCCTAATAGGATAGTGCTGGCTATCATTATTAAAGAACCAAAGACACCAAAATGTATAGGTACTGAACTAAGTTCAGACCTATATGATGATATAAGCTGATGAGCTTGGATTGAAAATGTTATAGTGTTTTCAATTTAAGTCTCATAGTTTTGTAGTCAAGTAGAGATAAAAGGTGGCTGCTGGAGGGTTGCATTAGATCCTAAGATCTAGGTGCAGTCCTCTCAGATCCAAGGCTCCTCACTGACGAAAGCCATAAACCAGAAACTAATCTGGGGATACTGGATGAGTAGGCACTAGATGGGGATTTTATGCACAAGCCTTTTGGCATCCATTGATTACTCTGGCTTGTGCTGAGAGGCAATACGTATAGAGTTTTGCCTGTTTTAATAACAATTAAGAGCAAGCATAAGAAATAGTGATCATGTGATATAATAACTGATTATAAGAAAGAAATCAAGTGATTACAGTTAGAAACTATTCTAAACAAAAGTAATTTTATTTCTTCATTTTTACAATTTTATGGTTACATTTTTTAAATATTTTTATCCAAATAATGCTATATTTATTTTAATAATACTTATAATTTTTTTTAAAAAATCAAATTTGGAATGATAATTATATAAAATGAATATTTTTCTTAGGAGCAATATGAGATATTACTATACTTGTTATAAAAATGCATAGTGATAGTTGCAGCTTAACCATTATCAATAATCTTAATAAGTAATTCAAAGAAAATATTAAGACTTCAGTATTAACTCAAATATGAATTTTGTTCAATAAAAACTCTATTAAAGCAGCAATTCATCAGAAAATTTCAACAGAGACAAGAAAATATTTGAAGTAAAGAAGGAATATAAAAATATTTTTAAATGATCTATTTAGAAGAACTGAATAAGTGGAAATCTATAAAATGGTATGAAAAGTAATTAATGATGATATAATTAAATATAAATGTAATGGCTAGAGGAAAAACAACAACAACAACAAACAAAAAAGTCTTAAAAATATATAAAATAATATTTGAAAGACAGTTCAGCAGTAAAAAGAAAATTATTGAGCAATTATTACTACAAAGAAAAATATCATTCAGTACATTAAAATAATAAAGAACAGAAATAAAAGAGCTTCTACAATTATATTTTTTTAAACATCAAATATTTTTAAATTGGGGATATCAGTTAAATCTATAAAGAATAGAAATGCACCAGAAAATAATAAAATTATTATAGATATTAATTTAAAAAAAAAAAAAGGTGATAGAAAAATTGTTACCAAAACTATATAACAATTGTTTAAATAATATCAAAAGTATATTAGATGATTGTAAGAATTAAACAGTTTTTTAGACCTAATAGTTTTCTGACAATTTTATACAAAATATTTATTTAAATCTTTACAATTTGCCCATAATTGAACACTGGACAGAAACCAATTGGGGGAAGGGGCCACACTGGAATTAAATAATTATATATCATAATCAAGTATAAAAAACATAATTAACGAGTATAAATTGTTATAGTCCATGAATTTGTAGTTTATGAAAAGTCATTTGACTTTTTAAGAATTTCTGCAATAATTGAAGTGTTGAAATATAAAGGTATAAACCCAGGATATATAAATTCCAAAAAATATTGATCAAATTGCAGCATGGTGACATTAAGATTAACATTGAGCAAAATATATAACAGGAAATGGACTCTATGCTAATTACATGCTAATTGATAAGGACCTTTTCTCCTTTTTGTTTAACCTTTAGCTATGAATAACTGGAAACTTATTTATTGACCAACAAATGAATAGCTGAGATAATTTTAGGACTAATATCTAAAACAATAAAAAATTTGCTTCGCTAATATTTGAATTCTAGATTGTGGATTGGCAAGCAAAAATTAAAAATCATGATACTATACTGTGTTTACTATGCTTACTATTACTGAAAGCTAATTCTAAGACATTCTTATTAGCATGATTACAAAAGAAAACAAAAAGCTCTATTCTAAACGTCTCTAAATGGGTCATATACACTAGAATTAAGAATTTTGAAAGACAACCATTCCATGATTACATAAGTTATATAGATCTTTCTGTCAAGTTTGCTATTTATTATATATTTCTTGACTTTGATTCCTTGCAGTTCCTATCAGTAAAAATTGGTCTCTAATCATTGCTGGTCTTAGGTTTTCTTCTATTTTTTATTAGCAAGTACAGATATCATTTTTAACATTTTGATCTAGAAACATCTATTAACTCTGACATCAATTTTTTACATAATCTGGCATACCAAATTTACTCTTTTAATCTAAGAAAGATTCATTATTTCTTTTCATAGGCTTACCTTACAGTTCTGATATTAATTTATTTCTTTTACAGGCAGAATTGCTTAGGGTTTTATCTATAAAAGATAAAAAGTGTGTATATCCATTTCTGTTCCATGTGTTATCAAAAATATAATGCTAGTATTTTATAGATCATATTATTTTATCCAGCTCTTTATGTCTCATATGCAATTCATGTTAAAGATTGAAAATAACTATTAATACTGCCATATTATGTTTTATAAGCTCCAGGTAATGGTGGAATTATATCAATATCTTAAAAGAAGTAGGTGAAGAAATAGAAAAAAAAATTTAGCAAAGTTGTGTACGAAATGTCTAAACGATAAAGATATACCAGAGTAATGGAAGAATGCAATATTAATATTTAAAAAAGGTTATACAGAAGATATTAGTAATTACAGACTATCAGTCTTTTATCAGTTTTATATAAAAAAATTACCAAGATAATTACAACTCGTCTATAGAAAACTTTGAATTTCAACCAACTAAAAGAACAATTTAAGATAAGTTATAGAAAGGACTAATGAATGTGAGTTGTCATTATACTTTGGATTTGTAAATTATGAAAAGGCATTTGATTCTGTAAGCTTTTCTTCAGTAATTAAGGCATTGGATCATCAAGATATAGACCCACGATATTGTCATATTCTGAAAAATATTTATAAAAATGCAATAGCCACAATTAGATTACATAATACTAGGAAGGTTAACATTGAGAAGGGTGTAAAACAGGGTGACTCCTTATCTCCAAAACTTTTTACAGCAGTGCTGCAAAAAGTATTTTATTAAAATGGGAATCTAAAGAAATAAAAGTAAATTGAGGTTATTTAAGTCATTTATATTTTGCAGATGATATAGTTGTTTTTGCAAATAATGCTTCAAAACATCAGGAAATGTTGCAAGAGTTATCCGATGAAAGTAGGAGTAAAGGTGAATGTTAAAAAGACTAAAGTAATGTTCAATGGATTTTCTCATAAGATGAAAATAAAGATTGATAATGATGAGTTAGAAGAAATTAACAACTACAAATATCTTAATCAGATTATTACTCAAGATAGAAACATAAAGGATAAAATTAATCATAGAATTACACTTGGTTAGAATGCTTTTGATAGAAATAACTTAATATTAAAAGGAAATATGCCTAACCTATGTGTTTGAAAAGGAGTTTTTAATTAATGTTTTACCAGTTCCTACTTATGGATGTGATACTTCGACATTTAATAGGAGAGAAATAGAGACTTCAGACCACTCAAAAAAGTATGGAGAGATGCATGTTGGGAGTAACAAGAAGAGATCAAAAACACAATACATAGGTAAGAGAACAAACAGGTGTTACTGATATCATTGAAAGAATTAAAAGACTGAAGTGGAGTTGAGATAGACATATTGCTAGAAGAGATAATAATAGATGAATAATTAAAATACTAAACTGGATTCCAAGAGATTGAAAAAGATCCAGAAAGAGACCATGTGAAATGAATGGATGAAATAAGAAAGTGTGCAAGAGTGACATGGAGAAGCTAGAGATCAGAGATGGATTGAACTTGGAGAGAACTTCATCTTTTAGTGGATTGATAATGTTTGTTAATGATGATTATGTTTTATAAATAATAAAATTTTGTTATATTCTAAGGTTTTCATAGTTTTAAATAAGTAAAACATTATAGATTGATGTATTTTGGGATTTTTTTTCCATTTAAATAACAGTATTAGAAACAGAAGATTAAAAAATAGCTATAAGTTTACTACCCATTGCAGTTTGATTTCTCTTTGATGAGAAATGAAAGTTATAATTGCTATCTCAATGAATATACTTTATGTCTCATATATAATTCATGTTAATAATTTAAAAATTTGTTAAGTTTGTGTTTATGAATATTAATAAACTTTTAATTCTCTCTCTCTCTTAAAGTAAACTGTCAAATGAAGATTAAATATAAGCTAAAAAGAATTATGTTTTATTTCTAACATATTTACACAGAAATTGTTAGTATTGACTCCTAGTCCATTTATTATAGTTCTATAAATTCTCTATTTTTTTTTTAAAAAAAGAGTAAATTTAAAACACTTTTCATTTAATGTAAAAGTTTTCTTCTTACAAAAAAACAAACCCTTACATTAAAGTCTAATAAATTATTTTTGCAGTTCTAATGCCACTGAATTTAAAAATTGCAGATTAAAAAAAAAACCATGGACATTCATTAACAAGAACCTGTAAACCTATTACATATATATATAGGCTTATTCTGTATAGTATTTACATATTATTTTTATCCAAGACTATCCTGGATATTGACCTGCAATTAATTGCCAGATCAATTGATGAAAGATTAATCATGTACAGAGAAAAAACATAAGAATAACTTCAACAGTATTACTTTTCACATTGGCTCCACGTTTTTGGATCCAAATAAATAATTGTATGGTTATTTTTGCTCTAGAGATTGTGATGTGCGAGCGTATCAGCTCCATTCAACTGATCAACCAGAGTCTTTGTTTCACTCAGTGAATTCACATCATGATTTTCCACTGCAATAAAATGCACAGAACATTTTTGACTTTATATAGCACACATACACACCTAAATTACTAAAACAAAAGTTATCGTCGATAAAATTTTTGTATGTTTTAACTTATCATATGAATGTTTCTTTATAATGTTTTTTTTTTTTTTAATGTCATAGCATCGGCCGGGACGCGAACCCGCAACCCGGGCAACTGCCTGCAAGTGCAAGGCAGTCGCGCTGACCTCTCGACCACCAATGCAAGACGATTTCTTTATAATGTTGTGATGAAGATTTACATTAAAATTCATAATAGGGCATCGTAATATACCTGATGTAAATATTTAAGCACAAAAAAAATTCAAAATATGAAGAATTCACAAATAATATATATATTATTCCTAATACTTCATTCATACAAGAATACTTCTATGTCATATAAAATGTGGATTAATTAAAAAAGAAATTCCAAATAGCAGTTAAAATAAAGTTTATCAGTAAATTTTAGTTAGTTTTGCCAAAAGCATTTTAAATTTCTTCACTTGTTTCTGAACTAGCAATAGTTCCCAAGTGTCCAGTTTTGCTTAGCAACATTTTTTTTATTATCTTCTTGAATACTATTGGTTCCGCTTGGTCAAAAGTCAAACAGCATTCAAAGTTGAGGTCGGAGACCTTTTATTTGTCTAAATTATGTTTGCAAACTGATAATTAACATTCAATGGCTCCTTTAAAGAAATTGAATAAATAACAAAACAGCATAATTAGATTTTAAAAAGAAAAGAAAAATGACGGGAAAAAAATAAATTAAAATATCAATTCGTTTTCCTAAAAGATCAAGTCACTGTACCAGAAAATAAAAAATACCAACTGTATATAACTTAAAATGGCTGCTTAGATCCCATAATCCTTTGAATTCCATTAATGACCTTTTCAACTATTTGACATGTTTAGCTAGAAAAACCGGTTTGAATTATACTTACTTCTAAATAAAAGAACGTTTGATTTAAATTTAAAACAAAAAAAAAAAACTAATACTCTTTAATATAGTACTAAAATTAATTATAGTAGACAAAAAATAAGAATCTATAAAAATAGTTTTATTTTTTTTATAATTCAGTATAATATTTTATTTTTTAAAAAAAATTGTAAATAGTAGAACTAAGATGTTATATCTCAAGTTTTTTTTTTAAAAAAGAAAACAAATTAACTTATCATTTTCTGTCTGTGTTTTGCATACGTAGATATACCATGAAATACTAATTACACTATATAATTTCAGTATGATTTAAATTATAGTCGCTTTAAAGGTGATTATGCAGCAAACTAAGAATAACAATAGTTCCATTTAGTTGACCGACTAAAATTTCTTTGTTATTTTCTTCAACGGGGATCAATCAAGAATCTTTAGCTCTTGAATCTTCAACTATTTATTTCTACATATTATCGTTCAATTTATTTTCAATTTTGGCTTCGCTATTTTCACCTTGTATAAATTGTAAAGAAAAGAAAGTTTATTTTTTTGTTTATAATATAATTAAATAACATAGCTAAGTTTTTTTTTTTTTTACATTTATGCAATTTAATAATGTCATCATCATCATCAACCATTATCCACTGCAGGATGAAGGTCTCTCCAAGTTCAGTCTACCCCGATCTTTAATTTCTCTTCTCCACATCACCCCTGCACACTTTCTTATTTCATCAATCCATCTCACATGTGATCTCTTTCTGGGTCTTTTACAATCTCTTGGAATCCAGTTTAAGGTTTCAATTGTTCATGTTTTATCATCTTTTCTAGCAATATGTCCAGCACAACTCCAGTTCAGTCTTTTAATTTTTCAATGAGGTCAGTGACACCTGTTTATTCTCTTACCTATATATTGCATTTTCGATCCCTTCTTGTTACTTCCAACATGCATCTCCATATTTCTTTGAGTTGTCTGAAGTATCTGTATTGTTCTTCTATTAAGTGTCCAAGTCTCAGATCTATAAGCAAGAACTGGTAAAACACATTTATTTAAAACCTTTATTTTCAAACCCATAGGCATATTTCCTTTTAGTATCAAGTTATTTCTACCAAAAGCACCCCAACCAAGTTTAATTCTATGATTAATTTAATCCATTATGTTTCCATCTGTATTAATAATCTGACCAAGGTATTTATAGCTGTAAGCTTTATTAAAATTTGTAATGCAGTTCTAAAACAAATGCTAAAATAAATTGTATTATTGTTATGCTTAGTCACTTTATTTGCATTCTGATAAAGAACATAACGAGTTTTGTCATCAGTCATTGACAAACTAATAAAGATAAGTTGATTCTTATGTACTTATCTTATTAATTTATGTCTTTATATTAGTCCAGAAAAGACCTAATAATGGTATATTATCATATGACGATCTTCAAAAAAATTTTAATGTCTTTTTAGCTATTGAAGTCAAATTTATTTAACATTCAAATATTTTTTTTATTATTATTTATAAAGCAATAAACAATCAACTAATAATACTTTTTACCTCTTTTAAAATTAATCTGTGGAAATTTTTATTCTAGTAGAAATTAAACTCTTCATTGAAAATATAATCAGTTTTAAATATTGACTGATTTTGCTTATGGCTCAGACTTGAACCAAATAAAAAAGAAGATATCAGATATTCTACTAAAAACTAATAAAAAACACAGCAATTTACAGATGAATTTTCCAAAATAGCAGCAAGTCAAACAATAAATTTTTTATTGAGATATGTCAATGTGTATAGAAAAGGAGAGAAAATTATTTTTTTAAATAATACATTTAGAAGAATTAAATTTCTAGAATTCGAGATATTCAATTCAAATTCTAAACATTCATAGAATTAAGGCTTTATTTGAATATGCATATGATAATTGATATATTAAAATAATATAGGGAATGTTAAACTGGCATCTTTCAAACTATTCAAATTGCAATGGTACAAGAAGATTTCATCCAATTCAATGTCAAGAACAAAATTGTGGACTATTTCATATCTTAAGAATTTTTTTTATTGGTTAATGATGGAAGATGATTAATTAGTATGCCAAATGTATCCCATTCTTCTATATTTTGCTGCAGAAACATCATTTTCCTCCTGAAAAGGGCAAGTATATGATTATTTTTTAAATCCAGTTTTTATTCAGATCCAACTTTTTTGGGAAGATGATCTGCAACATTACTACTAATTAATATCTTCAAAATCTAATTGAACATTTTCATCACACCATCAGATACCTATAGAATTTTACTATTTTTTTTAAGTTAGTTGTTGAATGACTTTTTACTTTTCATTTTTGGTTAATAATACAGAGCTAATAATATTATCATTAACTACATTATGATTTTTTGAGATCCTCTGCAAAATGGTTCAAACAGGTTAATGATGATATAAGGAAATATAACTATTAATTGGTAGGAAAACTATAGAAGGAAATATCTTGGTGGAAGAAATGTTATTTCAGCAATAAGAAAAAAAAACAAAAAAAAAAACAATATCACGAAGTATGGGGAAAAGTTTTGCAAACAACTATATAGTAATGAAGAACAAGAAAATAAAGAAACCCCTATATTTCAAACCTTTTTGAATTGCAGAAATTTTTAAGGCAGAAATGAAACATGCAATTAATTCTATAAAGAATGAAAGTGCTTCAGGAAATAATCAGCATTATTATTGTTATCTCCAAAGAAGTAGATGAAGAAAATATATTATGATTGGAGGAATGCAATAGGGACATTATTATTTAATTAAGAAAAGTGAAAAATATAAAAATTGCAGACTTATCAATCTTCTATCAGTTTTTGTTAAGATCATTACAATTCATCTATTTAGAACTTTGCTTTTAAACTAACCATAGTAACAAGCAGGATTTAGAAATGATTTTAGAAGAATAGAGATGTAATAGTATGAATTAATATTATGCTTCGAATTTTTAAATTATGAAAAGGCATTTGTCTCTTTGAGCACTTCCATGATAATTAAAACTTTGGATCACCAAATTATAGACCCAGGATATTATAAATTCTGAAGAACATTTATCCACCTGCTACAATAATAATTAGATTACATGAGATACTAAGAAGATTAATAATTGATAAATATATATGATAAGGGATTTCATATCCCCAAAATGTTTAATTGTACTTTTACAGACAACATTTTATAAAATAAAATGAAGAGGTAGTGGGATAAAATAAACAGAAATTACTTAATCATCTAGAATTTGAAGATGATGTTCAAAGTTTCAGGAAATGTTACAAAAAAGTTCAGATGATAATTAGAAAGCATGACTAAAGATAAATGCTATCATGGCAAAAATAATGTTTAAAAAAAAATTTTCACCAATGAAGAAACAAAAATTGGTAGTGATGAATTAGAAAAAATTAACAATTATAAATATTTTGTTCAGGTTATTGATAGAGATACAAACATAATGGTATAAATTGATCATAAAATTAAACCTTAATGCCTATATGATTGAAAAAGAAATAATATATATATATTACCATTTTTACATATACATCTGACATTTAGATTTTTAATTAGAAGAATAACTCGAAGACTTAAAATGAGATAGCAAAATTTGATGCCTAAAGTTGTTAAAAAAACTAAAGACACCAATATATATAGAAACTGATACAAACAAATTTTCTAAGATTCAATACTTTTATATGTTGACAATTTGGATTTGATATGTAACAGAGAAGTAAATATTGGTCACCAGAGGGAGGGTGCATTAAATCCTGGAGATCCAGGTGTATTGTTCCAACATCCAAAGCTTCTCACTGATGAAAACCATAGCTTGAAACTAATTTGGGGATATTGGATAGGACAGCATGGGATATGAATTTATTAACTACTATTATCTCCATCTATTGGTTATTAATGTTTATAATAAGTGGCATAAAGGTAGTAAAAGAAAAATGTATGTTGTTAAACAATAATATTTAAACTAGGAGTCATGTAATAGAGTTATGTAATATTTTATTGGAAAATATAATATAGAAAACAAAAGTCATAAAAAGAAAAAAAATTGCATAATGTAAAATAAATGATTTTTCTGCCATACTTGTTAGAAATATGATTCAGAAAATAATAATTATTTTAATTCAAAATCATTAAAAAGTTAATTTTAATTTCCACCATTACATTTATTCTATGAATTAACTTATTATTTTAAATAAAATTGGAAAATTATTTAAATTTAAATAGAAATAAATATATACATTAAAAAAAAGTTTTTTTTAAAATAAATAACCCACTTCAGGACAAAGGTCTCTCTAATAGCCTCTTATGGGGAACTAGTAAACATAAAATGATGGATAATCTATGACCACACTATATGTGATTTAAATTCCTCGTTTTTGAATGAATTGTAATTTTAGTTTTTTTCATAATGACAATAAAGCTAAAGTCTGAATTATAGTAATAGCAACTTAATAAATAATATTTCTGTAGTATAATTTTCGCTACACCATTCTCATGTAAGATAGGACTGGTTTCTACCACTTGTAACATCTTGTGGGGAGGTGTCATTATAAACATATGACTAAAAACATGTGAAAAAGATGTATGATCCCCAAGATTCACGCTGAACTAGAACACATCAGTTGACCCAGATCACAATCTCTTACATAAATCTTTGTCATTATTCAGTATATATAGATAGTTAATTATTACCACATGATGGAAGTACATTAATAATTTTTATTAGTTATCTGACTAGATATAATCCATTTAATAAATAAAAATTTTGTAGTGAAATTTTTACTACATCACTATCATACATCTTTTTCATATTTTTCGGTCATATGTTTATGATTACATTCATCCACAAAATGTTAAAAGTGGATAGAAAACAATCCCTATCTTGTGTGAGAATGGTGTAATGAAAATTGCAATATGTAAATATTATTCATTAAGTGGATAATATCTAGTCTAATGAATGACTAATAAAAATTTATTAATATAATAATAGCAAATCTCACTTTCTGCAGTAAAAATAATTCAAAATTAATTTTTTGTATTAAACCTGAATTATATTGGAAATGGCCCTGTAAGATGCTAAATTACATATAATGTTAGGGCATTTTAACTAGCAAATATTTATGTTTATGTTTAGCCTATTTGTATTTGAATCAACATATGTTTATGTTTTTATTTATGATTAGAATATATTTTGAATAGAGTAGTGTATAATACAACCACCATATATAATTAACTTCTTAATTAATATATATATATAATTTGTTTTAATTTGTAATACAAGAAATATGTAAAAGTCATTAGCAATTGTTCTATATATTAGCACCTACATTAATGACAGATTTGTATCCTTAGATAACACATCCTTGCATAATAGCTAATTATCAACTTTATTCAAACCATCATTAATTATTTTCTAAATACTTTCTTTTTCATACTCTTTTATTCCTGTTCTAATTTTTCCTTTTTGCTATTTCTTTGAAATCATAATTCAACTATTGTCTTATTCTATTGCACTTTATCTTAACTCCAAAATTCACTCTGATATAGTCATATCTTTCACATTTTTATAACTATAATCATTTCAATTTTTCTTTCATGTCTTATTAAATACTCCTCCCTCACATATTCCTTTCATAATTTCTACATCATCATTCGAACTTATCTCTTTCTTTCTCCTTCAAATGTACAACTTTAAAATTTTAGATTTTACTGTTTCATATAAAGTTATAATTAAACAAATATATAACAAAATAGTTTTTTGAATGTATTTTCAAAAAATTACAAAAACTAACTATTCTTATTAAAAAAATTTTTTTTAATTGTTATCTTTTCTTATATATTTTTTTTTATTGCTACTTCTATCAACAATTAACTATCACACCAAATATAAGTATTTTTATATGTATAACTTTCTACCCAATTACCAATTTTAATCTATAATCTATTTCTTGAACAATTGTCATTAATTTAATGTTAGATTTGTTTATATTTAAAAATTACTTTCTACAGATGTAATCAGCTAAGTTATCATTACTATTAACAAGTGTTGCCATATGCTCAGTACTTGTGTTTTCTTACCAGTAAATCAACAAATACTATTTAAACAAAGTAGAAAATAGACACTATTCTTATCATCATTGTTTATTTTCAATCATTATCTATTCTTTGCAAGTTGAAAGTTTCTCCAAATTTAGTTTTTCTATATAACACTTCAACAAACTTCCTTATCAAATTTATCTCACATCTGGTCTCTTTTTAGGACTTTTACTATCTCTTGGGTTCCAGTTTAATATTTTGAACTATTTATTTTTTCTAGAAACATATTCAACACAGATCCATTCCAGCCCCTTAATTTTTCAATGATATTAATGATAACTATTTGTTGTTTTGTGGTTTGGTGCAGTGGTAACATGGTAGACCCTAAGGCACAAGATCTATAAATCATATTCACTTCTGTCATTTCCTACACTCAAATTTCTTATGGTCTCCTGAGAAATAAAACTTAAATTATTTTTGATCCTTTCTTATTTCTAATGACATATCTCTCCATAGAGAAAGTTAAACTGGATAAGTGATCTTCATACAAAAATGTAGTAAAACTTTTCAGAGTAATAATGAGATTGGAATTGCTTATTAATCACACAACTTTTTAATGAATGAATTATTGTAAAAAAAAAAAGAAAGAATAAAGATAGTGTATTTTATAATAATATAAACATATTGTACCAAAATGAACTTACGAATAAAAAAATAAAGGAGAAAACCTAAAATATAGAATCTACTAACCTAACTAAAGTGACTTGTTGCAATATTGTTTATTTACTTAGATTATTTTTTTAAAAAAACAATGTAATAAAAATGAAAGACATTTTATCAAAGGTTTGAGTGTACTTCCTTATATATTAAAAAAAATTACAAATAATTTAGAAAAAATTGTGGAAAATTATTTTTTTTTTACTAGTAATTCCTAATTTATCAATAGTTACTGCATACAAGCTTAGGATGGCAAAATTACCATTGAATTGGATTACAAAATGTGACAACCTAGACATTTAGTGAACAGTACTAAAGATATGCCTTCTGGCAGCAATGAGTTAAATTAAAGAAAAGCTTTTTTAAATAATAATAGTATTCTAGTTATTAAAATTAATCATATGAATTGGTCTGACTATTAATAAATTTTTATTGGAGTATAAAAACTCCTGGGTAGGTTGAATAATGGTTTACTGTTTATACAACTGTCATCAAGTACCACAATCGTCATCATTCTGTATGACTGTTATCTAAAAAAAATATTAGTAATAAGATGTTAAGAAAAAAGAAAAAAAACAAAAAGAAGAAAATATGGCAAAAGAAAAGTAATGAAACAAATAAAAAAAAAAAGATTCTGAAACTTATTATGAAAGGTGAAACTCAGTATAGATTTCACTATAAAAGGAGTCTTATTCTGATAACTAGGTAATTGCTATTGCTATTTAGTATATCATTAATAATTTGACCAAAGAAGATTTAAATTAATATTAAAAAACCTATTTTTAATGAAATCATACTGCAATCTCTTAATATTAAAATCATTTGTTAATATTAAGATTAAAATTTAGAATATCAGAATATTAGTATTTGAGTTAAGATGAACTTATTTAATAAGATATTTACTCTTCTTTTCAAGTAAATAATTGTGGCAAAAAAAGGCACTTTTTTAAAGAATAAAATAAATTTATTATCTGCAGTTTAGTAAATCCTTCATTATAAATTCTATTTTAATTCATTTCTTCTAAATGACTCATTACAATGATTTTTTGAATTGCAGATGAAAAGGAAAAAGTTTTGGAGGATGTGAACACTCGTGATCAAAGGGAATTTCTCTCCATGATCCTATTGTTCATTGCTTTTGTTGGAAATCTACAAAATACCATTCATTGGTCAAGCCAACATTGATCGTATTTTCAAAATATTGATTCAAAATACTTGTCTTATTGAGTTAGAAACCTTGACAATTTTATAAAGTTTTGTTTTATTGCATTTAAATATTATATTCATAGAAAAAACATTTACTTGCCATTTCATTTTTTTGGAAGTCAGTTCTTTAAAAGCCGACAAATATTCGGTGGTTTAATAGTGAAGATTGGGATTGGTTATGGATATGAGCACAACGATTATGATAATGCAAGAAGCCAATAGAAAAAATAGTAAAAAAAGAAACTGACCTTTTGTGGAGCATAAATACAGCAATATCTGAAAAATCAAACTTTAAACTTTACATTAGATAGTATGTTGACAATTGCTATTGCATTCTGTCTTTTTTTAAAAGCATAATATATATAGTACCATTTCTGTAATAAGAAAAAAAAATGGCTACAGTTTTTTTTTTTTAATTTAGTTGCACTATATTTATAAATCTTAAAAGTCATCATTAGAGCAAATAGCCTTTAATAAGCTGATTTCAGGATATTAACTTAAAAAAATTAGAACCCTTTTGAAAAATTAGCATTTTTCACTTGATAATTCACCTTATTCAAACTCATTTATGAGAAGCTGGATTATTTTGTAATATTGATATGTATATACCTTTCTTTGTTGATATACATACACAATAAGTTATCTTTTTGTTATTTTATTAGTGCATCCTTTATCTCAACTCCTTCATATTATTTGTTTTCCAAGTGAGCTATACCTATCACCTACCTGAATTTTTTATCAGTTTGATATTCCTCCATTATCTCATTCTCATGCAAAGTAGAGACTATACCTAATACTTATTGCATTGCTGAGATAGATTTCAAGTTATATCATTTTTTATAAAATTATATTTTGCGGCATTCTCTAAACATTTAATTTTATACATGTTTATTCTCTTTTCATCTTTATGCTAATAATGACAAACAAATGAATAAGTTCTAAAAAATTATGTACGATTTACTATACTTTATTCAAAAAATATGTATTTCTACTTTATATTTTTATGCAACTAATCTGAATGTTTGTTTCAATTCAGCTCATTGTTTGTAAAGTTACTATTTTTTTTTTGTGTGTGTGTATATATATATTTTTAATAATAAATTCAATCTATAGAAAAAACATTTGGTATATTGTGAATGTCTATAATTAAACATTGTTTAAAAATAGTTGGACTTTCCTTCTTCATATCTTTGAAATGTTTCTAAAAAGTAAAAAAAATAATTAAATATTATTACTATTTGCATAAGTGTGTCAAATTGTAAAAGCAATGAAATGTTAAATAATGCCATATATAATGAATAACGAGAAATTATTTAGAATTTATTCTGCATTATTTATAAAATGTGAAAAATAATAATTTTAATTTAAAATACTGTCCTATAATTATAAATAATTCACGCTTCTCATTTTTTGTTTTGTACGAAATTAAACAAGTTTTAAAAAACAAGTTTTTTTTTTTTAATCTGTCAGATAGAAGAGATAAAAACAGGAGAAAAGTTCAATTTGTAATTTAAATTTATGAATCATAGATGAGATTAAGTTAACAATACTGGAAAAAGCTCTAAATTTTAAACAATAATTTTCAATAATGCAAAAGCTTGAAAAAAAAAAAAGTAAAATTATTAGAGTTAAGTCTTGTTTTTTTTTAAAATGGCTTTGTCACAACTATTGTCTATACACTGTTTTTTTTTTTTTTCTGTATTTCTCCTTTTTTACATATTCATCAGCTACTTCATGTATTTAATCTGCTATCTCATGTAATCTTTTTTATCACTTTTTTTTATTGTACTCACATTATTTTTCAACATTCTATTAATAATTGAAAGTGTTCTTTTAATTAAAAAAATAAATAAATAGATTAGATAGATGATGGAAATAGTCCAATATTTAACTACTTCATCCAGACATTTGTTCATCTCATCTATATAGAATTGTCTAACATTATAGACTCTAGTCACGAGTTATTGTTTATTTTAAAATAAGAATAAATATAGCAATTGACAGGCCAATGTATTTGCCCAGGCATTCTTTTCTAATTAACTGTTGATTGCCTAAGCTAATTGGAAGCCATTTAAATTGAAAATGTTATTTGATCTAAATTTAATTTATAACATCCAAACTTAGAATAAAAACTTATTTTTGCTGTACAAAAGTTTACAAGAGTTGGTTTTTAATAATGTAAACTGATTACTATCAACAATACTGGAAAAGAATATATATATACAGTATACTTTTTTTAAAACTTCACAAAAAATTTTAATTTCAAAAAGTTTTTTGAGAAAGATTTCAACTTTATGTTATTACAAATGTATTATTTTAAGCATTGTTTATTTTTTGTTTTTTCCTAACAAAAATTTTTTACTTTTTAACATTTGAATTAATATCAGTGTCTTTTCTTTTAAATCTTTTTTTTAGTCCAAAATTTAAATTAAGACATTTTTCATTTATATTACTTAACTTGCATAATTTTTAATGGATAATTTCTGTAAAAATTATTCATGACTACAAAATAATGTTGAATGCACTAAAAGCTTTCATAAAAAATTTTCATTGAATTTGAACATTTTGTGTTAAGATGGCTGAATAACTGATATGATAGTGAGCTATATTATTAAAACCAGAAAGTAATATTGCAATAAAAAGCTACTGCTGCCTTTTAATTTTGCTATTTGAGATCAATTAAATATAAGTGTTTGGTCTTTCTGCTTAACAATTTATGAATCAGTTATCTTTTGATTAATCTGATTTAAGTCTGAGCTATCCTTGAAGTTCATTAATATTTTTAAATAATCTGAAAATTATAACTTAAAATTTATTGAAGTTTTCTGAAGATTAGGGAAGTTAACTGTTAATGCTGACATTCTTAATAGTATTTGTTTTTTCAATTTTGCATCAACAATGTATCTTACATTTCAGTAATTAATTATTACTATTAATTGCATTTCTATCTTAAATATATATATATATTTTAAAAACAAAATATAATTTAACTTCTATAAATATTTACACTTGAATACTTCATTTTCACTTAGAAGTTGTTTTTTTTTAAAGAGTCATTCATAATATAGAGGTTTTTTCCCTTATAATTTCAATAGGTCTATGTAGTTAATCAGAATTAGAACAACGATCTCTCTACAAACTTAATTAATAGCTAATCACATATCATACACTTCAAGAATACATATGATTATAGTCAGGAATATAAGAAAACACTGTTTTCAACTAGATAAGATTTTTACAAATAATATTAATCTATCTGTTTGGCTATGATAGACAATGCATGTAGGATTTCTTGAATATGTGTCACTCTCTCTGATATGGCAGATAAAGTGGCAAGGTAATTCATGTTATCAAATTCCCATTGTGATAAAGTAGAAGTTACATAAATGTAAATAATGTTTTTGATGAAATCAAATGGCATTTTAAAATTATTCATGAAAGTACCAAGATTTTAATGCAAGAATTGAAAATTAATTGAAAGAAGAAAGAACTGCTGACAAATTTCATTATGAAGGCAGAAATGAAAGAGAATATAGATTTGTAGAAATTGCAAAATAAAAACTATGCTGTGAATTTCTTTCACAAGAAAAATCTTAAGTGGAATTGGACATAGAAGCATTCAAATGAGAGTGCAGCCGAGTTAGATTACATTTTGATTTAAAAGAAAAGATGTATTTCAACTGTAATGCATTTAACAGAACTAATCAGTTAATGATATATAAGACACATGTTGATGCAAAGTTGGAAGAATAAAAGATATTAAAAAAGTCAGTATTATAGTACAATCCCAGCTGTCAGATAACTCAAATGAACTTGAACTAAAATTTGCTAATCATTCAAAAATATTAATGAGCTTTAAAGATGGTTCAGGATTGAATCAAAATCAATTAAAAAATAACTGATATTTTATTAAAATCATTAAGCAGATAGGCAGTATTAAAAATAGCAATTACCACATAAATTTTCAAATGAGACAAGACAATGCATAGAAATATATATATATATGAAAATGTTTAGAATCTAAATTTTTAAAATGCTATAAAATATTATGATTAAAAGTTAGTGCTGATGTAAGTATAACTGAGAATTGATAGGGAAGGCTATAGAAGATGATAAAAGTTTCAAAAACATAAAATAATATCTTAATATTGGAAGGAAAGTTGTTTTGGCAAAATGACACTATTATTAAAAAGAGGGCAATAACATGATGTATATATAAGAATTGTACAAAGAACAATACAGTATTATAAAACATTAAATCAAAGTCATCACTACCTTTATAATAATATTTTTTTAAATATCAAATATTTTAAATGAAGAGTTAAATCAAGCTCTGGCATCTGCAAAAAATGGAAAAGCTCCAAAAATGATAGATTTTAAGCAGATGAAGACATAGAGAAAATGCTGGCAATGCCATATACTATATATCTAAATGAAAAATTTACCAGTTGATTGGAAAAATGCAGTAATGATATTGGCATTTACATCTTTTAACAGTTCTATCAAGATCTATACTAAAAATTATTTGGACTCAAACCAGCTAAAATAATAATCTAGATATCACCTAAATATTAAGCAAAATTATTTAAAAAAATCTATTATGAATTTTTGTTTTGCATTGGACTTGTAGATAATGAAAAGACGTTTATTTCACTAATTATTTTTATGGTAATTAAAGCATCATGACATAGATCCAGAATAATGTAAAATTCTAAAATATATTTATCTTTTTCAGATGTCTTTATTAATGTTTTTCAAGAATGTGTAGTGGAATGGACATTTTAAATACTGCATATCTAAATATATATATATAGATTACATCAAAATGCAACAACAGTGATTAGACTACATGATAACACTAAAAAGACTAATGTTGATAAGAGTACTTCATAGACTAATTTCTTACTTCCAAAACTTTTTATAGCACTTTTAGAGGAAGCATTTTGTAAATTGTTAGGGAAAGTTAACGGAATAAAAGTTAATGGAAGTTACTTAAGTTATTTAGATTCTGCATATAATGTGATTGTTTTTATAAATAATATTTTAAAGCTTCAGAAAATATTATAAGAGATATACAATGAAAGTTAGAAAAATAGCACTAAAGATAAATGTTAAAAAGACTAAAGTATGTCCATTAATTTTTCAACTAAGAAGAAAATAAAAATGATGATAATAATAATAATGTATTGGAAGCTAATATCTGTAAATATATTGTCAGATTATTAGTGCAGATGGAAATATAGGGGATAAATTTAATTATATAATTAAACTTGGATAGAATATTTGTAGTAGGAATGATAATATTATAAAAAATATATACTTATGTATTGAAAAGAAATATTTTTAATAAATGTACTTTACCAGCAGCTTACATATGAATTTGAGACTTGGATGCTTAATAAAAGAGCAATGCAGAAACTTTGGACTATACAATGAAATATGAGATGTTTGGAAAAACAAAGAGGAATGAGAAGCAAAATACATAATGAGAAAACTAATAGCTATCACTGACATCATTGAAAATTAAAATGAAATTGAAATAGACATGTTGCTAGAAGATATAACAATAGATTGACAATTGAAGTCCTAAACCGGATTTCAAGAGATTGTAAAGGAAATAAAAAGAGACCATATATGAGATTGACAGATTAGACAGATAAGAAAAAGAAGTATTCTGGAGTGATTAGAAAAAAAAGGCTATAGATCAGAAAATCTGAACGAAACATGGAGAGATCTTCATCTGCAGTACTCTAGAAATGTATAAATCTAATCCAAATGGTGGAATATTCAAAATAAAATATTGTTAATGTGAGTTAAGAAGCCAAACAAGACCCTACACGACTTCCTAAACATTTGCATTACAAATTGTAGAGTAATTATATTGTAAATTTCAATAAAAATGATAGAGCTAACTAAATCTCTAGATTAATACTTGGGCATTGACTTTAATTACGGATTAGTTCTTCTTAATACAGAGTTAATAAGTTTCAATATATTTTTTTAAAAACAAAAGCAAATTCCAAAAATAAAAAATTATTACAACTTACAATTGTGATTAAATTCAATTTCACTTTATATCAAATCAGATTTTACTTATTTTGCATTTTTTATTTCTAATTTACTTTGATAATGTTGATATTAGGAATAGTTTAGCAATTAAAATGGTAGAATTTTCCTCTTTGAATTAATTAACAAATTACAAATGTAAAAAAATATCTTTTTTTGCCATTTTAAATTTTTTTATTAATAATGACAATGGATTGAATAATAGGCCAGAAGAGCTTTTTCTCAAGTTACTTGGTGAGGCCAAAGACTATGATTGAGAAATATGCCAGCACTGGTTAGCCAGACATGGGACCAACTGGAAATCTAAAGATGAAAACACTTAGGTGTTTATTGGACTGTTATGGTAAGATTGATTAACTGAATATAAGGACTCCTATGCAGAGTCTAAAATTTGTTACATTAATGTAATCCAGTTTTTTCCATTTATTGTTATTTATTGTTAAAACTCTGAATTTGGTGGTCAATTAGTTGACACAAATAATTCCTAAGTAGCTTATTTCTATGTATTCCTTTATAGTTGTGACAGGCAGATGGCTTTTTTTTTTACCATTGGTTTTTTCCTTAATTATTGTTTTCATTGTAGAGCCACTGCCCTTTTGTAAGCATGTAACCTATAATAAGAAAGATGTAAAATGATATCCATATGTATCTTCTTAAGGTGTGAATAAAGTTGTTATTTGAAACTAATGTATCATTGTTTTAGTTTTGTAATCACACTTTAAATTCTCTCAGACTACTCCCATAGATAGCCAAGTCAAATCTATTTTTTTATGATAATCATTTAATTTCCATTAAATTATAATTTCTTATTAAGCTCCAGCAAGACCACTATAATATGGTAACAAAATGCCTTAAATAAATTTTAAATATTTTATATTTAATGTTATTAATAGTATTTGTTTAGCAGTAAGAATAAAAAAGTGACTAATGCTATCCAAAGATAAACAAACCACTCCATCACCGTTGCTTCTTTGTTATTATGGGTATCATGTCAACTAAAATAGTAAAAGTCATTTTTTACATAAGAGAAACAATTCACATTCTTTTGATTGATATTTTTCCTGCATCATTATATACATTTACATAAAAATATGTGTACTATTTGCATCATAATATGCACATATAATAGAAAACTACATGTGATAATACTAAAAAGTTCAGCCAGTGAATATGTAAATTAAATCAAACTTTTCCAGTTGAATTATATGCATATTTAGTACATAAGTATACTATATATTTTCTTATTCAAGCCAAAATAATTTTTGATGAAGCATTTTAAAATCTTTCCAAGTCTTTTTTGTGCCCTTTTTTCCAGTTATCCTATGCTAATATTAGAATATGTTTTATCAAATATTCTTTAAAAATTGTTGTAGGATATGTGATAAAGAGAGCAAAAATACTTGGAATGATGTGTATTTTTGAAATCCCTACTTATAAGTAAATAACTATCACAAATAGCTAACAATATATATAAAATGTATGAATAACATGTAACTCCTTTCTCTGTAATAGTGATGTTTGCATTATATTCAAGTTTTTGTTTTATAGTTAGTGCAACAATTCTATATGACTATTCAAATTATTTGAGGATCTCAATCGTTCAGCTAAGATTAGCCAGATAACCATTTACTTTAATAGTATATATGTATATGAGACAAACTAATTTGCAAGTATATATCCCTATTTATATGTATATTTCCCAATCTCTATAGCCACTTATTTGAAATAAAAGTAATTATAATGGTAATTTTTAGATATGGGATTTGAGTTTTCATCATCAGATTTTCAATGATATGGATGGCTGAAAAGTTGGAGATTGCAGTGGATTGAAGCCTGTCCATTAAAGTATGAAGATTTGCTATCTTAATATAAACTGAGCATTGATTATATATATGTGTGAGAGATGATAATCTGGACCAACTGATGAGTGCTGGTTTAGCATGAAATACTTGTGTATGGTCATGTGTATCAGTTGTATGAGATAGTGTGGATAGTTGAAGGGTGCTTGAAAATCTGAATTCAAATCCTCTATACTTACAGATATATATATATATAAGAAGAAAATACATATTGAAATTATTAATTATTTACTCTTCAAACATATTAGTAAGAATTCCAACACACAAATTATGAAAAAAAAATATGTCAAGGCTTCATTTTTTAATAGAATAATTTGCCGAAATTAAACTAAATTCTGTAAAAAGAAAGCTAAAAAATCTTAATATATATATGCAGTATCTGAGCTTCTTAAATTAAAATCTTCATAATACCATAGAGTTACATGTACCATATGCATATGTATATATATTTAAATAAACATTTCCTCATAACACGTTTGTAATATATAATCATATCTTCTAACTTATATGTTATAGTAGTGCAATGGTAAAGAGCTAAAGATTTTTGAAACAGAAGCCAATCTGCCACTTCAGCTGCTTAAATGTCATATCCAGACAAATATCTATACTATCTTTAAATATTATGATTAACATATTATAAAGTTACAAGTGATATGAATATATAGGACGGATATTTAAGTAAATGTTTACTTACATATACAATTTCCACAAACTGATTTTAATATGACTGTATTTTTTTTTTTTTTGTAAATAGATTGTTTTACTATGCATATACTATTCTAACTTATTAATATATATGTATATTTGTTAATTTGTGTGTACATAATGTTTGTGTCTATTTGTACAGGTTTTCACATATTTATAAACCATTAAGCATCACATGATTACATTATTTATAAACTTGTTAAAAATTATAATCATCTTTCTACCCTGAATGATATCATTATTTGACCTTTTACAACGTGGCAATATAGAAAATATGATTCATCAACATAAATTTATTTAACGATGCGTGTGTGTGTGTAAATTATTAAAAATTCAGTAATAAAAGTCATCATAGAAGTTCTAAAATTATTTCAAAATATTAAAAACAATAATCAAAGCCCACAGGCACGTTAACCTACTTAACTATTTACTTTACGTTGTTTAAATATTTAACAATAAATACGTTATAAAAAATAAATAATAGAGAAAGAATTCTAAAGAACTTTTAAAAAAAATTAAAATTATATAAGAATCTTTTTTTTTATATAGACTTTTTTGAAAGTTGCTTTTAAGAGTATCTGTTGGAGTAATACACATATACGTATATAATCCGGATTCAATGTTTATATGTTGAAGATTAAAGTTTCTCCTTATTTCTCTATCTAATATATTTTTTCAGGATGATAGCAAGCGAATCAAGTCCTATGGTTACAGGTTTATCCAACAATCTGACCTTTGTCTTTCTTGTAGGTGTAGTTTCATTTTATAGAATGTTTCATAAAGTGAAAATATTCAGAAAAATGTTGCAGATGCATTAAGTATTCTTTTCTAGAGATTGCTCATCTTCTGATATCTTTAACTCAGAATAAAATATCAGTTTAATAAAATTAAATCTTCATTATTATATTTAGTTGTATTTATTTCTTATAAAATTTTGTCTGTGCATTCATCATCTATGATGCATTTAGAAAACAGGAATAGTATGTTTGAATAGATGTACTGATAATATTATTATGTTGCAAATTTAAATTAGTCAACCTATGTTAATATGTGTTATTGATATTTAACTATACTATTAATCACATTTGTACTTTTAGTAAAGAATTTCCTTTTTTAAATTTCTTATGATCAATAGGTAAACAATGGTTGCTATTACTTGATCTTTATAAATATTTACAAGTGTAGATTTTATTATTACTATATGCCTTCAAACTGGTATCAAATTCTGACTATAAATGGTAGTTTTCAAAATGGCCCATCATTTGTTGGTTTTTCAGGTTTTTCCAAAAAAACACAACTACTTTTCTGTTAATGGAATCCATCAAATTTTTTTCTGATAATATTTTTTAGTTTACATTAACTTATTTAAGTTATATAAACATCTTTTTCAATGTAGTCATTTGTTATCAAGGTGAAAACCTAAGACAAAATTTTTTCAGCAAACATTTTCATTGTCTTAATGCTTTTTTATAGATATGATGTGATCAAAACATCACAGTTTAACTGTAATGTGACATTGAATCAATCTTTATATATATAAAATCTATTCTACTTAGCGCATTGGTACAATATCATATTCTAGTTAATACAATGATAGAATATCATATTCAATGCTAAACATTCCTGGATCAATTTCTATCTGAGAAAAGTTAAATGTGATTCTCACTTTGGTCAAAAATAAATAGAACTATTATTTTGAAGTATCGTATTAGTACTTAAATGTCACATGATCTTCCAAGCAATTGACCGTCTAATTATTTATATATGAGATGTGATAATTTAATTTTCAGAATGGCTCTATGCTGTTACCCATAACCTAATTATATCAAAATCACATGAGTATTTATGTTTAAACATATTTAAACTAACACATATGTAAATTTTAAGATGATAGAGCAAGTTGTTAATTAGCTATTTGAGAAGATAAAATAAATATCAATGCTTTTGCTTTGGAACAAAAGTGGGTGATTGAATTTTGAGCAATATATTAATATCAAATTTTGTGTGAAATTGGAAAATGTGCTACTGAAACATCACAACTTTTGCAAATGGCATATGTTGAAGATGCTATGAAGAAATCAGCATGTTTTAGTGGCATAAGGGGTTCAAAGATGGGAGAAAAGATGCGATGGATGATCCTAGGAGTGGACAGCCAAAAACTAATGACACATTAATATTAACAAAGTGTGAGGTGTGATATTGCCTGACAGATAATACCGATGGCTGATTAATTGAAGATTAGTTAAGAAATAGGCTAATTTTAAATAAAGAAGAAAGATTTCTTATGAAATTTGTGCCTCAGATCTTGACAGATGAACAGAGACAGTATTGGTTTGATGTTGAAATTAATATTTCTTCAAATACATCTGCTTCTGAGAGTAATTACAGGTGATGAAACTTGGTGCTTCCAGTATAACTCAAAAACAAAATGTCAGAGCATGCAATGGAAATTCCTGAATTAATCAGTCCCTAAAAAGATACACTTGTCATGATCACAGTTTAAGCCTGCTGGTATGTTTCATTGATCACAAGGGAATAGTCTTCCAAGAATTTATTGAACAGGGATAAACAATCAACCAACAATGTTATTTAAAAATACTTCAGAGATTATAAAATTCTGTTCTAAAAATAGGACCTGAATTGTCATCTGACAAGTGAATCATTCACTATAATAATGCACTAAGTCATAATATGCTCTTTTGTGACAGATTTTTTGACCAAGACATAATTAGACTGACTATCTTGCCTATTCACCTGACTTAGCTCCCTGTGATTTTTGGTTATTTTCAAAATTAAAAATTGTGCTGAAAGTAAAAAGATTTTCTACTATAATTGATATTCAACTATATTCCTGAAAATGACTTCCAGTTGTGCTTCCAGAAATAGGGAACATTGTTTTAATCAGCGTATATATGCACAAAGGGATTACTTTGAAGGTGACAGTAGCCACTAGTGTACACTCCCATATGTATATTTTATATAGGTGCATTTCAGGAATTAAATTAACATACCTTATATATTTAGAATTTTAATTTTTAATTCACATTTTTACCATATTATTTATCATTCTAGTGATCAAGTGATATTTAACCACCAAAGTGACAAGCAGAGTGTAAGAACTACATTCAATTGGAAAGATACTTTTTTTCTTTCTTTTATTTCCCTCTCATTTTCAAAAGTAATGAACTGATCCAGGAACTTTTAATATTTAATCAACTGCATTTAAATCTAGTCCAATTATTCAGAAAAACTGGACCATTAGTAAGCAAGCATTAATAAATTCACAGCAGTTAAACAATTCTAATAAAAATAATTACAGTTATGTATTATGTTTGTATGGGTATGTGAGTATGATGAGATATTAAAATAAATTGTGTTAAAAGAGTGTCAACTAGGGACAGATAGCAATAGACAATAAATACGTGTTATCACTTTTGTTATACTATATTGCCTAGTCATATAATTTTTCTTTAGGCAGAAAATTTATAAATATTCACACATCCACTGAAGGGCAAAAAGTATTCCCAGCATCACAGAAAAACAGGCATCACACACTAGTCTAGATAATTCTTGGTAATGGAAATTTTTATTTTACTTTATAATTAAAAAAAATAGCCAGAATAATTATTTTCCAATTGATAACTGAATGGCTTCCTAAGTTCAAATCTAACCCATAAGCAAAACTGATGAATGCACTAATCATTAAATCACATTGCACTTTATATATATAAATTAACTTTTGTAATTTAATTTTTAATCAAACTACCAGTAGGGAAGGCATGATCAAAATGCATCACAAGCATTGCTTCTAGATCATAAGTTCTTTTAAATTCAAAGATCATCATGTATTGATATCATGATTTTGCATCAGATACAAAATATTATTATAGTTTCTTTTTAATAATTACTTTTTAAAATTGCTGTTTAAAATAAAGACATTTTTTTACATTGATAACCACCCTTAGAATATCATATATCATAAATCACTTTGCATTCTGTTTATCAAATCTCCATCTTTTTGCTTTATTTTTAAATTCTCATATCTACTTGTTTTTTAAAGGACTTGATGATCAGAAACTAAAACTTTAATTTTAGTCTTATGCATGACACAAACAAAGGGAATAAATCTTACATAATATAGACAGATGACATTAAAAAGTGGTATGGAGCTAATTTGTATTTGTTCAGTGTTCTTACAAAGGCTAAACAAAATTGAAGAGGGTTTGTAAAAAAGTATTATATGATTTTGAATCTGAGTTCTTATTTTCTAATTTCAGCAACAATTCTTAATATTTTTATCAATGACTTTTTTTTGTTTTTATATTTCATTGTTTTTTATGTTAATAATTTCTTGCTCATTTTATAAATATATTACTTTCTAATCTCATTTACTAAATCTTTTATTTTAATTTAATTCAAATCATTATGACTGAGAATTAGTCTTTGGCTTAATTTTTGAACAACATTTACAATAAATGTCTTTTCTCTTTTTCTTTTTCGTCAAAAATAATCAAAGATGGACTTAGTAATTTACTAACACAGCTTTAAATATTTCCTTGCAGGCAAAAACTTCTCTAGAATTTAATAACTGTAAAGAAGAACACTGAAAAAAGCCAAAATTGCTATAGGGTAAGAATTTTTTTTTAAATTTTATGATTAGTATATCTGGGTGCCACGACTGTAGCCCAATACTCTAATCCATATGGAAATTTAAAGCTATCTAGAATTTTTAAGCAAATCTAAATTTTTTCCTGGTAACTGAACCCTAGATGTCTAGCTAACTTTCCGATTATTGGTTGGTAAAAGAATATTTTAGTTGTTTTGGCTATAAAATAAAAGTCATGAGTTAAACTGCATTATTTAAATAAATAGAAATGCACTGAAAATAAAGTAAAAATATGTAATATAATGCAGCCTTACCAGTAGTTAAAGAAATATAATATTGTGATCATCAAACTCATGTTTTAGCTTCATCTTTTTATTTGTTTTACTCTCTAATTAAGAATAGTTAGACATAATTTTTTCAAACAATAATTAGAAAGCTAAATGTGTTAGTAATAGATTATTTAAATAAAGAAAAAATTATAAGTAGTAACCAGATTTGAAGTTATGTTCTAAGAAAAGTAGGTTGATACATTAATCAATACACCATGAGGTCAATATTACATATATAAGGATAACTATAAAATATAAAAATAGATTAATTATGGCAATATAATTATATTACAACAATCAAAAACTCTCTATATGTATTGCCAGTCAGTGCAAGCTAGAGTAATCAATGGATGCCAGAAAGCTTGTGCATAAAATCCCCATCTAGTGCCTACTCATCCAATATCCCCAGACTAGTTTCTGACTTGTGGCCTTCATCATTGAGGAGCCTTGGATCTGAGAGCACTGCACCTAGACTATATAAGCTAATGAGCTTGGACTGAAAATATTATGTTTTTAATTTAAGACTCATAGTTTTGTAGATAAGTAGAGATAAAAGTTGGCTGCTGGAGGGTTGCATTAGGGATATGCAACCCTCCAGCAGCCAACTTTTATCTCTACTTATCTACAAAACTATGAGTCTTAAATTAAAAACATAATATTTTCAGTCCAAGCTCATTCGCTTATATAGTCTAAGTGCAGTGCTCTCATATCCAAGGCTCCTCAATGATGAAGGCCACAAGTCAGAAACTAGTCTGGGGATATTGGATGAGTAGGCACTAGATGGGGATTTTATGCACAAGCTTTATGGCATCCATTGATTACTCTAGCTTGCACTGACTGGCAATACGTATAGAGAGTTTTGCCTGTTTTAATAATAATTATAAGCAAGCATAAGAAATGGTGATCATATGATGTTTATTGGCTTAAAACCAATCCTGCCTAATAGGATAATGGTGGCTATAGTTATTAAAGAACCAAAGATACCAAAATGCATAGGTACTGAATTCAGACCTATATGACTATATAAGCTAATGAATGAGCTTGAATTTAAAATATTATGGTGTTTTCAATTTTAAGACTCATAGTTTTGTAGTTAAGTAGAAATAAAAGATGGCTGATGGAGGATTGCATTAGATCCTAAGATCTAGGTGCAGTGCTCTCAGAACCAAGGCTCCTCACTGATGAAGGCCACAAGCTGGAAACTAGTCTTGGAATTTTGAATAAGTAGGCACTAGATGGGGATTTTATGCACAAGCCTTTTGGCATCCATTGATTACTCTGGCTTGCACTGACTGGCAATACGTATAGAGAGTTTTGCCTGTTTTAACAACAGTTATAAGCAAGCATAAGAAATAGTAATCATGTGATGTTAATTATATTACAATTGTATATTTTATTAAAACAACAACACACATTTAAGAGTAGACTTAAGTTATGCAAAAGTCTTAATTATGATTAAGAATAAAGTTTGAATTATATTTAAAACTAAAAAAAAATTAGAGTTAAGTTAGAATATACCATTATATTCAAGTTTTCAATTAAATCTAAACAAAAGTATTAAATTTATTATCTTAAAACTATAAAGTTTAACAGTAATTAAAAAGTAGAGCGTAAGGTGACTCAAATGACATATGTTAGCCATGTGGAAATATAACGATCATCTTAAATTTCTTACAAGCTTCAATTAAAAGTAGAAGTGATCTACCAATAAACATTATTTTAAAAACTGGATATCTTTTTTAATTTGTTTGTGCAGATAATACATGCACAAACAATATTTTAATTTGTATAAAGAATTCATGGAAAATACTGTTTATAAATACATAATAAATTGCTAAATGTCTGTTAATTGTATTACTATTAGTATAATTATTATTATGGGGAGTAGGATTCCACTATCAAGTCTGATAATTCAGAAGATATTTTGTTAGAAATACGTAATTGCTTTTTGCCTAGTAGAATAATAATCATTAATAAAGATACTCATTACTCCTCCAGCTTATGTGTAATTCACACTTAACAGCTTTTTTAAAAATTCTAGGCACAAGTTTATAAGTAAGAATAACCAATGGCTACCAGTTGATAATAATAAACAGATATCCAGATAAATTTCTGGTTGACTGCAGGGACTATACTACAAAAATTTGATTACTCATATTTACAGGCATAGTCATGGAATGAAATGAACATTATTATAGTCAAATACAGAATTACCATTAACAATATTATTCTTTTATAATCCTGAGTATGTCCATTATTATTTATGTATAACTTCAGTTCGTAAATAATAATACTGTTACTAATAAATAATAATATGTTACTAATGTACTCTTTAGCTTTGAGAAAGATTAAAGTGACATCATCAAATTGCGCTATGTCAGAAAATCAGATTTACTTAAAAACTTGCATCAAGCTGGTCTGATTTTGTACAATTAAAAAAATTCTCCATGTGTCGAACTTCCATGCAGTGTTTCTCAAAGCCAGTTTTAAATTGATCTTTTACTGTTATTGTAATAAGTTTTGTTACATATTATCATCATCATTAGAAGTTACTCATAAACAAGTATAGCTGTTTTAATTCCAGAATTTGACAGTGCAACAAAATCACAAATAAGGATCTTTGATAAACATGTCACTATCACTTTCTCAACACCAAGGGCTTTTGCAATAAAAATATTGGGTTCAGAATTGCCCATCCATCAATTGAAACTGTCAATAGTAGATTAAAATTATATAAAGCATTGTAATATTAATATTATATGGCAATATTTTCATAAAGAAAAATCAATATTAAAAAAAAAATCAGTGTATGCATAAACTAAATGTATGTAATAATGAAAGGAATATTACTAATCACCTCATGTCATATATCTCACCATCATCTACTGCAAAATGAAAGTGTTTTCAAGTTTAATCCAGTTTCTCTGATGCATAGCTTCTATTCTCCACATCAACAAACTTCTAATTTTCATTCATTAATTTCAAATGTAGCCTCTTGTTAGATCTTTTACAATCTTTGGGGATCTAGTTTAAAACTTCAACTGTACATCTGTGTATTATCTATCTCTTTTAGCAATATGTCAAGCTTGAATCCCTTTCAATCTCTTAAATTTTTTAAATTGTTCACTCATCCAATAATTTTGCTTTCAGTTTTTTCTTATTGTTCTTAACATATATTTTTCCATAATTCATTGAGTGGTCTGAAGTCTCCATATTATTGCATGTTACAAAATCCAGATTCATATATAATAATCAGTAAAACATCAATTAAAAACTTTATTTTTCAAATACATAGGAATATTTCTTTGTAAGTTATTTCTACCAAAAGCACTTTAACCAAGTTTAATTCTATAATTAATTTCATCCTTTATGATTACATCTAATATTAATAATTTGACCAAGATATTTGCAATATTTAAGTTTTTCTAATTCATGATTATCAATTTTTATTTTCTTCTTTTGTGAAAAGCCATTGAACATTATTTTAGTCTTTTCAGCATTTAGCTTTAGTCCTACTTTCTTTTATCGAATAACTCTTGCAATTTTTCTTAAAGCTCTGAAGCATTATTTATAAAATCAACCAAATTACCAGCAAAATATAAATTATTTTAATATTCTCCATATATTTTTACTCCTTTAATTTCCCTTTTTAATCCCCTTATCATCCTGTTGGTCACTCTCAATATTGTCACTGCTGTTCTTTGTATATGATAATATTTTAAATCTATATCTTAATGATCAAAGCTTCAGTCACTGTGGAAATGCTTATAGAATCAAATACCTTTTTATAAACTGCACTTCCAAAGCATAATGGCAATTCATATTCATTGGTTTTTTTTATAATTTATCCCAATACTCTGATGTAGCTTTTAAATGCAGCATATTATTTTGATTTGTTCGAATTCAAAATTTGGTGTATATGATTTGTAATTATTTTGGCAAAAAAATTGTATAGGACTTATCTTTTTAAAAAAAAAAATATCAATTTTATTATTGCATTCTTTCAATCATCTGGTATATGTTTATCATAAAAACATTTTATATATAACTTTGCCAATAATTTTTCTATTTTTTCATTTGCTTTTCTTAAGTTATCAATAATCCATTATTTCCTGGAGCTTTTCCCTTCTTCATAGGTCTCATTTCTTCATTTAAAATGCAGGCCAATTCAAAAGATATAGTATTTACAGGTGATACACTGTTGTCTTGTTTTTTATTACTATATAATTCCTAATATAATTGATATTTCTCTTTTTAGTAATAGTTCCATCTTTTCTTCTTATTAAAAAACAATTTTTCTTCCAATATCAAGTCGTTGTTTTGTACTTATGAAATTTTTATTCTTTTGTATAGTTTTCCTTGACAATTCATAATTTTTATATTATTATTAACTTTTTTTGTAATATTTTACATAATTTGAGATATTTAATTTTTTTAATGGACACTTTAATAAATATTTTCATACATTGCCTTGCATCAACTGAAATTTACTGGTCAATTGCTGCATTTTTTCTACCAGCTATCTTTGTTGCTATTTTTAGTAAAAT
This sequence comes from Epiperipatus broadwayi, assembly GCA_028023455.1. Classification (NCBI taxonomy): domain Eukaryota; kingdom Metazoa; phylum Onychophora; class Udeonychophora; order Euonychophora; family Peripatidae; genus Epiperipatus; species Epiperipatus broadwayi. The sequence continues at coordinate 782,753 of JAQFVV010006205.1, forward strand.
ATTGGTTATCTTCTTATTGATCTCAGCCAAGTTTAAATCATCTTTAAATTTTGTTAATATTTTAATACATTTTGCACATTCTAATTTAAATCCATTTGAGTATTTCTGTAGATTAGGAGTATAAATTGTTAATTCTTTATTGTTTTTTTAGTAGTTTTCATCTTTCTAGTTTTGCTTTAACATGTCTTATATTTCACTAATTGATTATCATTGGATGTGATGAATCTAGTAAGAACATTACAGTCTTGACATACATATTTTCTAGTAGTCAAAATATAATGCAATCCTGCTATACTTTTATTTGGATGCTTCCTATCCACTTTTGTTTAGAATTTTTCTCAAAAATAAATAAATTATAATATATAACTTTTCTTTTTCTGAAACATACATAAGTCTCTCATTTCTTTTATTTATATCACCACAATTGAATTTATACACTTTCAATTATTTAACACTCCTTTAACAACTTTAAAACATTTCATACATGCATATAAAAATCCTTTACTTTTTTTTCATATTAAGAATTTGTTAAGGCATAAATCTTAATTCTCTAAATTTGGTATTTTTTTATTAAAGTTGAACAATTAATCCTGCCAATCTTTCTAATATACGATCAATCTCTACAGTGTTATTCTTGCATTTTTTTTATATCTATAATGAATCTCATTCCATTTATGCTTCCAATATTTATTTATTTTTTGTAGTAAAGTACATATTCATTTTTTAATTATCTTTTCACCCTTTCTTGTAACTTCAGCATTCCAATAATGCTATTTTTATATTAGACAATCCGTCATTTTCCCAATTTGTATAATTTTCCTTTAATCAAAGATGATATGCAGTTGTAGATAGATAATTAAAAGATCATTATTGAATGGTAAAGTGAATATGCAATCATTAGACTGATGATTTTACAACCTTCTGGGAATAAGAGGCTGCAAACTTTAGTTTTGTTTGAAATATTTGTAAATATCTATTTTAAAAAAGTATCCATCCACACACACATCTCATCCTGCCTTTAAAAAAAAACTCAACTATCAGGCAACTGAAAATTAAGGCCATGGTGTTTTTTGGTTTTAAACTCAGAGATAAAAGAGCAAATAAACTCACTATGCTGACTATTTCATATTGATAAGCAACCTATTTATGTTTCTACCATATGAATAATTATCTAGTAATATAAGTTTCATGATAACAAAGTATGGATATTATGAATTTGTGCTACTTGATTCTTTTAAAAAGTCAATGAGGAATTAAAGTCTTCTTTCAGTTAACAGCAAGCTCTGTTCCACAGTCCATGCCTTTAAAAGTGCTGTTGAAATTACTAAGAAAAGTACTATAATATGATATATTTTAAAATCCAATACTTTTAAATTATTCATCTGTAAATAAATCCATTAAATTTTCTTAACTCCATCAAATATATTGCATAACAATGCATTACTATGCATATAATAAATTTTTAATGGATTTCTATTCCTGGAAAATAAACCAGTTCTACTAATTACAAGTTTTCTACAAACCTCTATATCCATTTATTGGTAAATAATCTATAAAATTGTGTAAATAATATAATTATTATTAATAATAAATCTATTGTTATTTTATAACATTTTTCTATTTTCACACTCAATCAAATATCTCTTATTTATACATTTATTATATAAACATCTATATATGATATTTCATATGTTTATATTTTATATTAATATAATTTTTATATTTAAAGTGGAAAACTGCTTTTGGTTTTTCAATGTTTGTTAATAATATTATTTTAAACTGGATATGATGTATCTTTTTAACTAGTACTTTTGTGCAGTGAATAATGTGCACATCTATTTTTGATGAATAGGGAAAAACCATCATCAATAAATATTGACATAATTGACTATAACATACTAATCAAAATTGTTTCATTTTGATTATTTGACAATAAACAGACAACTTAAACCCAGTTACACTTGATCACCCAATAATCAATATTGCTAATATGACTTTCACAATATTTTATTCATATCTAATATAAATACAGCCAATATGATTACAAATACAATAACTTACAATAAATACAATGTAAATACTGCCAATGTGATTATAAATATAGCAAATATAATATAAATACAGTATTTTTTTATATTAATAAATATGATAAATATCTTGAAAAAAGTGAATGAATTTGTTTATTCCATATATGTATGTAATACGAGTAAAATGTCCATTTCCAAATATTAATTTATGAATTATAATCATTCTTTCGATGTCTGTTTCTTAGAACCACACTATGACCTTAATTCACAATTTTATTTGTTGGAGACCTGATGACCAACCATAGACAAGATGGTATAATCTCTAAAGCCATCAATCATTATGTGGTGAATACAGGACATTAAACCAGATAGTAATGATTATAATCTACTCCATAACATTATAAACGATAGCTCACCATGTATCCAGGTTTAAAGTACAGAAATATTATATAGGGTAAGTGCTTTGCAATGGAAGGTAAACAATATTAATTTTAAGTTATTTCTTCATTAACCCAAATATTAAATCAAATTTATAGCAACAAAATTTTTAGGGATAGATAAGGCATCTGTTATAGTTTTAGAAAATATGTTCGATTGTTACATTGGCTAGAAAATTTATTATTAATTTAAGTATTGATGTCGCAAATATCAATAGAGGTAACAGATTCTGGATATACTCCAGAATTGACAAAGCAAAGCAGCAGTGATGCAGAAGGTAAATGGGATTTTATTATATCTTACACATCACAAAATACCCAAGAATAAACATTAAAATATTCTCTGGATATTCAGAAAACCTTATATACATCATCATTAGGGACAATATCTGCTCTACTATTTATGGACTATTTACTACATTGGATTTCTGATTTCATATGTGACTAATAGAAACAGTACAAATAAGTTAGGTTATTAAATTAACATTTATCTATGACTCAATAAATATGAAAATAGTAATTGGTTAATAATATTCATAATTTTACATAAAAGATAAATAACATAAAATAACATCATATATAATTGTTCTTCATGGACAATGTACATTAATTGGGCAAGTGAATAAACAAAATAAAATAAAATACTATCACATGTACTTATTTATGTGCATGAATATGTGCACGAGTTTCAGATAATACAATTTAAAATTTATTACAAATGTATTCATTTTTATCCTTATGGGGATGAGAGTAGATTTAAATACAATCAATGGCACCTCCAATATGTCAAAACCAGAAACAATGCACTTATACCCCAAATTATAATAACACTGTCAACACTTAAAATTTATAAACCTATGAAATTTGACTATCATGAGATATGAAAGTAAAAAAAATGTAAACTCCAACTCAGCTGAGTTGGGATATCATATAATTTACCTATAATAAATTATGACCATAATTCACTTAAATTCCTTTTATGGCTGATAGCAGAACATGCACAACAAACATTAAGAGGAGTGAAATGATGTAAGTATGGTAATGTATGGATACTCTACTCAAACATATATTTGTGTAATGAGGATCAATGATATACCTGTAGGTGGATCCATCTGTGCAAGTAATAATGAGCAGTAAGTACCCTGTGAGTTATTTAAACCATCATCAGAACAACTACAGTAATTGCAGAATGTTCAGCCAATTAACCACCATCACTGAAACAAAGGATATATAAAAAATAATGGTAATGATTGTTCTGCAGATTAACCGCCAGCACTGAAACAATATGAAGTATAAGATCAAATGGCAAACAATTATTCTGTGGATAAGACCACCAACACAGAAAAACTCCTATAGCATTAATATAATATGGAAACTTACTTCAAGATAAAATAGGAATAAATCACCCTCATCAATATACTAAATTGGAAGGCATGTGCTGTTTTACAAGCATGATTCAACCAAAAGATGTAATAAAAACTCTATTAAAAAACAATTGAGATAAAGGCTGACCATAGACCAGATAGTATAACCTAATATTACAACATGAGTATAAGCACAGAACCCTAGGAAGATGTACAGGATTAAGCCATGTGGTAATGATACATTATAGATTCATTGAACTAATGAAATCCTTCCACAAGTGCTGTTTCCTAAATTGACTCTCATCAGTCCCTACATCTAAGTTATCAAGTAATTATTTTACACAATAAATTATATATACCATGTACTTTACTGTTTACAAGATATTATAAAATACAATAAAACAAAATGCATGTTCATTCCATTGGCTATTAGCCAATCAATAAAACAAAATGCATGTTCATTCCATTGGCTATTAGCCAATCAATTAATAACACATTTCTTAAACTTATGACAAACTTAATTTAAATAAATATTTATCTTTTTTTTAAAACAACATAGAATCTTAAAGTTGATTATATGCTTTTTCATCTCCATTTATAAGGAACACTCATAAATTAGTTGATTTGTATATAAGTTCTCTGAGAATCTGTGATATTTGAGAGTGAGGATAGATATTTTAATAAAATTATTTTCAAAAATTAATGAAATAGCATGGTGTTGTTTTGGAGGTTATTCTGGAATTGAAATACTCTACTGCCCTTAATTTATGAATGTCAAAGACAAAAAATGATTGTTAAAGCAAATAATTGTCTCACAAGTGCTATAACAGCTAAAGTAGTTTCCTGGCCAACTGTTATTTTTTTGAACACTATTGTAATTTCAAAAAGATAACTCACACTGATGTTTGTAATATAAGTTCAGAGGGAAACCATAATTAATTCTTCATTGTCTGAACAATAGCACACAAAGAGTTAAAACAGCATTGCATTCCACACATATATAACACTAGAAGTATCAAAATTGTGAAAATAAACATTATATTCCAAATTAAATACAGCATTCCATTCTGCACATATATATCACTCCCATATGTGTTAAAGTTCATGAAAGCAAAATTTATCTAAAGTTAAATACAGTACTTCATTTTGTACTTTCACAACACTATTATGGGTGTTAAAGTTATGAAGGTAAAACTTAATTCGAGGCTAAATCATAGTTTGTAAACAATAAGAAATTTCAAATAGATTGACCTTTTAAAGCTGCTATTCCTGCTGTTGCAGTTAACAATAATTCCTGTGCATTTAAGTTGTAGACTTTGTGGGAGATTATCAGCAGCTAGACCTACAATTGGTGGACTTGAATAGATTTGTTAGGATTTAGCTATACATTTTGCTATTCATACTTGATAATATTACAACTTAAATTATTTAAGAGAAGTTTTAATTTAACTTTCTTCTTTATCTTTACATATTTCTTTTTTTTAAAAGATAAGTTTTTCATTTTCGTTATATGTTTAACAGTAAAAAATAAAATAAAATAAATTTTTAATTTTTATTATACACTTGCTGTCATTACAGCAGTTCTCATGCAAAAAAAAATCTCTCTGGCAGTTCTAATTTTTTCTTAGCCAATTAAATTTCTTCTCATTTTCATATCTGTTTTAAAAAATTAAAAAAAGCAAGTTCATCTTATTGTATCCTATAAATTAAATTAAAAGAAATTAAATAAATCCATCAATTAAACCAATGTAATCTTTAGGATTATTTAAAAAGAAATACAAATCATAATTATTTATTTTTATTTATTTTACTAAACTTGATGTACAAGCTTAAGAGAATTGGGTCATGTGATCAATGACTCTTATTTTGACTATTGATGCCATGATAATTTTTAGTAGTTCTACCAAGCTATTTATACTTTATATATAAAAATATAAGGTTACAATATATATATATGATTGATGTGTTACTTATAAAATTACTTTTTCACATGGTCACCATTACTTTTTTTTTCTTGTTTTAAAATTGATTTTTAAAAATATATTTAGATAGATGTAATTATTGATGTATATTTGTTCATTCATGCATAAATATTTACAAAAATTGTTTGTTCTTGCTGTAAATATAATATAAATACTGTATTAGCAGTAAACATGATATAAACACTGCCAGTATGGTTATAAACACACAATAAATATAACATAAATGTTGCCAATGTTTATGCTTGAAAGTTTGAGATGATGTTGTTGCAATTGTAATTATATGTAGATTAATGTCTTATATTCAATATTCACAAATCTAAAGGTACTAGGTTTGATTCCCTTGTTAATAGTGTCACTGATTAGGTTAGCAATACCTGAAAAAGAGAGAAGAAGAATATCACTCAAAACATTGTGTTATATGCTAATATGTTTGCTCTTACTAACAGTTGAATGTATTTAAAATGTTTAAATAAAGTTTGAATTTTTGAAAAACATTCAACATTTAATATTAAATGATGAAAATAGTTCAACATATTATTAAGACATTGACAATTCAATTGCTCATATTTAAGAAATTTTTTTTATATTTTACTCAGCTAAAAATTATCCAGGAGTTAGTTTTTGAGCTTGCAACCTTTCCATTATGCTAAACCACACAGTTTTAAGAATAGCATATATAACTTTTGCATGGAGATATTTCTGAGCCCCCCCCCCCCATCAGTATGATAAGTAAGTGAAGAATGAAGAAAATAAATAAATAAATGTATTATACTTACTCATCTGAAATATTCACGCTAACTTAGTTGATAACCATTATAACTTAATTCAGAATTGGAGTTTTGAACCCAATTAGGAATCTTTATTTAAATATATATTTAAACGATAATATCCTATCTTAGGGATAGCAGCTAAGTCACAGATTTGAGTGTTAAAAAGTTGCTTAATTAGAACTGGTCTTTTTTTTTTTTTTTTGGATATTCAAATGCTACATGACATTCTGAGTTATAAACCATTCAATTTTTAATTTAAAAAAAAAAAAAATCAGACTTAATGTTGATTTTTGTATTTTGATAATACCTATGCAATATATATAGAGATTAATATTTGAAAACATATCTAACAACAACAACAACAAAAAATGTTTTTGTCTTGCGTTGTTAGCCGAGAGGTATCGCAGCCATTATGCAAGCAAGTAGTTGGTTGCAGACGGTTGTGGGTTCGCGTCCCGGCCGATGCTATGACATATGGGAAAAAAAAAAATGTTTTCAATTACTTGATCGTTTCTTATTACTTTTTTTTTTTTTGAGATAAATTTCCATTTATTTGCAAAATTGTTGGAATGTTGACAGACATGCATAAATGGACAAATTCTGAAACATTTAATGATATCTCTATTATGCTATTATATGCTACTATTAAATAATTTTCAAATCGTGTATGTCTATACTTGGTTTAAATTTATTTGCTTCTTTTTCTTTTTTTTTAAAACCATAGATTTCCTTTTAAAATTAAATATTTTAATACCCTTCTTCATGATTGGTTGAAATATTATCAACTGGTATTTTGTCAGGTTTCTTTTGCAGTAATACTGGAATATTGATTAAATCTCTTCTCTGCAATTATGAAAACTGGTTTTATAAGGTTTCAAAGAATATTAGTTTGCTTTTCAATTATAGTAAAAAATAGATACAGATTATGCTGGCAATATAAAGTCCTTACTATATTATTTTTATAATACTTAAATCTTATTCACTGATTAAACTTTAGAAATATTGTATTCAAATTTCATTGTTCGAAAGTAATCATGTATATTATTACTACAATAATTATATATATATGCATATTTGACGTTTCCATTTGTGTTTAAATTTCAAGTATTTAAATAAAAAAGTATAAATATATAGGAGAGCCCTAAATTAATTAACTTGTAATTTTGTTATCCCAGAAGCAAGCTTAAAATGATTTGTGATATTTAATAATATAATTCAAGAATATTTTTTATTGGAGAAACAGGAAATAAGAAAGTGAGTATATACTGTAGCTGCACAGAAGATGAAATATCAGAAAACATCAATGTAATTAATCAGTCATAAAAAAGAAAAAAAACCCTTGCACTACATCAGAACAAAACTGTTTGAAATGTTGGAATTACACAATAAAGCTCAGTAAAATAAATTCCCATCATTTGGGAAATAAAAAATATGGACAGGTTTTCAATAAAAAAAAAAATCTTCTTTGAATTGAATTAGATGATTCTTTTTCACGCTCTTATTACTTCTACATGTTGCATCTTTTGATTTTTTAATGATATTACAAAAAGATTAATTGTAGAAAAGTTTATTAATATTCAGAAATAGCTTCATATTTTGCAAAGCTGAGAGCAAAATATAAATAAATACAGTGAAGCTACGAATTACACCATATTTTGTTTCAAAACCCTTTTGTGTTAAACATGTATAGTATATAATAATTCACATTTTGTTGATACTATCGATTAGAATAGAAAATGTATTGATTATTGAACTGTAAGTATGTAATACTATTTAATAAACACACACATATATATAACACAAATGCTTTTTTAAATATATAATATGCATATATAAATCAAGATTATAGTATAAACAACATTAAAAAAAATAGTGATAATACAGTTATTAATAATAAATTGAATGAACACATTTGTATGTATTTTGCTGAGTATGTAGGTGTTTAATCATGCATTCACTGAAACAATAAGAATAAGAAAAAAACTAACTACTAATTTTTAAAATAAAGTAAATAGAGAAAGATGGCAATGGAAATTAAAATGAGACATGTAACTGTCAGGTATTGTAAAAACATAGGAAATAGAATGTGCTATTATTGAATTATAAGTGTATTAAATAAATGCATGAAAAAAATCAGAATTAGTATTCATCATCATCATCATCATCAACCATTATCAATCCACTGCAGGATGAAGGTCTCTCCAAGTTTAATCCATCTTCTCCGATCTTTAGCTTCTCTTTTCCACAACACCCCTCCACATTTTCTTATTTCATCCATCCATCTCACATGTGGTCTCTTTCTGGGTCTTTTACAATCTCTTGGAATCCAGTTTAAAATTTCAATTGTCCATCTATTATCATTTCTTCTAGCAATATGTCCAGCCCAACTCCATTTCAATCTTTTAATTTTTTCAATAAGGTCAGTAACACCTGTTTGTTGTCTTACCCATACTACATTGCATTTTCGATCTCTTCTTGTTACTCCCAACATACATCTCTCCATACTCCTTTGAGTGGTCTGAAGTCTCTGTATTGCTCTTCTATTAAGTGTCCAAGTCTCAGATCCATAAGTAAGAACTGGTAAAACACATTTGTTAAAAACCATTCTTTTCAAACACATAGGCATATTTCCTTTTAGTATCAAGTTATTTCTACCAAAAGCACTCCAACCAAGTTTAATTCTATGATTAATTTCCTCCATTATGTTTCCATCTGTATTAATAATCTGACCTAGGTATTTGTAACTGTTAACTTCTTCTAATTCTTCATAATCAATCTTTATTTTCATATTTTGAGCAAATCGATTAAACATTACTTTAGTCTTTTTAACATTTATCTTTAGTCCTACTTTTCTACTTTCATCTGCTAACTCCTGCAACATTTCCTGCAGCTCTGTAGCATTATTTGCAAAAACAACTACATCATCTGCAAAATCTAAATGACTTAAATACTCTCCATTTATTTTCACTCCTTTAGTTTCCCATTTTAATCCACAAAATACTTCTTGCAGCACTGCTGTAAAAAGTTTTGGAGATATGGAGTCACCTTGCCTTACACCTTTCTCAGTGTTGATTTTTTCCGGTATCATTATGTAATCTAATTGTTGCTGTTGCATTTTTATAAATATTCTTTAAAATATGACAATATCCTGGATCTATACCTTGATGATCCAATGCTTTAATCACTGAAGAAATGTGTATAGAATCGAATGCCTTTTCATAATCTACAAATCCAAAACATAATGACAACTCATATTCATTTGTCCTTTCTATGACTTCTCTCAATACCTGGATATGATCTATTGTACTAAAACCACTTTTAAATCCAGCTTGTTCTCTTGGTTGGTGGAAATCCAAAGTTCTCTGTAAACGAGTTGTAATTATCTTGGTAAAAATTTTATATAAAACTGATAAAAGGCTGATAGGTCTGTAATTTCTAATATCTTCTTTATCACCTTTTTTAAATATTAATATTATTACTGCATTCTTCCAATCTTCCGGTACATCTTTATCATTTAGACATTTGGTATATAACTTTGCTAAAATTGTTTCTATTTCTTCACCTCCTTCTTTTAATATATCAATTATAATTCCTTCATTTCCTGGAGCCTTTCCTTTCTTCATACATTTAATTGCATGTCTCACTTCTTCATTCAAAATTCTGGGCAATTCGGAAGATGTAATAGATATAGGAGGTACTTGTTCTTTATTACTATATAATTCTTGATAAAAATCTTCTACCAATTTCATGATGTCATCTCTCTTTTTAGTAATAATTTCATCCTTTTTCTTATTGCAGATATAAATTTCCTACCAATACCAAAATGTTGTTTAACATTCTTGAGACTTTTATTTTCTTCTACAGCTTTCCTTGCTATTTCACAGTTATACTTTCTTATATCATTTTCAACTTTTTTCCGTACCATTTTACAAAATTCGAGATATTCAATTCTTTTTAATACATCATTTTTGTATATCTTCATATTCCTTCTTTTCTTCATAAATTCTCTAGTCTCAGTAGAAATTTTATTAGTCAATTGCTGCTTTTTTCTACCAGCTATCTTTGTTGCAGTTTTTAAAAGTGTATCAGTTATTTTCATATTAATTTCATTCAAATCTGAATCATGTTCAAAATCTCCTAACACTTGAAACCTATTTATAAGTTCTAATTTAAATTCATTAGTATGTTTCTGAAGATTAGGAATATCAACTGTAAATATTGTTTTTCTCAATAATTTTTGTCTCTCTAGTTTTACATTAACACGTAACTTACACCTTACTAATCGATGATCACTTCCTGTGTTAAATTTATTAAGAACATTACAATCTTGAAATATGGATTTCCTGTTAGTCAAAATATAATCCAATTCTGCTGTACCTTCATTTGGATGCTTCCATGTCCATTTCCTTTTAACATTTTTCTCAAAAAATGAATTCATAATATAAAGTTTTTCTTTTTCTGCAAACTCCACAAGTCTATGTCCTCTCTATTAGTTGTATATAATTATTTAATTTTTTTTTTTTAAAAAAAAACCTTGTCTTATCACTAATTTATTTACTTATTGCCAGTTTTATCATTTCTATTTTATAAACAAAATAAAAACTTCTCATTTTAAACTGTTAATAAGTCATTTAATAAAAAATTATAAACATAACAAATCTATTTTCAAATTTGTATTAAAATGTCAAAAGGTTGGAGTAAAGTTACCTATTCTATAATAAAAAAGTAAAAGAAACAGTAACTTTATTTCTAAACTATAAGAATTAGAAGGTAAAATCTGAACGTTGTTATTATTTTTATTTACTCACTAAATAAATTAATTTTATTACCAAACCAATGCATAATGATAGATCTTGTAGTAAATAGAAACATGAAAATAATATATTTAAGTAAAATATATATTATTTCATTTTCCCCACAATTGGATTACTTTTTGGAATTTCTTCATTTAATAATATATAAATTTTATATATTTAATAAATAAATTATTTTCATGCATTTATTTGATACATTTCTTGCCATAAATTTAATAATAAACATTTTGTTTTTTTTTATAGATTGTTTTTTTGTCATTAGTTTGTTTTATATTCTTCTAACTTAAGAGTAAATCATACATTCATTCTAGTAGTATCAAATATTGTAAATAATTAAGAAAACAAATCTTCATATTATTATAAATAATTTCTTTTTTGTAGATATGCACTTATTTTTAAAAATATAAAATAATTGTAAAATGTATGTTGTTTATTCGTTAAAAAATGTCAATATCAAATATTGATTATATTAAATCACTCTTATAAGGAAAGAATGTTAAAAGAAAGTTTATATATTAACAAAGAAAAAACAGTTTTAAATAGAACAAGTTGCTAAGCAATGATTTTAATTATAAATAATTTATAGTGGTATATAAATAGCAATACATAAGAAATTGTTGGTATTGCTGAGTTTATAAATGTCCTATATATTGGTATAAGATCTAATAAAAAAATTGGTTTAAAAAATAAAGGATAAGGGGGATAAGTAATTGTAATAGTAAAATTTATATAATGAAAGGAGTCATATATAGATGCTAAAGAAATGTTATTTTATATTATGGGTTTAAAAATATATATTTATAACAATAATGTATGTATATATATATATATGTTTATAGATCCTTGATGATGACTAAAAGGAGATCGTTGAAATGTTGGAAACATGTACATAAAGTACTGAATAAGCATTTATTTTTTATATGACGTTATGCATACAATTGCATTACATTCAAAGATCAGCCTTTCAAGCTAATTGTGCATGCGTCTTCTGCGAGTGTTAAATAAGAGAATTCCTTTTATTCCTGCATAAATACTATATCTTGTATTGTAGAGTGAAGTATTCATTTATTATTTAACACTTGCAGAAGATGCATGGACAATTAGCTTGAAAGGCTGATATTTGAATGTAATAAAGTACTGAAGTAAATGTGGGTTCATGTAAATAAATAGTCTTTAAAAAGAAAAAGGAATATTTTTGGATTTTTTTATGTATGAAAGATAAATCACCATTCTAAACATTAAGATATTTCAGCAATACTCTCGGTGAATAAATATAAAATCTGAAACTCAAACAGCTAAACTGAGATATCATAATATTTAGAAGGGTTATTTAATATTTTGTCATTAATTTCCAACTAGCATTATGCATTATAATATTCAGTTGCAGTATATATATATAGTGATTATTTTTGGGATATTATTTTTTAAACATATAGGTATAAAATGTAAGTGAACATTGCTTATTCACTAAGGTGATATAAAATATAAACATTCTCATTAACTTTTGCATAACCACAATAAAATTTTAATATTTTAATGACTGCTTTGATTTCTTGTTAAACATTTTTAATGCATTTTCTGTGTTGTTGTTGTTTTGTTTTTGTTTTTTTTAAAAAAAAAAATATTACACCAAAATGAAACCTTGAATCCAAGAGATTATGATGCACTTATAAGATTACATTTATTATTATAAAAGAAAGATGCAAGCAAACAATAAAAAAGTAATCAACATTTTAAGGAAATGCTATATGAAGTGATCATTAAAATCAAAATATTTTATAATTTTTAATATTTATAAATAAATACATGTACAATAAAACATATACTATATATTTTTAAAATTAAGTAAAGAAAATAAACAGATTTACTAAGATGATTTTTATTTATGAAAACAAAAAAAAAATGTTTTAAAAGATAACTAGTGAAAGATTAAATTCATAATAATTTATATATTTTTAATAAACTATACAAATATAAATATATATCACTAAAATAACAAATGGTATTTAATAAATGGACTTTAATATGATTAGGTATTTAATTAAAATAACAAAAATAGCTTTGTGTGAATTGATTTTCATTGATAACAAGTTTAAAAACAACAACAAAGAAACATTTTATTTTAAAGGATGGCGAATAGTTTGAAATTGTTGGTTTCAGACATTGCTTAATGCAGGGGTCCCTAGCCCTATGCCTGCGGGCACCATGGCGGCCACAGACCATTTTACGTGTGCCCGCAACTATCCGAACATGATAAAAAATTATTTATCTGATACAAATAAATTTAATTTTTAAAATTTCTTATAAATTATTGTATTATATTGTAATCAAATTGTAGGCCATACTATACTTTATTTTTGAAAAAAATATTTTTTTGTACATTATGTGTATGTATTATTAACAATATCCAACTATAAATTTACATTGAAAAAAGTAAATGGTGCCCACCACCTGGCCGGTATTATAGAATGTGCTTTTAAGTGCAAAAAGGTTGGGGACCCCTGGTTTAATGTATGTAATTTTTAGGTGATAATTTTGTTATCTTGCCATCATTTAGTCTAGGATTTATGCCTCCAAGCATTAGACATTATTAGATGTTGTTTTGCTTATTGTGCTTTGTGGGATGGAATGCATTATCCCCATTGTTCACATTTGTATTTCATGAGAGGATAGTGTTTTATATTCTAAGATTACTTTCATATTTTGATAAGGTAGCTAGGTCCCATGAGAGGATCATTTTGGTGTGTTTTCCATTTTTCCTACATGTTGGGACCTTGTCCACACATGTATTTTTTCCTAAGATATAGGTGTTGGAATCCACCATAGTTTTATCCATGCAATTCTTCTCCGAGCCTGTCTTGATTAATTTATCCCTCATGATGTTAGTAAATATTTTCCACCATGGAAGGTGAAGTTATTTATGCTTTTTAAGAATGATATGACAATGATAGGATAGATGTTGAAGTACTTAATTCTTCAAGGTGCATTTTGTTATTTGTAGTGCTTTTGTTAAGTGAAACATTCTATATTGTGCTGCTGTGCCTAGCCAGTAATTCACAAGTAAACCAACAATGTATTAGTAATTTTTAATGCTTAATTAGTGCATAGCATAATAGGAAATGCACCTACACAATGTCAGAGTAATTTGCTGATGAATTAGTAAGACACTTTAAGGTTAAATATTTCATTATTATGTGGACATAAATCAAATATATAATATGGGTGTAGTTCAAACTCAGTTATAGAGTCATTCAGATTAAAGTTACTTTAATCTGTAATGTGTTTCAGTATTGTTACTAAAGGTATTACGAATTGTTACCTGACAAAGGGATATATTTCATATACTGTATTGCTTAACTTATAGTTTAAACTATTTTTTATGGCTTATTAAAAGAGATGATTTAGTTAGAACAGGTTAAAAATAAATTAGCTAAATATTGAAACTATTTACTTTAACTGAATATATTCTTAATAATTCATCCAAATGTTTTAAAACTCTAATAGATAGTTTGTTAGTGAGGCAATTCTGTATTATCCATTACGACATTCTATTAAAAATTTAACAGTACCTATATTTGGCAAATAACTTTTACAATGATATTTAAATATTTATTTATTTATTTGTATCAAGTATGTTAATAAATGTATTTATTTAAATCTAGTTTTTGTTTTTCTATGTGTGATTTCTTGTGTCCTGAATTCTTAATTATAACAGAAACATTGGTAAATCAAATGGTCAATTCTTATGCAGATCCAAAATCTCAATGTTTAAAAATGAAAAAATTCCATAAATATTTCAATTACAAAGCTGGGATTGTAAGTAAAAGAAATATTTATTTAATCTTGCTTGGAATTAATTAATCCATTTTTCAGACTGCACATTATTTTATTTATCTTATTAATGAAGAGTACAATAATTAAACTTAATTATTTTAATTGTGTTATTGATGGAGTAGTAGAAAAATATAAAAGGTACCCTTTCTTTCTATTACTTCGAGTGACATCCCAGGTAAAAGACTATGATTTTTCTAAATTTTATATATTTGTGTTTCATGTAAGTGTTAAGCAGATTAAACTCTTCTTTATGTAATTATTATTATCATTACAATATATTAGGATACATTAGCTTATAAGAGAAGTGTATGTTTTCTATAGTCTAACCAGAATGCCAGTCATTATTTAGCAACACAATACAACAGTATATCTCCAAAGTTAATAACAAGAACCCAGAGATCATTATTTATTATTTCATTAATTATTAGTCCATTTGTCCATATTATAATCCAAAAGTTGGTAATGTAACATAAGGAACTTGTATGATTTATTGTACTATTAGAAAAGTACATTATTACATTTCACTCTACAAGAGTAGAGTAGATAAGGTCATGTCAATAAATAAATATTTGGTGATAAATATTTGCTATATAAGATATTAAAGAAAAGTCATTAAGACTCTTACTTCAAGTGTAAAATATTTATTGCTCAGAGAATGTATTTTGATGGAGGGAAATGTATGTTTTAAAAGTGTTGCATAGGAATGAATGAAATTTGCCTCTTCCTAGTTTATTTATTTACTTTATACTTAGTATTTTATTATTGCTTTGAAATTTCCTTTTATTTTAATGCATGTTTCTGTAGTAAAAAGGATAAGATAACTAACCAACCACTGAGCTTAGCCAAATGTATTATTCGTTTTCATAATATTAGGAGTCTCTTATACTTCCATAACCGTATATATTGTTAGCTTCTTATTAATAATTATTTATTCCTCCAATTAGAATATACACAGACAATAAATAATTTATCAGATTTACATCTGGTTTTTTAATTATGGGGGGGGGGGAGGAGAAAAGTTTACATTTTTCTTTAAAAACCAAAACAATAACTACCTATATCCAATGCTCACAGTAGATCAACAAAATTTCCAATCCCACATAAATATTTGATCATTCTTCATCAAATTTTAAACCATTTGCAGAGATATTGCAGCTTTTTTTTTTCTAATAAATCATGCACCCATAAATTTCTCTTTTTTTAACAAACAATGTTTATAACTAGAATGGCTGCATATTTTTAAGCACATTTTTTTGGTATGAAAAGTTTTTCTCAGAATATCACTAATTATCTCATATAGAAACAGAAGAGCTTCATTTTTTTTTAAAAAAAATCTTTCACTTTGTCAGGTCTGAGAAACTTAATTATCAAAAACCTCTTTATATATTAGTCTGAAAAACTAAAAATATGACTAATGAAAAAATGTTATAATATTCCCATTTTACATTACAGATAGAATATTATATGATCATTTATATATTAATGATTTATATCATGGATATATTTTGTAATTTTTAATTAATTTAATTTTTTTTTTTTTTTTGGAATATGTGATATTTATTGTGTATATATATTTTATTTTAGTGTGCCTTGAAAAAGACTATAAAAATAGTCAAAACGTCGGATTTCTTTTTCATGATTATAGTCATAATAAATCAAGTTTTAAAAAGAAGGAGTTAGTTTGTTTTATTTCTATATTAGATATATATGAACTATTTTGAAAAGAAGAACTGTGTGCTGGATATATTAAATTATTATTAGTTTAAAAACCTATACATGCTTGTGTGTAAAGTTCTGTCTAAAGGCAAACTGAGTTTCTAGAATAAACAGATAACACATGATTATCATGTAATACAATTTATTTTAGCGTCATAATATTAAGAATTACAATATACTTTTACAACATCAAGATATTTTAGATATGAAAGAGATAGAATCCATGAATATGTAATGCTTTTGAATGCTATGAAAGATAAAATGCATCAGATAATCATTGTATGCTATCTAATTTTCTTCTACAGCTAATATAATCCAGTTTTAAAAGATATGTTATACGTGTATGCATTTAAAAATATGTACATATATGATGAAAATAATTTTTCATAGCCTATTTACAATATCCATTATTACAAGATTTTTATGAATTAATAAATTTGCTTTCTATTATTTATTGCATAGAAAAAAGGTGAGTAGATCGAGTATCAGTCTAAAAAAAAAAATTAAATCTGATTTGCAGCAAAAATTTAAAAAATACAACTACTGCGTGAAGGAAATTACTCCCAATAGAACAATGGAGACAGCAAATCAATTATTGATCATAAGGAACTTAATTTTGTAATTTCAGAAACCGAAATTTGCTATTTTGTTAACATTAATAATGTGCATCCAATCGATCAAAATGAATATTATAATTTGATCTAAATTATATATCTCTTTATTGTAAATCAGAGAATGCTTTTTATTTAAAAAATTATTTTTCCATTATTTAAAAACAATTCTTTTATTTTTTCCTACTGCTGGATTGTCGTGTGTTGCGCTAACAATAATACTCCTGAGCAGATGTTTGTCAGATTAATCAAACAAAGAGTCCGGCTTTTTTTTATTCTTAATTTACTATTCTATTAAAATGTTTTTTACACTTGCATAATATAACACTCGCCATATTTTGTAAATATATATTAGTCAAAATTTTAGCCAATCAGAATAAGTTTTGAATGAATATTAAATTTTAGAAATACATGCTATAGTTTGATATAAAACTCTGGATCAAATATCAAAAACTAATTGCTATACCAATTGTGTTAGAAGTATATTTAAAAACAGAAAATATTGCTTTTATTATTATTTTTCTAAAAATCCATTTATATTTAAGCATTGAAGCATCTTTACATATGTTGTTTATTATGCAATTTAAACACTGAAACATCGTTATATTTTTATTCTGAAAAGTTTCAGTGATCTGCATGATTTAGCAAAATGATAAATAGTGGAGGACTGGATAGCTTCCAGCTGATGAAAGTAAAAAAAGTCTTAGCTTGGCTGAAGTGTTGCAGCCTGTAATTGTCTTTGATGTCCGAACGTCACACGATATCCTTACAAATAAACATATATATTATTACCTTTTTTTTTTTTTTTTTTTGTAATGGTCTTTAAAATAAGAGCATGAGAAATTGTATTTCGGTTTTCTATAAGACAGATCCCCACAATATTTAATAGCAACAAAAAATATAAATATTTATTAGTGCTATCTGTATATCAATGCAAAAATTCCATGACAATCTTATTTTGCATTAGCATTATTAATTTATTCTAAGTCACTTCATCATAAAACTATATATTTAAGCATAAGTTACCAAGGCACACCAGATATTAAGGCCCATCAGATTCCCAGGCTATTATTTATTATGAAATTGCAAGTCTCCTAAGTTTTTCAATTCAGGACAACTTGCTTAGCTAGCAATATAGTATGGGATCAGCTATTGTATATTTGAGTGATTTCAATTATATTTAATTTCTTGTCACTTTTGTTAACAGGATTAACATACATCACATCTGATCATCATACAATAACATTGCATTTATAACCATAATCTGTTCTATATCACTGTATTGTAGAATCATCTATAGGAGTATTTAATGGCCATCACACAGATGGTGACAAACAAATTGATAAAATTATATGCTTTATTATTGCTCAAAACTTTTGGTGTTCAAATATGAATGAAAATGCTATTCTGTTGACTCTGACAAATAGTATGTATATCTACATATTTATAATAATATGCTTCAGTTGAAACATAAATGAAAATAATTTATACAGTCCACTGTAAGAAAAAAATTATCTCCGGCAACTCTTTGTAGGGTAACAGAAACAGGCTTGCCATGTGTAAGGTGTTTTTTTAAATATTTATTAATGGCTGTATACCAATTAACTAACCAGCATTAGATACCTAGTTATGTTGGCTATAGGTTGATTACCCAAAGAATTTTATATTCGTCTGAAACCCAAAAAAAAAAAAGTTTTATTCGTTATATTTTCAGACTTCAGGTTGTGAGCATAGTGGACAGAAATTCTAACTATCAAATCACAAGGCTACATTTAAAATAATAATGGTAAACTTTGCACTCGGCACATCATTTACCAGTGGGAAAGTTACTATACTGATAGTCATCAAATCAACCTTGATTATATTACAACCTTCACATATCAGTGAAATACATCCAGATAATTATTTAATAACCAATATTTGATGACTAAATGAATTGGGCATTGAGGTAACTACCTTAAAAATTGTGATCTTGCTTTATGTGAAAAAAATCTCCAAACACCACATGAACTCAATATAACTGTAGACATAATATTATAATCTAATCTTTTAACATAAAGGATTCAAGCACTAATGTAGTGCATACTTCTACATTATACAATCAGTCTTCAAAAGTGATTAAAATGAATATTCTTTATATATGTTAGGATTGATGTTCTATTATCATACAAAAGCAACAATAAGGGCCTCATGTTTGGTAATAGTGATAGAGTCACGGACTCATGAACTAATGTTTTTTGGCTGAGAAAACTAAAAAAAAAAAAATCTGTTTGCTAAACTGAATGAAATAAAAAACTTAAGCTGAAATTAAGCTTTAATCTGTAAATCTCATTTTAATTATCTGCAAATACTATCATTTAGTTATATATTAGACCAAAGAGAAAACAAATATTTCAAGCTTTTTATAATTATCATTTTTGAAAGCTGATCATTTAATCTTACACATATGTTTTGATTTATATACACATTTTTGAGAAAAAGTGTAAAAAAAATAACATCAACAAATAAACAATAATTACATTGTATTAAATGATATTTGTGAATATTTCAAGTAGAGAAATTGAGATAATTAAACATTGAATAGACATATAAAAGGTAGCTTCATAAAAAATAAGCTAATTCTGTCTAATCAGTACACAGATTTTATTGACTGGTATTACTATAGACAATAAAATATTTCATCAAATGCATCATACTACATCATATAATGTAAATAATATATATATAACATGAAAAGTGTTATCATATGATCTTAAAGTTAAGTAAAAATTAAAAAAAAAGTAAACTTACAGTATTTTTATATATTTGTTTTAAAAGTGATTAAGTCAACATAAATTTTAAAAAATCTTATAAAAAAGTCTATCTTATGATATAAAATTTCTTTATTTTAGTGATTAGAGGTTTCCACATCTTAAACATTAAAATGAAATGACTGCTTTTATTGTCAAAACCTTAGCTGTTATTTTCTTGCTCAAATATAAATAAGTAATGTTTTTTCATTTTGTGTATTTTTTAATAATTTTTAGTGAATAATGTTTTAAACATTTTATTTATTAAAATGTTGAAATGATTATTTTTATTACAATAACTGTTGTATTTTTATGTAAGGTGATTTGTTATGGAAGTAAGTATAAAATTTGTAAATTGATTGTAAATTTATTTTGTTACAACTAATTGTATTTTTTAGAGAATAGAATAGTTTTTATTTATTTATTAAGTTTTAATTTATTTTCATGCCTTGGCTTCCAACCTTATTCTTTGTTATAGGTATAAATAAGCCTGTGTTTCAGTTATTAATTATTATTATTTTTACATTTTTTTTTTTTCACGTTTTCAATTTCATTTTCTCAACTTTTAATTTTTTTTTTTTTTTTAAAAAATTGATTGATTTTTTTTTTCTAATGTTTTTAATGAAATTTTTTTTTACTTAGTAATTAATATTTAAAAAATGTATATGTTTAATGAAATAGCAATGGAAATCTTCAACATTTTTGACTGAATTTTATCAGTAGTCAACGTGGAACATTTAAAATATCTTTGCAGCTTTTTATATATATAAATAATGTAAGATATACTCTGCTGTAATGTTATTGCAATTAACAAGATAATAAAAACAGAA
This sequence comes from Epiperipatus broadwayi, assembly GCA_028023455.1. Taxonomy (NCBI): domain Eukaryota; kingdom Metazoa; phylum Onychophora; class Udeonychophora; order Euonychophora; family Peripatidae; genus Epiperipatus; species Epiperipatus broadwayi. The sequence continues at coordinate 803,927 of JAQFVV010006205.1, forward strand.
TATTCTAATGTAATGTTATAATTATTTCAATATTATTCTGGGATATTTATTATATAGAAGTTATGTTTTTTTATTGGTATTCAGAAATACAATGGCAAAATTACAAGTCCAGTGATGTATTCTTTATCTTGAATGAATGCAAAACATTGAATCTATAATAGTAAGGATACATTTTTATTAGATTGATCATAAAAAATAAAGTAAACAGTAACAGATTTTCTAAAAAAAAAATTTGTGACAAATTTGAGTAAGATTTTTGTATGAAGGCAAAGCCCACATACATTATAAAGATTTTTTTAAAAGACATTCTAAAGAGATGTAATGTCAATTGCTTGCATTTAAAATATGGCTGAGAATAGAATATTATAGAAAACAACAGTAAAACAAAGTTTTAAAGTCTAGCAGAAATAGTCTGCTTTATTTGACAATTTTTGTAAACTCTTTGAGTATTTGATATATGCTGATATATTCTGTATCCATTGTTTTGTATAGATATTAAAACTGATGATTAATTTTTTTGTTTTTTTTTTACACTTTTTTTTTTCAGGGGTAGTCATAATTATTTACAAATAATGATATTATTATTTTTTTAAATAAGCATTTAAAAAGAAAATAAGCAATCATGCAAACATTTTATTTGCAGTAAACAGATTTGTATTATTAGTTAAAATCAAATTTGTTACAATGGAGTAATGCTTGTATTTAGTTTTAATGTGTACTGTTTACAAATAAGTATATAAATAAAATTTGTGATATATTTTAATATCAATTTACTATAACGTATGTTGTTGTTTTTTTAATAAGAAATTAATTAGAGATTAAATGGTCATATGAACATTTTAATTGCTATTTATACTTTTGTATTATTAATCATAATAACAGAGTGCATTTAATTATTTCTAATTAAATCAAATTTGTTATACCAAAATTATCTGATTGAAGTTTTTAATGAGTACATTTTATATATTTAATTCATTTTAGTATATTAACAATTATTCTAATTTTATACATACATGTTTGGGAATTTGCTGTTATTGTATAAGAATTGCTGCTTGTTTGTACCTATTTAATGTTTAAAAGCAGAAGTATAGAACACAATAACAAGACATAAATTTGAAATAAAAATTATTTTTAAGAAGTTACAATTCAGCAATATATAATGTCAAATAAACAGACTTTGACACCAGCATGTGATTTTTATGGATATATTTATGCTTCATAGATTGTTTGGTATAATCATCATAAAGTTCATTTTAACTTTTGTTTTTTTTCTCTATTAGAATAGACATACTCATTTATGAGAATCTTCTAATGATGATGATGTAGTTAATAATTTTTTTAAAAGATTTTATTATATTCATTTAACAATAAATTGTTCAAGAAATCATTTGAAGTTCAAGCATTCTAGTGACAGATTGAGTATTTAACAATTCTATTCAGTTGAAGTGAACAAAATTTTTGAGAATTAATCCTGAAACTTTCATCTCGGAGTCCTTTGCTTCATCATTCTACACAGTATATGTAATAAATGAAATTGTGCAAATCAATAAAATATTTTATGACTTTTACTGACTATCATGCTAAATTTTTTATATAATGTATGCTTTTGTAATAAAAATAGTAGTTACAAATTAAGCTTACATAGAGCAGCTGTGTGACATAATTTTTGGAAATTTTTGTGTATATTTTTGAGATTTCAAATGATATATATGTAAGTAGTTTGATTTAGTGAAGAAAAAAAAGCTTCTGCAAGTGCAATTTTAATTACATTTGTATGATAAATATTGAGTATTTGTATGATAAATATTGAAGACATGAGAAATAATTTTTTTCTTGAAGTACTAGCCTCATGGATAAATTGTCATAAGAAATAAACACTTTTGAAATTCTAATTTTTTTACAGTACTTACAAAGACATTTATATAAGAAGTTAAAACAATACTAAAACATCCTCTAGAAAACTCATGGTGAAATTATATTTTACAAAGAACTTTATAGAGATAATTTTAGTGATAATTCTTATGCAAAAATTCTTCATTTGTTATAATTTATTGGTTCTGGAAAAATAACTTTATGAATAAATTAAGATGTACAGGCATTAAATTGCTATTGGGGTAATATATCAACATGATGTATAAATATTAATTTCATACTATACTTGATATATATTTTTTTATAAGCTAAAATTTAAGGCTAAGGTTTTGGATAAAAAATATTAATAATGATAAGTTATAAATGAAAAAATACAAGTTAACCATTATCACCTACGTTCTCTTTCACACTCAATTTAAAATAATAATAAAAAAAGACAATTTTACCTTCAGCAATTTTAATTTTCAACTTTAATAGCACACAAAGTGATTTTTTAAAATATAATGAAATGCACCCCCCTCCCCCAATTAGATATTCAAGCAATTGATATAGAAGATATAGAAGTAATTTTTCAGAAATGTTTGAATGTATCAGTGTTATTAGATGGAGTGGAGAGTGGTGGGTCATGTGAAAGTTTGTGCTCATACCCTAATATTAATTTTCACTTTTATAAATAAAAAATCCCCCCCCCCCGCTCGTAATATGTTTGTATATGCAAAGCCAAGCAAATTTTTGTGATTTTTTTTTAAGACTTTAAAATGGAAATTGTTTTTTTATTTTTTAATCTACTGTTGTTGAAATTAAGAATTTGGAATGGATTTTATTGGGATGTTTGAAAAAATATCCTTATTCTTTTTTTTTCGTCTTTCTTGAATTCTATAGTTTTAAATGTAGCTTTATTTTCACTTGATTATTATTTTTTATATAAATCCCAACAGTGACTGACCTCAGGTCAATGAAAGTTTTTTTCATGTTTTATAATTACTCAATCATAATTGTGCAAAATTGTATTGAATAAAAATATTTTAATAAGAAATTTTTATAAGAAGAAAATTATATACATAAAAATGATAAAGGGACCAAGATAATTGAACATTTAATTGTTCTTAGATAAAGAGTAAAACAAAGGTAAATTTTCACCAATTGCAATTGAAAAACAGGGTAAGTAAAAGCTTTCTTTTTCATGCACCTTTACAATGATTGTTGGAGAGAGCTTATTTATTGCTATTTAAAGAATGTTTTGTCTTTTAACTCACTTATAGTCAGCAATAATTGTTTCATTTGCTTTATATTATTTATGGATAAGAAAATTTTTAAAAAGATAACAGAGAAAAGACCTACATTTTTATGATATAAAATGTTAATTCACTTTACTGATGAAAAATATTGCCATTACCAAAGGCATATAATTATTATAAATAAAAATTTGTGCATTAAATATATATCTCTACATCAAAATTATAACTTTACATTCATTTTATATATGCACCAATAACATTCACTTTTATAAACTTGATAGGTTAATCTAAATGAAGCTGTAAGTTAATTCAATGTTTAACACTGATTGACATATCTTTCAGCTCTCCTTAAAATGTTTCTTTTAGAATACCTAGAATCTTTGAAGAACATGGAGAATTTTTATTTGCAAAAAAAAATTCTTGCTGTATTGGCAAAATTTTTTCAATAATTTACATACCAAAATTCCAAATATTGTATTTTTTTTTTGTTAATACTTACTTTATTAATAGTTTGTTAACATTTCACATTAAAAGATAAAAAGACATTTACTGATAAATAATATAATATTCATAAGCACATGCACATATACACATATATGTGACATAGGTAATATTAAAAGTGGCGAGGTGCTGGTATAATATGTACTCACTTATGTCATACTATTGCCTATCCTACAATAGTGACAGAAGTTGTGAATTATGTTTATTTCATTCACTTTGTTAATCTTTTAATGTTTTTTTTATCTAATTCATTTGTTTTTAATTACTATTGCTGTTTTTTTTTTTTACTTATTTGGTTCAATTAATTATTACATGAAAATGTTGGCCAAGGATTTTTATTGCAATATGATATTGAATGAAGAGAATGGATTAAACATTTTTGTGATAATATAGTGTGTTCTCCCATGCAAAAAAAAAAAAAAAACAAATCAAAACAACAACAAACAGAATTTTTTATTTTTAATACTTTTCTTGCAAACAAAGTTAAATAACTTAGTCAATGATAAATAATAATGCTTTCTTCCATTACACTGTTTAAATGAAAAAAAAGTACATTCAAATTAAGTTTGTGCAATATTTTAGAACTGCATTCCAATGAAGATAGTTACTGAACTCATGGGAAAGCCATGTACTGCCATATACTGGCAAGCATATGAAAAGAAGTTTGTATGGCTATGAGCATGGTTGGAATAAAAGGTCACTCTCTGGAAACTGATTAATTTTTACTTCAAATAAATGAAAACAGGTTTGCCTATAATTGAAATACAATTGTGGAAAGATTTTAAAAGATCATGTGCATCCTTTATCAGAAGATAATAACAATGTGCATAACAAACAACCAGATACATGGACCTAAAATATAGTGAGAACCAGTGTGATGTTACTTCTATGTAGAATGACAAAACTGTCTATTATAGAAAAAGAGAGCACACCTAGATTAGTAATATAATTAGAAGAATAGTCAATTCACTGAAATTTAAATTGCAAAAAACATTGCATTATTTCACTTTAGATCATTACAATGACCCAAAGACAGGAGTCCATTCACAATCCATTGAATGTATTGTGGAAGTCAAATTGCAAAATTTATAAAAAAATGAGAGGTATATTTATTTCTAATTATCGTATATTTGCATAAATAAATATCACTATATTTTATCATTATTTAATTTATTATTTTTTGTTCTTCTGTAATTATATTTGTACAAATAAATAATTTTTTCATAAATAACTCTTAATGATACAGTACCAGAACACACATTGAACTACAATCAGCACCGACTAGCTAAGAAAATGATTGTTTTAAAAAAATGTAGATTAATATATATATATTTTAAATAATTACTTTCTTCTTGAGTATATATTTTTGATATTATAATTGTAGTAATAGAATATATATATTTACCTACATATACACAAATACCCTCCACCCCAATAGTCCACTGCAGAACAAAGGCCCTACTCAACAGGTTTTCCTTGGAGGGCTTGAGGTTTTCCATCTTCCCTTTATATTCTAGCTAAAAATAGAATATATTCATTTTCTGAGAAAAATTGGATGTTTATTCTATACCTGATAAAATTTCAAAAATTATTTACATTGCCACACATTGTTATTCCTATAGCAAGTGAATAATTTGTTACCTCACACCATAAGTCTATACATTTTTTCACTTATGCATATAATGTATTTATATATACATGGGTGTGCAAACATCCACTTACAAATATATTGCAAAGGTCCACCACTGTCTAAATATTTTGTCAGTTTAATAATAAAAAACTCATATGAATTAAGAAAGAAAAGAATTTAGAACTTTATTTTGCTAATTTCTTTGCTTGAAATAATTATTAAGCAGAATAGACATATGCAAAAGATACTAAGGAATGGGAACTTGTATCATGCTCTTATCTCTTTTATTATAAGCATTTTTTTGATAATTGTCCTCATTTATTGTGAGCAATTTTATTTCATATTGTTTTCATTTTTATTTTTTGCAAAAAAAAAAAAGTTTACTTGTCATGTAAGTGAAAGAAGTTTTGATAATTTGAGGATGACATCACTGTACATAGTGTTAGAGATTCCTAACACAGTGAACCAAGTGCATTTAGCATTTAATCCCTTAGTCACAAACAATATTCTCAAAATGTGGTTTATATTTAAGTATTTATATATATTTCAGAAGCATCTTGTATATATTATATAGAAATCTAGGGCCTAAAAATATTGCTGAATCATTAATCTAAAGGTAAATAGAAGCCAAAAAAAAGAAATAATTTTCCAAAATACTAGGTGATGTTTATGGCACTTCTAATACTTTATAACTGAAATTACATTGACAATTAATATCTTAAGTTTACAATAAATTAGTTAGTTTATAAATGGGAGTAAATGTATAGAATACTTCTTATGAAAATGCTCTTGCAATGACAGTACTATAAAATCTTTCTGCCTCAAGCATTAAAAGACATAAGTGGGTTAACACTATATGCCTAGTTATTATACTGTATTCCAGTAAAAAACAACAACTATAAGCTGAGTGCTGTGTAGTGTTTTGTAAAAATGGCAGACATGTTTGTGCACTCCAGAAAAACTAGAATGTATTCGAGAGGTTGTTTTTAGATTGCACGCTGATAACTGTGGAATTTAATTAAGGCATTGACATAATGATGATCGACAATTCCAAGAAATATTTGCTGATTGCAAATATTTCTAGATAAGAGATGTTACCTTATTGGACGGTGTATTGATTGATTGTTGCAGTTATCAGAAAGCGATAAGAAGACTGGAGTTGAACAGCCTTCTACCACCCTCTAAATTACACTGCGTAGTTGTTACCCAGTCTTCTTATCTTTTCCAATTGTCTAATTATTTCCATTCTATATATTAAAGTTTTAATTTCCAAATATTTTATTTACATAAAATTTGACTTTCTAAATATTTTACTTTATACAAATTCAAGTTTAACACACATATATATATATATCTACATCTGGAGTAATATTTATAACAGTTTTTACTTACATAATAATATTTATACAAGTTATTTTATTTTCACTGTTAGACACAACATGCTGCTAAACATAGATCTTATATGAATGATAGAGACTACACCATGTTACAACAAAGTTCTTATTTTCATTAGTGCACTGCCACTCATCTGATCAATTCAGATTATCATGAGATCTTTTTCTTCAGTTGAGATTAATGAGATATTGATTGATTAATTATTAGATGGCTAGCTAGATATGGGCAGCTACCTAAAACAAGTCTGCACTTGCTCAGTATTCCACACAATTCATAAAAAAATTTATGGTTTTACCCTGGTTTTGAAATGTCTCTAAAATATAATTATATAATGTGAAAGTGTCAAAAACATCTAGAACTTCAGACTGTTGCTCATGACATGAAAAGCTTCTTCATTAATATATCTACAATTTGAGAGTATATTTTGTCTATTTAAAATTAAAATTATTATTATTCTATAATGTTTCTCTACTTATTGATTTTGAATTCTGATTTGAGAAATTATTAAAACTAATTGAAGTTTGTTTAATTTATAAGTTTAAAAGTGTTTTTTGCATGATTATTCATGTTATTATTTAATTTGTATATTTATAACTATTGTATATTTTTTTCTTAAAATTTTGTGTCCTTATCTTATATAGTAGTAGTTCAATGTTTGATAATATACAAACTATATTTCTGATATCAATAGACTCAATAATCTGCTCTCAAAAATAAATAAATAAATAATAATAATATTATCAGAATACCTAAATATTCTATCAACTACATTGAGACGTACAATTTTTAACTGAAAATAAACTAATAATAACTTTGAAATTGATCAATAGATTACTATCACTAGGTTGACTTCCTTTGTTTTATAGAATTCATAATGTAATTGTTTTTGCATAACATTCTTTCAATTCATATTCTATCTCTGTGGTTTCCAATCTGGACTAATAGAAAAAAAATTAACTTCCAAATTAAAGTTTAGAATTTCTCTTTTAGATAGTTATCACACAGATAATCTAGTCTAACAACTAAGTATTGGTCAGTAAATAAATAGAGGATGCAATAAATATAACACAAATCCTTGCATCCAGAAATTAGGAAGTTTTCTCTTCCATTATGAGAGCTAATGAAAATATCTTTACTTTGAAGTAGAATATTTAAAGACTTTTTTTATTATTATTAATAAATAATGTATTACTCTTTTGCTGTGATTTATTGCTTTTATTTTATTTAAACTATGGCATATATACTTTTTATGTACAGCTTTTTTTAAGTATTCCATAATAACCGGAATAACAATTAATTCAAATTAAAACAATATTTAGAAATTATCTTTATTCATCAATATTTACTCCTCTTGGACAAAACAGCAATAATGGTTTTCTTCATTCTTTATTCTAAATATAATTTAAAATTTCTGCTGAAGGTATATTCAAATAAACAAATGCTTTAACACAATTAGCATGCTGTTTGTTTGCAGCTTTGGTATTTTTTCCCACATAATTTATTCAAACATATACCTGAAATTAATTTTAATACTCTCTTTATATACTTATCATTTAAGACGGGTATAATTGATCTCCAATAACATTGCAAGTTTAAATGCTTTGTTATTAAAATAATATATATATGCTTGTTCTTAAAAAAAAAAAAAAATCTTTACAAATTTATTATGTTTTTATTCAAATTATAATTTTATAAATAATAATGTTTAATTTCCTTTTTCCTTCTAGCCCAACTATTTCCTGATATATATAAAATTTATGACGTAATTTTAAGCTTTATGAGTTGCAATATTTTAAATATATTTCTAAGGAAGTGTTTATATATATCAGGAGGCATGCACAGATACACATTTTCATGCAGCTTTACATATAATAGCTGTAATAAATGTGTTTCCTCAAAATACTGTTTCTGCATTATTAATTTTTTAGAATATATAGGCTAAAAACTTTTGTGAATATTATATTAGCCTATTTCAAGGATGAACAAACTACAGCTTGTGAACTACATGTGGCTCATAATAATGATTTGAACAGGCTATCATCTGTTCACACATACATGCATACATACAATTCTGAACATCTTAAAATTGTCAAACCAGATTTTAAAAGCTTTATTTTGTGAAAATTCATTGAAAGAAGAAAATCAGTTTCTGGCATAATCCCAATACTTTATTATGTACACCTCATGTATCAGAAAATAAAACCTTTTTTTAAAAATGTGGCACACTAGAGATCTTTCAGAGATATACATAGCCCATAGTCAGAATAATTTATTCATTCCTGACTACATAATAATTAAGTATTTATTTTTATATAACTTATATCTTAATTCTTATAATTTATAATTCATATAACACTATTCATATAAAACTTCATTATTTTACATTTAGTAGTTTCAAATTGGAGATGTTATAATAAATTCTTAATAAGGATGGCAAGCAATAGTAAACTATCAGAAATAATGATCATCATAATATGTCCTACTGCTTAATAATTATCATTATTTGGCTTTAGGTAGAAAACTAAACGCACACACATAATATTATATAAATATTTAATACTTTAAAAACTTAAAAAATAAATAAATAATAAAACTGAAGCTCATTTAGACTTGAATTAGATCAATAACTGATATTTTATTAAAAGCTATTTATTATATGATCAGATGGTACAAAAAAAAGCAAAAAATTAATGGCAAATTTTCATTTAAGTTAAGGCAATGTATGAAAAAAAAAAAAAAGGAATATGAAAAATAGTTGAAAGCAGCTTATTTCAAATAAACGAATATCTAATTGTTAAATGATTCAAAAAGCATTTAATAATGACATAATAAAACACACTGCAGGCCCAAAAAAAAAAAAAAAGATATAGAAGATAATAAAAGATTAAAAAATAGAAAACAATATTTAGGTATTGGAAAAACATATATATATCAGCAATAAAAAATGGTGAACCCATTATTAAAAACAGAGATGACATCTACTAAAAATTATATAGCAATAAACACAAGAAAAATAAGTACTTTCTAAAGCAATTATGAGAACATCTTTTGAATTTCAAGTACAATGGAAAGACTCCAAATGATAGTATTATTATAGACATTTTGAAAGAAGTACGTAAAAAAAAATATTGAAAGAATTGTATAGTATATTAAATATTTAAGTGATAAAAATATATCAGATCATTAGATTCATGAAGTTGGAATGGAAGATATTGAAATTAGAGATCTGACAGTTTTCTATCAATTCTAAATAAGATCTTAAGTCATTATTATAATTCACTTACATAGTATGCAAACTAACAAAAAAGACAAAGGGATTTTAAAGAGATTATTCTATAATTGATTTTATCTAGGTATTAGTAAATAAAAATGACCAAGAGAGACAGCTTTCATTTTGCTTTGGATTTGTTGATCATGAAAAGTCTTTCTATAAGCATTTTAGTAATAGTTCAAGCTTTTGAATGTCAAAGCATATACTTAAAATTATCAAATTTGAAAAATATTTATCTCAATGCAATAGCAATGATTACAATAAATGGTGACACTATCAAGAGTTAGTTACATTGATAAAGTGTGTAGTAAATTACAATTTATAGTATGTTACATATTAAATTAAGCAAAAATAATAAACATGTTAATATATATATAATAATAAACTATAATGTGGCAATTTAAAGATATGGATGTTTTCAGAGAAAAAAATGTTTGCCCTTTAAAATGCTGCCTGCCCTACCATTATATATAGTTAGAGAAAGAAATTTGCTGTTAACCAAAAAGAGACCCATTGATTCTTCAAGGCCTTAAAGGAAGTGAGATAAATTCATAATATCTATTCCTCCATTATTATCATTGTAGCAGTAAATGAACATGGATTGGTTGCTAATTGACAAGTGTTGGCCAGAGTGATGAGTTTATTCATTTATTATCTCTGAGTTTAAGATCAAGAGATACCATGGTCTCTCTTCTCAGTTGCTTGATAGTTTTTAACTAAAATATTATTTGAGTTTATTGAAATCAGAATGAATGAATGTGTGAATAAACTTTTTTTTAAAGATACTATATCAATCATGACAAAAAACAACAACAACAAACTATTAAATTATTACTCTTATTTCCAGGAAGTTGTAAAGTAACCATCCAAGGGAGTGTTTGATGGTCAAAGGTAGGAAATACTAAGAATCCACTGATTGTGGACACAGACTGTCTTTTGATGGCAATCTTTTATTTTGGTATTTATAACTGTTTGGTATTTATAACTGCAGATCACTTTTAAATGAAGAAAAATTGCATGAATTGGAATAATTAGCAAATATTAATTGAGAGATTGTTGAACTTTGTGAAGTTAGAAGAAAAAGTGAATAGATAATGGATTTAAAAAGTGTGCATATATTTTACTAAAAAGACACAAATATTGAGAGCACAAGTGGAATGTAATTTATTATAAATAAAAAGTGGAAGAATAATATAGTGGAGATTGGTGGAATATCAGACTTTGGAGTGGTAAGATTAGTTATTCAAATTAATGATAAATATCAAATGTAGTTAATTCAAGTTTACTTCTCAACAAATTCTCATTGTGATGAAGAAATAAGGATTTTTATATGGATGCACTAAGTGCTTTTGATTAGATCAAACAACATTTTAAAATTGTCATGGGACTTTAATTAATGTTAGAATTAGCTAATGATCAAAAGATGAAAGTGATATGGGAAATTTTGGTTATGTTTCTAAAAATGAGAGAGAGACCAGACTTGTGAAATATTCAAAAAAAGTATACGTATGTACTATTAATTCTTTCTTTGAGAAAAATATTAAATGGAATTGAACATAGAAGCATTGAATGAAATTACAGAAAATTGTATTATATTTTCACCAACAGAAAATACACATTTCAAGATTGTAATGTTTTAAATAGATTTAACACAGGAAAGTAATCATTGATTAGTGAGATGTAAGATAGTGTTAATGCAAACTAGAGAGACAAAAATTATTAAGAAAGCAGTATTATCAACTGATATTTTTAACCTTCATAAATATTTTAATGAATTTAAATTAATACTTGCAAATTGTTTTAAAATATTAACATATTTTGAAAAATGCTTGATTTGAATGAAACCAACAACTGATATAATATAAAGAATTGCAAAAAAGATAGTACAAAAAAGTAATTTATCAGTAAATTTCCTACTGAGACAAAATGATATATGAAGAAAAAATATGAAAATTTTTTTTAATGATCTTTTAAGAGGAATTGGATATCTAGAGTTTTGTAAAATGATATGAAAAAAGGTTATAATTGTGAATTGGCAAGAGAAGCTATAGAAAAGAATAAAAAGTCTCAAAAATGTAAAACAACATCTTTATATTGGAAAGAAAATTATTTCTGCAATAAAAAGAAAATATGGAACTATTATTAAAAAAAAAAAGATGACATCATGAACATGTAGAAGAATTCTATAAAGAATTGCATAGCAATACAAAAGAAACAATACAAAGTGTCCCCTACATTTATTACATCTTCTGAATTGGTCAGCATTTTAAATGAAGAAGTGAGAAATGCAATTAAGTCAATGAAGATGGGAAAATATCTTTAAAAAAGTATGTAAAGAACTGTAAAAATTATTAGCAATATTATATATCAAATGTTTTTTATGAAAAATATATACAGGATGATTGGAAGAATGCAGCAATAATATTAATATTTAAGAAATAGAATAAAGAAATTATTAAAAATTATAGATATATCAAACTTCTGTTAGTCTTATACAAAATATTTACCAAAATAATTACAACTCATTTACAGCAAATATTGGAATTTAATCAATCAAAAGGACCATCTGGATTTAAAATTAGTTTTAGCACAGTGAAACATATCCTAGCATTAGAGGAATTATAGAAAAAACCAATGGATATAAGTTGCAATTTCATTTTGAACTAGTAGATTATGAAAAGGCATTTCATTCTATAATCATTTCTACAGTGATTAAACCATTTGATCATCAAGGTATATATAACTTGGGATTTTGTCATATTGATTAGATTACATTGTAATATTAAGAAGATATGTATTAAGAAATGTGTCCAAAAGGGTAATTCCATTTCTCCAAAACTTTTTATAATAGTTTTACAAGAAGTATTTTGTAAATTAAAATAGGATGCCAAGGGAATAAAAGTAAATAGATAAATAGATGTTGTTTTTTACAGATAATACTTCAGAACTTCAGGAAATGTTGCAATAGTTATCACAGGAAAGTAAGAAAGTAGGACTAAAGATGAATGCTAAAGAGACAAAAGTGATGTTCAATGCATTTACATAGAAAAACAAATAAAGATTGATAATTATAAATTAGAAGAAGTTAATAATTACAAATATTTTAGTCAGATTATTAATATATATTGAAATATAATGAATAAAGTAAATCATAGCATTACACTTGGCTGGGGTGTTTTTAATAGAAATAGCATAATATAAAAGAAATATGCCTATTTGCTTGAAAAGAAAGAATTTTAATGGATGTGTTTTATCATTTATTATTTAGAAGTCTGAGACTTGGACACTCAACAGAAAAGTAATACAGAGTCTTTGGACTACTCAATAAAATATAAAAAAATGTGTTAGAAATAACAAAAATCAAAAATAAAATACATAAGAGAATACAAGTATTATTATTGAAAGTATTAAAAAACTGAAAATGAACTGGTCTGGACATAATTTCTAGAAAAGATCATTATATATAAACAGTTGAAGTCTTAAACTAGATATCAATAGATTTAAAAGACCCAAAAAGAGAACACATGTGAGATAGGTGGATGAATATAGATGTTTGTTGATGCATTGTAGAGAAGAGGATAATAATTGGAGAAAATAAAATAAACTTGAAGATAATGTCATTGCCTGATATTAGTTGAAAATGATAATGATGATAATTCAGATGTTGTAGAAGATGTGTTCCTTTGAAAAATGATCCTTTAGAGTTTCAGAAAATATTCAAAAGTTATCAGATGAAAACTAACAAAAATAGGATTAAAAATAAATGCTAAAAAGATTAAAGTATGCTAAATGACTTTTCAAAAAAAAAAAAAGATAAAAGATTTAAAGGAATGGATAAGAATAAATTAATTATTGCAAATACTTAATCAGATTAGTAATACAAATAGAAACATAATGAATGATTTTAATCATAGAATCAAACTTGAATAAAGTATTTTTGGTAAACCAAATTTAATATTAAATGGAAATTTTTTTATTTGAGTGAAATTTTTTTCAATAAATGTACTTTACCAGTGCTTATTTATGGATATGTGACTTATATATTTAATAAAAGAGAGGTATAGAAGCTTCAGACTTGATAGTGAAGTATAAAAAAATATTTACTGAAAATAATAATAAGAGATTACAAGCAAAATACAGATATCATTGACAATATCGAAAGAATCAAGAAACTAAAATGGAGTTGGCTATACAAATTATTAGAAAAGATTATTAATATATGGTCAATTGAATTCTTAATATTAAATTGGAACTCAATAGATTGTAAAAGATCTAGAAAGGCATCAATGTGACATAAATGAATAAAAAAGTTTGCTGAAGTGATATATAAAAAAGAAACTTCAGATCATAGAAAATAGATTAAACTTTAAGAGAATTTTATTTGACTATGAGTTGATAATGATCATACATGATGATGATGACGAATTTAATTTATTTAAACAACTAAAATTACAAACAAAAAAAAAAGTTGATGTGTTTACTTTTTTGGTTTCTAAAAATTAAAACATTCACTGTGTACACAATTATGTAAATGTATTTACAAGTTTAAATATTTGCAATATATACATAATTTTACTTTTTTTAAAAAAAAAAATACTAATCCAAAAACAATGTACCGGAAAAAAGAAAGTTGCTTTATAATTTTGATCTAAAAGTATTTCCAGGAAATTGAAGAGGCAAATATTAAAATTGTTAATCATGCAATTTTATATATTAAAAGTAATGTTTATAATATAATGTATATTCATATTTTAAAAGTTAATCAAAAAAAAAAAAATCATAATTCCAGTATTACTGTGTGATTTCTTTTTCAAATAGCAACATATATTATGTAATCTTATAATAATGTTATGCTTTATTGGTAGTACTTATTCTATTTACTCTATATTATTAGATAGATCATTACATGGATTGGATATAGACTGCCTGAAAAAAATTATAAACTTGTCAGAAATATCCTGTTATTTTGCTTTGCATTTTGTTTTGTTTGTTTCTTAATGTTTCAGTATATTATGGTACAAGATTATCATAGTTACATTAACAATTAAACATCATCCCAAATTGTAGAGAGAAAAATAAATTAATCCTGTATAAATATTGAAAATCACGAACAGCAATTCTATTCATACGTTTGTCAAGAGTCGATGCCAACTAGATGGCACTTAATAAGACATGCTATAAAATAAGCCCATTTAACAGTAATCTGAATTAGTTCCACATTTTAAATGACCGATTTAATTCTCCTTCACTAATTGCATGAGTGAAAAAAATAATTTTTTCCAAAAAAGCAATTCAGAATTATAAGTGATTTTCGATTACATTTGGTATTACTTACTATTTTTTAGCAGCATGAGTTTTTCCAAGCTTTTAAATATACCCGTTACATTATTCTTTATAAGAGATCTTAAAATTCCGTCATAATTCTTTGGAAATAAAATGAACTATTTTTTAAAAAACTATTGTATAAATCAATCTATTAAATTGTAGTTTGCCAAAAATAAACAATCATTTTGCTACATTCAATTTCATTCATACTGAAAACAATAGATCCAGTTCTATTTTTTTAAAGTCAATTATTATTTTGATAATATTTAGATGCAGGTGGTAAAAACATATCTTGAGCAAGTATATCTTCTATTATTCATTGACAAATGGATATCTAGCTATTATTACCCAGAGGGAAAACTACTATTATCCAGAGGAAAAGAGTTGTTTGGATAAGTATCAAAGTGCTATTTAAACCTAAAATATGATTGTAATATAATACAGCTGTCACCAGCGATGAGAGATGCATCATGAGTCCATGGTTTTGCTTTATCTTCTATCTTGTAAATACCAAGATGTTAATTTAAAATTCAATAATACGAAAATGAATTCTTGTTTCTCTTCATTATTTTCTAATACAAATATCACTACATTAGTTTGTAAATATGTTATTAATGCTAGTTTCATGGAATATTTTTTTTATTTTTTCCAATAGAAGTAGCACACAAATGGATTTTTCTAATTCTTTCTATTCGTTATCTAATGAAAAGTCAAAATTATTTTTATAACACAATTTTTAATTTTTTAAATTTTGCATGATTTGTGCTTCTAATTCTTTATATATATGTCTTTAAAAAAACAAGACATATTAAGATATCTCTAGAGTATTGCAGCATATAAAGATAATATCATTTAATAAATCAATAATAATCATTTCACTATGTTTTTTATAAATATGTTTCATTAATATGTTAAAGTTTACAAAAACAACAAATTTTTAAATACATTTTTCATTTCAGATCTTGTTTTTTTCTCTATTTATTTTATGAACTATTTTTTATATTTGAGTTTTCTTTCAATGTTTCAACCATATTATATGGTCATTGTCCAGGATTGTTTATTCCTATAATATATATATGTTTACAAATAATTCCCCAAAACAATATAATAAAAAATATTATGACATAAAACACATTTTTAAAGTTTATTTCAGTACTTACATATTAGATCTGCAATGACATTTAACATATATCAGTCTGCTGATAATTTTCAAATCTTGCAATCTCATCAAATTATGTGTGCACAAGAAAATGGACTCTGTGTACACATTATTTCATGACATTTTTGCAAAGTTTAGAAAGTTATCGGCAGACTGATATGTATGTAAAATGTCACAGCAGCTCTAATCCATAACCCTAATCCCTCAAACAAATACACAAACCTTAACAATCCAAAAATCTAAAAAAAATTGTACACCAAAATAATAAAACACATTATGCTACTAAATAAAAGTAGATAATTGTAAATTTTTAATATATCATCCTGTTATCACAAACAACCTCTCCCAGCCCCATACTGGAGAAATGTGTAACATTCTACTATCACAAACACAGACATGAATTCCCAAATTTTATTAAAATTAAAAACTATTTAACTTGGGTAGAAAATTACAAAATGGATACTAAAGAAAAATTAACAACAACAAAAAAAAAACAACCCATATAAGCAAAAATATATACTTGTTTAAAATCAAAATATTCTTACCATATATATATATATAACAGGAATTGTCATGATGAAACAATCGTGTGTCTCTCTGAAGAAGGCCTCCAAACATTATTATTTCATTTTAAGTGCATTCTCCTCAGTAGCAGGCAGCAATTGCCAAATTTTAATCACAATGTTTACAAATTCAAAATAATAAGTACATCAACTACAAAATGGACAATAAAGCAAAGAAAAAAAATACTAAGTCTATTAACTATGGCAAAAAATTATAAAATGGACAGATAAAAAAAAACAACCTATATCTGGATCAGGAATTACAAAATGGAGAGGTAAACCACACGCTTATGTAATATAATGCCTGCATGGGATCTTGATTGAGAAATGTATCCAACTACATTTATTTTGTTTAAAAAAAATAAAAACTTTTATCAAAACAACAAAAAGAAATTAGTAAACTTTTATCAAAATGGAATCCCTGTGTTGACTGATTTTTTTAATATTGTCCAGAATGCAAAAGAAAGCATTATCTTCTTTGTCCAGTCTCCATCACATAAATTCCACCAAATATGAATCAAGTTTCTGGCAGATCATAGTTCCACAGTTTTATATGCTTTCCAACAATCTGTATAAATTGTTGAGTCTTCCACATTTTATTTGATTGCTTACATCAGAGATTGCTGTTCTATACTCACTTGTCATGATGAAACAAAAAGTCACAACTACCTGCTTTTACTTAATATTATAATGTTGTTGTTGTTGTTATTATTATTATTATTATTATTATTATTATTATTATTATTATTATTATTATTATTATTATTATTGTTGTTGTTGTTGTTGTTGTTGTTGTACATATTTATCAGTTAAATTTGTCAGAAGTTCTGGTGTACACCTTATTTGATGGGATCATAAAGTTAGAAATTTATCAGTGGAATGACATTTATGTGAAATGTCACAACTGGTCTAATACATAAATATCCATACTTCTTACTTTCCTATATGTCTATATCCTTTTATATTTTAATTTTTTTCTTTAATTTACATTTTTACATAAAATCTCCTTCAATTGTTATAATTACACTCCTATAATTTCAGCAGATTCTTAGCACATCCTATTCACAACTAGTTTTCTCATTTTTATATATAAACTTGCTTTAATTAATCTTTCCTTGCAAGATCTCATATTTTACAACATCTTTATTTCAAAATTTTAATGATTAGATTATTTTATATGTAGATATATATTAGAATTTTTATCTATTAAATGCTGTTTCAACCTAATTTTCAATATATTTTTTGTTGTTTCTATATATGAAACATTTTTATTATCTCCCTTACAATCTAAGCAATTTACAACATAAATAGTATTCATATTTTTCAATTCTTCCTTTTTTCTAATATTTATCACTTCATATAAATATATCTTTTTATATATTAATTACAATTTCATTTTTATATTTTTTTGTGATCCTGTCTATATCCTTTATTATATTATGTATCTTATAAAAACTAGTATAAATTTCTATATTTTTTTATTTCTTATCTTTCTTATATATTTTTCTTATTATTTCTATATTTTCTTCCCACATAATTTAGATTAAATTGATACATATTAGAAAACAGAATGGATTAAAAAATATGAATGGCATTTATGTTGTAAATTAGTTAGAGTGTAAAGCAGAAAATAAATGTTTCGTATGTAAGACCAACAAAAAATAAAGTAAAACTAGATTGAAACAGTATTCAATAGACAAAAATTTTAATATATATTTATATATGCAAGAATTTAATCAATTAAATTTAAAATAAAGCTATTGGAAAATGTGAGATATTACAAAGAAAGATTGATTAAAGAAAATTTATATATATAAAAAAAACAGTTGTGAATAGAAAGTACTAAGAATCTGGTATAATTATAGAAAATAATTATAATAATTGAAGGGTATTTTATATAAACATGTAAATTAAAGAAAAAAAATTAAGTGTAAAAGGATGTAGACACATAGAAAAGTAAGCAAAAAGTATGTTAAAAAAATTTGTAATTTATGTCATAATAATATTTTTTATTATGTTGTTCATCAAAATTCTTTGTAAACACATATATATTGTAACCATATATATTATTAAAAAAAAATTGCTCAGTTATGAATAAATAGTAATTGAATTCAAAAATCATTTATTCAGGTTAGTGATTCTATTTTAAACTTTCATATTACATGAGTCCAATTTGAAATAATCTCAGGATTAAAAGAATAAGTATGATAAGAAAATTTAAATCTTTAATTATAAGCTATTATTGTAGGGACATTTACATGAGAGAATAAAAAAAGAAAAGGACCAGTGTTTCTTTAAAGCAGTGTACTTTTAAAATAATGTGACCATACATATTTATTAAGTTGATAGATAATGAGCATTTAAAATAATTAATGACAAAAACTAAATGATTAATAAAATATAAAGTCTATTAACAAACAATATATATATTATTATTAACAATAAATTTTAAATAATAACTTAATATTTTCATGATGTTTTAATTATAAATAATTTTTAATTTATTAATAATTAAATGTGCAGTGTATCTTCACATGATGTTAAATGAAAATATATTATTGAGAAAGTTGTTAAGTATTATTTAAAGAAACTGGTATATAATAAGCAATAAAGAGAAAACAAGTTTATTAGATTTCTTGTTAAACAATAATGATTCATTTCTTATACTATCCAAATGATAAACTTATATACATTTCTTCTTAACATAGTTTTATTTTATCTAATTTTAATAGATACAAGTGACAATACATAAAATGCTTGTTAAGCTCATATTACAAATATAACTGTAATGCAATGTTCAGTGCCACAAGTATCATTAACAATACCATATACTCTCTAGAAATTCTTGATGCACATATGTGGTTAAAATAAGAAGAGGAATATTTATAAAGTATTTCAATTATATAACACTTTCATTTCTGTGTATATCTTAAAGACCTTTAATTATGGAAATTTATGATTAAATTAAGAGACCAATAAGATGAAAATATTAAATATTATATCTTAATTATAATTATTAATTAACTTTAACTATTAACACCTGATCTCCATAGTATAAAATAATAACATGCACATTTATACTAAATTGTAATTATAAAATTTAAATATATTACCTGTATAATCTTTTATTATACCTTTCTTCGAGAAAGAATTTTTATTAAACACATAATTCTAAATATTATAATTAAACATACTCATAAATATTATACATCCTTGTAATTCAAAGTTCATTCAGAGTCTTTTAACAGTTCAAAAATATTTATTCTGGTGCAGTCTCTTAAAATCTTTGAAACAATTAAATTCTTAGATATTTTATATTGTAAAATCCTAATAGATAGATGAACAAAACTTAATCCTTATGGTAGAGTAATTAATACTGAAGTTTGAGCTTGTTAAATGAAATCCAATAATAATAAGTTTCAAATATTCCATATAACTACAATAAGTTGTTTTTATTTCTTTGGTGTGGAACGTAATAAATAATTTGTAGATCGATGACATTTCTTAATTATAGTACTTCTTTCAAATAGTTTTTTTATAAAGATAAAAATCCCAGTTGAAATTCATTCTTAACAATGATCCAATTTACATGTTTTTCTCCAGAAAACTTTTGATTAACTATAGTGAATATAATCTTAGATGAATTTTAGAGATCAAGTAAGTTGATATTATGATTTATATAAATAAAAAATATAAAATAAAATTACTGTTCTAAAATGAATTTAAAATTTTATATTTTAAATAAAAAATTTAAAATTTCTTTTCTTTTAGTGCAGTATCAGATGATAAACATTGTTAATAATTTTAATTTTCCAATTAGGACAATTTTGAAATACATTTACCATATAGAGACAAATGTTTGTTTAGTTATATATATACTATTACCATTGTGGCTAACTTTAATTTTATTCTTTTTACAATTCTCCTGCAGACAGCAAAGGAAAAAAATATTAACAAGTAGGTGTACTTAAAGGTTTGTGTCAAGTAATTAATTAGAACATCATCATCACTAAAAAAAATGATATAATATATAACAGGCGATTTCTTAAAACTTTAAGAAATTATAGCACAAATTTTCAATAAAAATTTTCTTAAAATTACAAAATATTTTAAATATAGTATTATATTAATTATTAAAATACACATTATCACATTACAAACAAAATTTCATATTGTACATATTTAAATAATTATTTTTATTTTATATTCTTACCATAATTGATATTATTATCACCTATAATAATAAATATACCGTAAATATTTTGTAATTATAGTCCTAAATTTAAATACATCTAAGAAATATAAACTTTAGTGCATGCACACACGTATTTCAATATTGTTAAAATATTCAACTATTATTAAGTGTAACTTTAATTGTATATGTACAATAATAAGCTAATTACTATACTAATACTATTTTGAATAATTTATTCATATACTGTTAGCATTATGTATCTTTATTCTATGTACTCTTTCTTTTAAAATTAACTTTATGTGTGAGAGTGTTTTAATAACTAAATATAAATCACAATTAAAAACAAAAATTAATGCACATATTTCAAAATGCTTATATAAAATATATATAGGAAGGTATCTTGATTTCATTTTTAAAAAATACTTTATAATATTATCAATAATATTAATTTTAATATTATTATATGCAGCAATGAAAATAATGTCATTAATAACAAATAATAGTTCTAATATTGATAAGCCAGTAAAATGTTTTAAAATTATGATTATTGTTGCCAATTTGTATATTAAATTTCATTGCAATATATATTATAGGAATAAACAATCATTGACAAGGACCATATAATATGGTTGAAATGTTAGAGGAAAATTGTAGCATAAAAAATGATCATAAATTAAAAAAAAAAAAAACAAGATTTGAAAAGAAAAAATGTACTAAGAAATTTGTTTTTGTAATTTTTAATAAAGATAATAATGGCTGTCACAGATCATGATTATCACAACAATAATATATATTATGATACAATATACATTTGTTGTACAGCATATTAATTCTAGCTTTTTATTTGCAATTTATAATAAACCCACCTTCTGATATTAGAATTTTCCAGTTTAATATTTTTCCTAACATTTACATATTTTCAGTATTTTTTTTAAACTTGAAGATTCAGATATTGCATTTCTGTTTAATATTATCCACATTAACTATCTCAGGTATTGTCACTCTTTGAATATTCCTTCCTCTTTATTTTTTTAAAAAGCTTTTTTTTTTTAAATATTTATTTTTAGCTAAATTTTTTATGTGATATATGAACATGCATGTTTTTTAATGTATGTATTAAAAAACAATAAGCAATTTTATTTAATCTACTTCAGAGCCACCTGTTTTCATATTATTAAACAAAGAATCACATAATCAGACACATGATAAACTGTTAGGATTCAATTGGCTAAACTAGACTTCCTCTCTCTGATTCAGAAACTTATTCAGGAGACTTTGTAATTAAATACTTTTCTACATTCCATATTAAACTGAATTTTCCTTTTTATTTCCTTTTGTGCACTTTATTATTATGATCTATTCTACTTTTTCATCTAAACCAATACTTTTTTAAATTTCTTATTCTTTGATTTCTAATCATTTTGTTTATAAATACAATTAAGTCATCTTAGTTCTCTCTTTTTTGATGTTTATTGATATTATTATCTCTTCCATTTATTTTCCAGTAGAAATTATTTTCATAATAATTCACTAGCTTCCTCTTATATTTTGTGTTTTTTATTCTAAAAGTTTTATTTTGAAGTTTTTTTTATTCCTGCTGTATTTTATATTGTCTAATATTCCTTTGTATTTTTTTGTTAATTCCAAATATAGACTAAAATTGCCTAATCTTAAGACCATAAACACACATTTTTCTTTAATAACTACATATTTTCTGTTAATTTTTGTAACCAAATATTTTCTAATAATTTTTAATGTCTTCTAATAATTATTGACTTTTTTCTTTATTTATGATTAGTTATATACTTGGCCAACTTTCCTTATAGTTTTTGTAAGTATTAGTTAATTTTGCATCTTCCCCATTCATGTATTTCTGTTTAATTTTTTTTTACTATTCCCATGCTTTATTTTTTTTTTTTCACTTTATACTGACTAGGAATTTGATTATTTTTAGGCTTAATATTTCCCAAACAATCCTTATTTGTGGTGATTAATAAGTGTCATATTATTCCTTTATACTCAATATTCCCTCCATAAATGTGTTTTTCATATCTCAGTTTCAATTAAATGGATCATAATAAAAAATAAAAAATAAATTTTACTTATATATATATTTGTTCTCAGCGCATATATAGTATATACTTACATCTGCACATATTTATATTATATATTTATATAGATACGCCTTATATATGTGTGGGTGTTAAAAACACGCACTATAATACCATTCGCTAACATTCTCGAATTTTAATATTTGTGACCTGGCATTGAACCAAATGTAGTAAATTCAAAAGAAGAGGGGATTATTACAATTATAATAATGGACAAATAAAAACAAATATTATTAAAGAGAGAGGGAGAGAGCTCCATTTTAAATGTATACTTTGACTTATATATTATTTAAAAATTATTTAGTAAATCTATACTAATAGTTAAGAGAATTAACAAACATAATATTTATTGTAAATAAATTGCTATACAACACACATGAAAAAAAAACAACCTCTTTTAACTGTAGTATAAATAAAAGTATATTAGAGTTGTGTAAAAGATATCTAATATATAACCAAATCATTAAAAAAAAAAAAATTAAACCAAAAATAAATAAATAATTTTTTTTTTTATCATGGACAATTGAACTAATAGTTTTCATATTGAAACAATGAATACAAAAAATAGCAAACACAAAATAATTTTTATATAAAAATCAATAAAAATATACTAGTTTGATAAAAGAATAAAAATATAAAATAAATAACCTCCACATCACTATACATTTCTTTGAAAACATATGACTAAAGACACAATAAAAAACAAATGACTCTAAGATGCATTTCGTGCTGAGCTAAACCAGCACTCATCACTTGACCCAAGTCCCAATTTCTCATATTTATCTTTATTACGTGTAGTGCTTATCAATAGTAAATTGTTATATTTTGATATACAAGTGTCAAACTTAATCCGCTCACAACTTTGAAACAATTCACTTTAGCAAGACAAATACACTGATGATTATCACCAGTCATTTATTAAACTAGATATTATTTGTAGCCCAGATAAATACTTTAAACCTCCGTTAAAGATTAATATATCTGATTTTTTTAATTAAACAGATAAACGCATGATGTTATTCACATTTTTTTTTTTTCCAGGAGTAAATATCTTTATAAAATTAATATTGAATAATTGAATGGTTCATGATTCTGGAAGTCATATCATGTTTCAGCACCAGAAAAGACAAGTTGAACTTCATCTTCCAGAAACTTTTAACCCTTGTATCTACCACTGTGCCAAACCACACAGGGTAAAAAATAATTTTTGCAATTATAAGTTTGTTTTTCTTATCTTAATTCATATAATCTTTAGACAAATCCTGAATTATACATGTGTAAGTAATAATAAAAAGTATTACATGAATAGAAATTTCAGTATCAAGATATCTTTTGATTTCTTCATTTAATGATTGATTTTTATTTTTATTACACTCAAACTACTGTAATCATTATGTTTTTCTTTGACAATGAATTTGTTTCAAAGTTTGATTAACTTACTTTATATCAGAATAAATATAAAAAAATATATAAATTCTGTTCAATAGAAGTAACTATAAAAAAATATTATTTACAAAATCAGATAATTTATGTTTTTCAAGCCAAGATTGTTTAAAAGATTTTCACATTTCTATCATCTTAAAAACTATCAAAGTGAAGCAATTCTTCAAACATCCAAACTTTTACAACATTTTTTTATTTATAAAATATATTTTAGAGTGATGGAAAAGAGTATAGTTTCACTTAGTAGCATAATTAGGATTTTTTGGCCCCTCCTTTTTAATATTTATAACATATTAATAGATTAAATTATAATGATCAACAGACAAAGATCCCCTAAGACTCAGGGTTTATATACATTGCTTTGGTTTGTTTCACAATGGATATACCACTATTTTCAGTTAAATAACAAAAGTGAAATATATTTCTAGAAACAATATTTAAAATTAGACCAAGTGATCATTAACAAAAGAAAGAAAAAAAATTTTTTTTTACAAGATCCCAGAAGTCATAAAAAGATCTATATAATATTAAATAACCAATCAGTTTATAAAATAAAATAAATACTACATAACAAAATATTTATATTTAAATGAGATAATCAGTATTTAAAAGTTTTATAAAGCAAAATAAATATATAATGTTGACACATAAATAATTATATAAAAAAGATTACTTTCCCTCAGTGTAAATTCATGTCCCATATTTACGAAAAAGTCAATACTGAATAAACACATTTTTAGCAATATTAATAACTTTTATAAGATATTACTACCAAAATCATTTACTTATTTAAAAAAAAGTTAAACTAATAGATGTGTGTGTATTAAAAATATTTTTTAAAATATATTTTAAAATGCTATATAGCCAACTTTAATAATGAAAAAATCTCTGCATTACTTCCCATAAGATATTGAAATTTTTTTCTCAACTTCAGTCAAAATAATAATTTTTCAAAACTGTGATAGAGATGACCTGAAATGTAGATTAAAGAGGAATAGTCTGTAAATCAAGAGTAGAGATTAATTGTACATTCTAAGAACAGCAGAATAATAATTATGAGATTATTGTGAATTTTAATTGATTAAAATTAAAGATTGTTATTTCATGTTTTCCTGAAGGTTTGTGATGGTGGTGTTTTAGTTATATGTTGGACTATTTCCATTATCTGAGTATTGAATGTCTTTGGACAAATTTAACTTTATTTAAATATTCCAAATACATTCATCTGATAGTAATAACACACAGGTTAGTATATGCACAATGTTTCAAGAGATATTATTCTCTCATCTTTTTCAGGTCTTTCTGGCCTGACCAGTGACAGTACTAGCATGAGAATCAAACCTGGACCCTTAGATTCTTTGAGTATTGAATTTTAAAGTAATACTCTAACCATGGCTCATTTGGATAGTTATACTCTATGACGATGCTAAATTGCATAGTGTAATTTTAATAGTGTTATATAAAAACATATATTTTAATTCATTAAATTTGTGGATCCATAATGTTTATATGAATAAAAACAATTAGCTAAATAAGTACCTTAACAATAATAATATAAAATTGGTACTAAATACGTGGATGAAGGACAAATGTTTAATTATTTATGCCTATTGCCCAAAGCATTAATAACCTGCTTTTCTGCCTATCTCTTACCATATAGTTCATAAATATGCATAAGGTTACTGCAATTATAAATTAGTTTCAACAAAGTCAGGCTATAAATTATCTAAAGTTTTTCTCTTTTTAATACATTTTAACACTTTCTTACAAATAATTTTAATTAATTATTCTAGTAATTATTTAAATATAATCTAAATGTCTAAAATGATCAGCTTAATTATAAAATTTGACAGTTTTTAACAAGGCTAGCATTTTGACAAGGGTGAAAGACAGTGGTTAAACTGGAATTGTTAGATTTAATTAATCTTGCCAAAATTATATAATCTTTTTAAATTATGCAAATTTAATTTTGAAATCAAAATTAAAAATGAAAATAGATTGCAATCATACATTTTTACATATTATAAATTTAGCAAGGCAGTGTCAATAAGACTGCACAATATTTCAGAAGGACTGAAGATGCTTCTAGGCCTGAAAAAATAATAACTGCATTAAAATTGTATATTACTTCAGAGATGAAATAAATAAGCCAGCATCAATTCTTCAAAGCAGATTAAGGAAATTAAGTAATAAGGTACTTTAATTAAACTATAACATTTGGTCTTCATCAATAGTTACTTAACATTCTTCAATGCAATTTAAAATTTTATTATAAGCATTAACAGATTCTTAAAATTATTAACCTTTTCAGAATAAAATAATATTTCAAATACAAATGTTAAATTTACTGAATCATTTATATAATAAAAAATTATTTATAATGACAAATAAATTCAAAATAATAATGTTTAATAAATTATATATTTTTTAAATGATGCCAAAGGTATAAATATATTTAAAAATATTTTTATACTCTATTTTGTCTTTAATGCTTTAACAATCTTTCCAGCCTTCTTCAAAACATTAATAAAATTACATTTCTAGATTTAAAAAAAAATCAAAGTTTTTTAAAAATTTAAATTGGAGGAAAAAAACTAAAGAAATTTTAAAGACAGCAGTAAGAATCAGTCAATTTGTTAAGAAAGAATTAAAATATGATGCATATCAACAATTATATAATAAAATAATTTTTTAAAAAACAATTCTATCCCACTAAAAAATTGGCTAATTCACATTTTTCAGTATTCTAAATAAGGTTCAAAAGCCAAAACCTTTTTTGGAAAGTCCTTGAATATTTATTGTATTAGTAACCACTCTGAACATTTTTAAAATACATTTTAGCAGATAAACAACCTTTAATTAGTCCATTTCAGGCCACGGGTTCCATGTAGATTGGCCACTTACTGGATCAAAAAGAATTTGAATGATTTCTTTTTTAACCTTTAAGTAGACATAGCTAGATAACATTTACCAGATGAATTATCAATTAACCAGTTAAAAAAACATTCCCTGAATGGAAACTGAAAGAAATTAAATTTTACTATGTCAGAAGTCAATTCAGATTATAGATAAAAGCAGGTATATAATTAAATATTTTGCACTTTTAATTGTATTTAAAGATAACAAAAGATAATTTTTTCCCCCATTTTTTTAGCCTTTATATTATAATATCTAATAGATAACTCTTGATAATGATAATTTTAAAGTTAATTGCTAAATACATATTCCATGTAAACAATTTCTGAAGTAGTTACATATTAGTAAATTAATTCTGACTTTCATGGATGTTATCCTGTAGTCCATAGCAAGTAAAGATTTCAGGTTAATTTTAAACATGGATTTAACCTGATATTTGATTAATTTCACAATATTGAAAATGCAATTATCTTTCAACTAATAGAGTATATACTAAATCAATTTTTTAACTTATTTGGAATTTCAAAGTAAGAAAATATATATATTTAAAAATCTGTAATGTTAATGCTAAAAGTTCTTTTGCTCCATTCACAAAATTTTCAAAAAAGTATATAGTTTATGATATTCACTTCTCTTATGGAATTTGAAATTATAATTTGATGTTGACATAATTGGGGCCAACTGCTATGAATGTAACATTAATAATTTCTGCCCTCAATAAATATTTATAATAAGATATTAAGAAAAAAAAACCAAATAGAACGAGCAAGCCAGAAATGAAAATAATAAAGATAAATAAAAAAATCACAGATTCTTCTAATAAAGATTTGTTGATAGTAAAAAATAGAATTCAATATAGTTTTTAATAGGAAATAAGAAATATGGAATCTTAGGTGAAAAAAACATGACTTCTAGTTCAATTCACTAATTTGTTATAACTCTAAGATTGTTAGCACAGTAGTAGAGTGATATACTCACAAACAGTCAAGCTGTCATTTTTGTGCTCAAACATCACATAACATTTCTGTAGTAAATATCAGCATGATACACTAGACATCTGCAAATGGATTATTATAACTGACCTTTAGTATCTTTGTCTTTGTATGGGAAATGGTATTAAGCTGCACAGTATTTATCCAGTATCCTGCTTCTTCTTGTCTTGTATTTAAGCTAAAGATTTAAAAGTTCAAAGATTTCAAGATTTTTAACCTAAGCATGTCCAGTTATATAGTTAGCTAGTTCTGATATTAGGCCAGCAAACTATATAATTTAGTGATTTCATTTATAAACTATCTCCAAACATTTTTATCTTTTTGATAGAAAAAAAAAAGACTAAAGCAAAGGTCAACTGATTTATCTAATATATTTCATTATGTCATTTAGTCACAACTCTTCTACCAAGCATACATGGAAACATTATTCTGTGAAAATAAAGCGAAGTATGAATAAATTCATATATAAACGCATAATGAAAGCATATATTATTTCATAAATGTATAATTAATATTTAAATATAAGTATATTATCTTTATTAAAGTAATTAGAAGGGACTTGAATTCAGACTTTCAAGATCTTTATATCTATGCATTCCATCTTATACAATTGATACACATAACCATATACATGTGAAAAAGATAAATGATCTTCAATATAAGTATTTCATGCATAACCAGCTCTCATCACTTATCTTTTTCATATGTATGTAGTCATGTGTATTAATTATATAAGATGGAACGCATAGATGTAGGGAGTTGAAAAGTCTGAATTAAGAATGTATAATTAGTGAATTTTCAGTGTGGAGAATTTTAAACTTTATTTTAATATATAACGTTAAACCGTGTGTTAGAATATATTTGTAATAACTTAATATTTGTGTTAATATTAAAAATGCACATGCATATATAATTCGGCTATATATAGATAACTCAAATAAAAGTTTATTTATTTATCTATATATAGCCGAATTATATATGGGTGTGCATTTTTAATATTAACACAAATATTAAGTTATTAAAAACTTTATTTTAATAAAAAGAGGGATAAAAACACCATTATTATAAAATAAAAAGTGCATCGATATCTTGTCATATTTATATTATCTTTATTTCTGTTTGAAGACAATTAAATTGTTGATTCCTTTTGGGGATACCCAAACAAAATTTCTTATTGGAATATTTTTATATACAGTATATCAGAATTTGCATTAAGTGCCATTAAAAATTTTAATATAGTTATAAAGTTTATAATTGCTTTCTTTTGTATATCTAAATGATTTTCAATTTCGTTTATTTTTATATTTGATTTGAATATCTCACTTCTCACTAAACATAATTAATGAGTACAAAGCTGTCATAAGAATATATGTAATCTTTAGGTGAATGCTAATTTGTTAGCTTCAATCAAAATTAAGTATTCTTTAAAAAAAAAACAACAACACTTTCACGCATTTTATTTTTTCCCCAACATAATGCTGCTATAACCATAAAGGAATATATATTTACAAAATATTGAAATACTGAAAACAATACTATAAGTACATATTTAGATGAATTTAAAATATTATATTATTTTGAATAATAAATTATATGGATAAACAAGTGCATTGAATTTTATCTTTTCACTCTTTCAATAGTCAGTAGACTAAAATCACAATATATTTTTAAATGATGATGCACCACCATTATGGGAGCATTTTAGACCAAAGATTATCATGAATCACATGGAATGTTTTTATTATTGTACAAATATATCATTTTCTAATGAAACATATATATAAACTAATATTCATTCAATCATACCCAAGAGCATCTATCAATTTTTTTTTTTTCCAGCCATAAAATATTCTTTATTGAAGTGTCCCGAAGGATAGATGGGTCATTACATCAAACAATTTGTTTTTATAAAATATGCAACACTGATTTTCATTTCATTAAAAGAGAAGAAAATATAAATACATATTTATTTGTTATCTCATGTTACATAAGTGTAGCTTTTTCATGAAATTAAAGTTAGTATAAAAAGTAAAAATATGCCATATACATTATATATGTATCATTTTGAGGCTACCTATTTTGTAATGTGGACTCTAATATATTTATTTCACAGAGGGAATTCTGAATTTCTTAATCATGTGGGATAATTTAATATTTAGGTATTTACTTCAGTATAGTGTTATGCTCTGGGATTATATACATGAAATTTATATTTTTTTGTTTTTGCAACCATTCTGAAACAATTGCCTTTAGGAAATTTCTGAGTTTCCCAATGTGTTATGGTGGTGGTTAAGGGTAAAAGTACATATTGCACATGTATATGAATGTGATTCCCACCCTCTCCCCATCTCAAATGTTAAACTGTAAACACTGAATACATACAATGACTTTTAGATGGCAATATAATTAGATTACACATACATTAATTTTCTGGTTGTTTGCCTTTTTCTAAATTAGACTACTCTAATCTATGAATCATCTTTTTTTTTTTTTTTCAGAAACAATAGAACAAATTATATATATAGAAAAATAAAGATTATGCAAAGACAGCTGATATTTTTCATTGTCTTCTAAATGTTTAATAATATTATGAATAAATAAACATATTTATAAAAAAGAATATTTTAATATTATTTAGATAAATTGCTCAGTGAGTGTTTTGATAAAACAAAATTAGTTTGGTAATAGGAAGTTGTGATTGGAAATAACAAGAATGAGCTTAACAAAATTTATGTAGTGTCAATAAATTTTTTATAAAATATGAGATTAAAATAGGAAATGAATGTATATGGAAATGATAAAAAAGTAATAATAAGACTTTAAAACAGGATGTTTTTAAATATATAGCAGTATTTAAATGAAAAATTATTTTGCAGCATTCTATTATAATAAAAAATAATATTGTAGAATAAAGTGCTTTCAAGGATTTGCTGAATATGCAGCTTCCAGTCATAGTGAATGTTTATTAGAAATCAAAAATGGTTGTAGAAAATTAAAAAGCATTGCAGGATGCTGTTTATATTGCCAGCCAAAAAAAAAAAATGTCTGAAACAAAGATGGGATTTATATACTCTTACTGTTGATTTCCACAAGGCATTCCATTCAACTCAGTTATAAAACAAGTCTGTGGCAATGTTTAAAATTAGATAGCATCACTGAAATAACTTCATAATATATTGCTTGTATATGATGAAATGAGAGGCTGATGTAATATCCAAAATAAAAACTGTTTAAATAAGAATCTTTGTTTTCCATCATTATAACAATGATCATTGGAAATACTTTGTAGATACTTCACAAAACAGATTTCAAAATATGATGTAGATTTGACGTTTTAAATTCAAATTAACTAAAAGCAAAAACAAGGATGTCATCTCTTTGACTTCTAAATTTATATTAAATTGATTTTCGTAGTATATGCCAATATAATAAATGATACACAGAAAGTTTTTAATGCTTTGAATACAGCAAAGATTTTGGTGTAGTAAATAATTTTCAAAAACTATATAGCAGATGAGAGAAGTCAAAAACATTTAGTCTGAATGATTCTCAATTTACAAAATATAAATTAATTTAGTTGGGTAGCTTTTTTAGTAGAAAAGTGAACTTGAATGTTGAGTGCAATATGGTCCAATGTGATGCTGCTGTATTATCAAAATCATAAGATGAATCACTAAGTTATTGAACTTTCTCGATGTGGTAGTATAGGGTTTATTATTGTAAAGTCATATTTTCATTGGATTTGGAACATTAAGCAGATGAAAAATAACATATTTTCTCAAAAAATATTTTATAGTAAACTTGAGGATAGTTTTTGGCAAACTCCATTTACATTATAAAGATGATCTCAAAACCCCTCAAAAAAATATCATATTGATTACTTTCACTGGTCAGTCTAAGATACAATGAAAAATTACAAATATTAAAGGTGCTATGGGGCTTAGAGTTAAAAAACAGCAGAGCAAGATATTAAATAACAAATTAAAGAATTAAGGTGTGATGTACAAGACATATTTATGTTAGAAGTTGATTTATGTAATTATTGCAAAATTTATTTTTAATTTTTATCTTTCTACTTTGTTTTTTCTTGTTTGGAATTAGAGAGGCCATACTCAGTTTACGAGTATTTGTTAATAATGAATGATTTTAAATATATATATAAACACACACATAATATTTTAAATTCCTCTTTTAAAATTATAATTTTTCCATTTCAACGACAAATTTCAATTTATCATTTTTTAATATTTTGTTCTTTGCCTTTCTATTCTTTTTTGTTCTTTCCTGATTATATGGTATTCGGTTAGGAGAGATCATATGATGTTTTGATCATTTTATGATAAATTTTAGCATTTAAGTAAACTTACTTAGTTCTCAATCGACTTTTTTTAAAAAAACGCTACTTTTTTATGAATAGCTGCTAATGATGATTACATATATATTATAATTAATTATATTAATAATAGTAGTAGTGTTAAAACGATCTAATACTGGGCATGGGTACACTTTACCAAGTTTTTTTTTTTTTTAAAAAAAAGAGCTACAGCTATACTCATTTATAAATGGCCACTAAAGTTAACGATTTAAGATATTCCTGCAACACAATATATTTTATTGTTATAATGGGCGCATATAATGAATATACAGTACAATATATAAAGTTTTGCTGGATTAAAAAAAAAAAAAAATACAAAGTTTTCCTTACAATTTTTTTCAGAAGACTAATACTGTTTTTGAGAAGTAGAGAAAAATGTAAACTTTTGTAGAACTTAATATTTTTATCTTTTTTAAAAAATTCAATAAATATTATTTGCCTGCAGCTATTATGAATACAAGTAGTACTACATTCACTGAAGGAAATACTTGATGAGGAATGTAGCATTAATACAAAAATAATATCAAATATATAGCATCTTTAAGTTTTATGACAAAAAATATGAGTTTAGGAAAAAATATATTGCAGTAATTACAAGAAAAGTGCTCTTATGAAGATCCTAAAAGTAATTTTTAGTATAAATTAAAAGTGTATGAAAATCTTAGATTGCATACATTTCTGATTGATTTTCCATTGAAAATTAACTTTTGATTCTTTCTATGTATTAATTATCAGAATAAGTTATCATATAAATTCTTGTTGTTTATTAATAAAGTAATGAGAATAGCAGATTTGAAAGCTAAAGATTGCTGGATCAATTTTCAGCTAGAACATATAGTTAAATACAAAAATGTTTTAATCATTTGAGTGAAACTGCTTTGCTTTCAAACAACTGCCCTTTGTCATGTGGATATTGTCTTCTTTTTGAGAACAAACTCTTATGTAACATATATAATCACATAAATGATCTGTAGATAATAAAAACACAACATGCTTGTATCATCATAAGAATTATTAAAAACACAGAGACCTCTCATGACATAATGATAAGAAGATCCACCTATCATTTCCACAATCTGAATAAAATCCAATTTTTTTTTTCAACTTCAAGCATATTTAAAATTTCTCTTTTAAGTAGCTGACCCATAGCCAATTTGACTAGTTATCCAATGCTTAGTGAATAATAACTATTTACATATACTTAGCTAGAAGATAAAGAAGTAAAAAAAATGGTAAACTATCACCACTCACAATCAACTAACCTGAATTGTTTCTAATGGATAGGCACTGGAAAAATTTTGCTCTGCAATAGTCTAGTTTTAAAGCTGTGCTTATTTTTTTACTTAATGAAAAACGTATTTATTTTTTAATTTTGCAATTTGTGTATATAAAGCAGAATTTAATATTACAATAATTTAGCTTTGGATAAACAGATCTACTCTTTTTAATGTTTTATTTTGCATAAATATATTCACAAGTGAGGAGATATCTTGTAAAAAGATTTTTTTCTTAAATGCTTTTATTTAACAACTTAGAAATTGTTTATTTTTTGAGTCAAATCTCGTAGCTAATATTTAATATACTTCTAATGAATGGATTTTCTTCAAATTTTATTAGGTTATTGATGAAAATGAAATATTTCAGGTCCCAGATAAAAATATTGGAAGGCTGGATTTTAAACCCTACTAAAATTGATTAAGTAAGTTTTCAGTGATGCAAAATAGATGTCAGTATATATTTTAAAAATACGTTTACATTGAATTGCATGACTAATTCATGAAAAAAATATTTACAATTAATTAAAATAGAAAAAGAAATGAAGGATGAAATCTCAATTTCACTTGACTGTTTAATTAAAATGTTTTTTTTAAAAAAAAAACAAAACACTGCCTCCATACAAAAATGAAGTAAATGATTTTAATATGCATGAATTTCATTTCAAATACTGAAAATCCAGTGATATTGTTTAGATTGTTTTTAAATTTGATTATGAATTATTATAAAAAAATCCATTGCAAAATATCAGAATAGTAAAAAATATTTGATAAAAACACTTAGTCTTTAATTTGATAAATAATACACTAAAATCCCCAAAATAATGTTTTCCTTCAATCACAATTTTGGTTATTACATTTAACTTGAAATAAAAGTATGGAGTGACCATAAATTTATTAATCCAATCACTATGGACATCCAACACTTTTATTTCAAGTTAAATGTAACGATCAAAATTACCATTGAAGGAAAAAAATTTTTTTTTGGTTTTCATTAAATTAAATAAAATCATTTTTTAAAATAAATTATTTTATTTTAGCATTTAATTGATGATGTTGACACAATTAACAATCTCTGGAATATTTCACTGAAATAAGTGCAGAAATCATTATATGAACATTTTAGTAAATGTTACACATGGCTGAAAATTTCAAAAAATAGTTCGCAGATTTTCCATGCATATAGAAAGTAGCATAAAAGGATGAAGAAATAATCATGTAATATTTTATTGATTTAATACAAATTCTGACTACAGTATAAAGGTATTTATAGTTGTTAAAAAATAAGGATACCGTTATATATTGATATTGCACTGGTTGTAGATCTATATGATTATACAAGAAAGTTGGTTTTAGATTAAAAACATGTATATATTTTTCAATTTGGGCCAATAGCTTTTTAGCTAAAAGAGAGGTAAATAAGAGCTGCTAGAAGAAAAGTGCATTAGTTTCTAAAGATCCAAGTATATTGTTTCAAGATCTAAAGATCTTCACTGATGAAAGTCATAGTTTGAAACTAATCTGGGAATATTGGATAGGACAGCACTGGATAAATATTTATTAAGCATTATTACTGGCATCTATTAGATACTAAAGCTTACAGTAGGTGGCATAGAGGTATGACAAAAAAAATGCTGTTGCAACAGCAAGTTGAAATCAAAGTCATGTGACATTTTATTGCATATTCAGAAAGTTATCTGTTGCAATATAAAATATAAAGTTTTATCATTCCCTTCACATGTTAAAACATTAAATTTGCATAATTAAGGAAGATTATTTGCTAAAGATGTATATATTTTACACAGAATACATTTTTTATAATAAAGATTATCTCAAAACCATTTGCAGCAATTAATAATGCAATTTATCTACCAAATTTTTTTGAATATCTATTAAAGTATAATAATAAATAGAAATGAAAAAAGTAATGAATGTTATTTTGACTTTAAAAATGAAATAATCAATTATTTTAGAGACATGTTATTGAACTAAATATGTCTATTTAATTAAAATAAAATTTTTAGATTTATAATCACCACTGTTTTAAAATAGTAAATATAGCAATGACATTGTTAAAGATTATAATAAACAATTTGTATATCTACAGTAAAGTCTTTTTTAAAAGTAACTTATTAAAAAAAAAATTGTTTTTTAAAAATATATTCAAAAACTGAATTAAATTTGGAAAGACTTTATGCTAGCAATGGATTTATATAGGTTGTAAATAATGTGATATCCACAAGTTATGTGTAATTAAAAATTCTCATATAAAACTTTAAAATATGATAAATATAATAGAAGAAACAATTAAATTTCTATTATATTTTTAAATATAAGAAAAAATTGTCATATTTTCCAACACCACATTTGATATATTAATATCTTTTTATTCATGGACTACCAAAAACTTTACTCATATTAATTAGACAATTTTCAAACTATAGTATTAATTTTCTATAAAAATGTAGTTGGATTTCTTGAAAAAGCTTATATATCTTTTAAATTGTAATCGTAAAGCTGAGTAATCAAGCATGTGATCAAGAGATAACATTTGTCCATTAACAGTTGAGATTGCCAAACATAAGAGTTGGATTATAAAATGAAATCCCTGATATATCATTAAAATGGATAGTATTTGCGAGTTTAATTATAAAAGCAGAACTTTTACTTATTTTTCCATTATTTAAGATATTACCTTAAATTATTAAAGCATTTGAAAAAAAGTACAATTTATTATTCTGCAACCATAGTCAATATTAAAAAAAAAAAACTAGTTGGATATATTTTTGCAAATTATTGACACTGAAATTTTAGCTTTTTTTTTTTTTTATTACTGAAAATAATCAAGGTCAGTTTTGGTGAAAAACAGATATTAATAACAAATTAAATTTAGCAATAGTTTGTCCTATCCTTGACTTCTTATTAAAATTTTTTTTAAAAAAAAAATCAAGTTTCGTGTCCTTCAGAAATTATTCGTGTAAAAGTATTAATTACTTCCCCAATTGATCTAAAAACTAGATTTTTGACATATCATAAACTGGCCTCCATTTTAATGTTTTTATCATACAGTGATTATATATATTTAATTTTTACAATTACCAAAAACAAAAGACTCACTTGACTCATAACTTCTATTTAATATTAATAGTAGTAAATAATTGAATATCTGAATACTTAGAAAGTCATGTGATATTGGAGCAATGGAAATGACAAGTTAACCATGATCCTCTTAAGGTCATCATTCTATCCTAGTGCTAAATTGTCAGAGCTTTAATTGTAACAATCCATTTTATATCACTTTAAGGGCATTTGTGTGAGCATGATTAGCATTTCTATCTAGTGTTTATTGATTATTCATGTTTACAGAGTTGCCTCTAGAGTAGGATGATACAATTTCTGAATTATTGCTGTTATTAGATATTTTTCAATTACACTTTTTTTGTGTGATTTCCCTTATTTTTTCTATGTATTAACTACAATAATAATTATTTTGGAATACTGATCTATGATTTTCAAAATCAATATTATCCATAAAACACAAACAAAGTAAATATTATATATACATTTGCTTTATCTATTGTGAATGATAAAGCCATGGTAATATTAACTAAAGGATAAAGCTAATATAAGTTTGACATTTTTTGGAGCATGACTTTGTTTACATTAAAAAAGGAAAAAAA
Organism: Epiperipatus broadwayi; assembly: GCA_028023455.1. Lineage (NCBI taxonomy): Eukaryota > Metazoa > Onychophora > Udeonychophora > Euonychophora > Peripatidae > Epiperipatus > Epiperipatus broadwayi. The sequence continues at coordinate 841,867 of JAQFVV010006205.1, forward strand.
TGAATCAAATTTTGATAATTTTTAATTTATAAATATTAATTAGAACAATTCCACAACTAATTTTATTCTTCAATAGGGAAGTTAGACACCCATTATAGTGATTAACTTCGAACAGCTCATTAGTTTGATAACACACCCAAAAAACAATTTATTTAGAAAATTTCCTGCTACACGAAAAATAACTCCCAATAGTGTTTTAAATATAAAAACCAAGGTATGAAAACATCGAATTCTAATTATACGAACCAGTACATCTTGTATGTTAAATGGAAAGCAGGGTTACCAATCCAAAACAGACTTCTGACAAAGAACATTATGATTAAGTAATTAGAAACTTTTTGATCATTAGTAGTAGTATTTTTCAATTAACTCTCAACAAAAATTACTATAGTATCCTATGATAATCAAGCTATCACTTGGTGTAGTATATTTTGTTGCCTAATTATTTCCCAGCTTTTCTGGAGAATATATTATACATATAATGTTCAAGATTCATTATAAAGCAAATAAATTGTTTTCACGCATTACATAAAATATAAATAAATAATAAAGTAAAATTGATTTTGAAATAACCCCATTAGTGATTTCTACCAATAGAAAAGCAATAAAGGAAAAGGCATTAATCATAGCTTTTACCAATTATTGGTAGTGAGAGTTAGTGTTTTACTTCCTTCCTAAGAATAATTAGACTCCAATTTGTAGATCAACATTGCCAGATTGGATCTGGTACCTGAAAAAGAAATAATTCCTAAATCTGAAAAACCGTTTCCCTATTTTATTTGGGCGAAATTAAAATTGTTATATGGTTTGTGTATATTTTCATGAGATTAAAAGAATACGTGATAAAAAAAATTAATACATAACTATTTATCAAAGTGATATATTATTTTACTTTGATCATATTTATTTATTGTTATACATAAATTGTATGAAAGTTTGTGTAGAACTATTTACTGTGACATAATGTTGAGAATATATGTTCTATCTAGTAATCAAGCTTAAATAAGCTTGTCTATTCATGTACACAAAACAATTCAATGAGTCAAATTACACTTATATAAGTAGTTCATTTCCTCTTGTTATATCAAACAATCTGAATGAAGATAAAACAACAATAATTTTGGATTCAGAAGCTATTCAACATGCTGGCTTTATTCCAGTTTCTTTTCAATGTGATATATAAACTGGCTTCAGTTCGTTTATTGTTGATATTTTGCATAGACTAGACATAAAATAAACTATCTTTTAAAGAGTAATTGCTATTTATGTCAGACAGAAGTGTCATATACAGACTAGTAAATATATTTTTTTGAAAGATTTCAATAATTAATAACTGATTCCACTCTCAGATCATATTCTCTTCATTAGGCACTAGTGATATATATTTTCAATCAAATTATTGTTAGGTAATTGACAATTAATGAAGATTAATTTTTCAAAATCTGACAGCAATGCCATTTAACATAGACTTTTCATGACCTATTAAAACTTGCTGTTTTTTGCGATTTATCTATTTATTTAAATATTATTCATTAGATTTTCATATTTCAAGAGTATGAGAATACAAATATGTATCAGATTTTCAAAATCATTATGATACAAGCATAAACAAATTGATATTCATTATTTAATATATTGTATTATTGTCTAGAAAATTTTAAACATTATTTAAACTTTTTCATATACAAACAACTGTTAGTAATAACACACAAAGACAATACAAGTTATACAATGTTTCAAGTGATATTATTCTTTGCAATTCTTCAGGTGTTGCAAATCTGCCCAATGACAATGCTAGCAAATCAAACTTAATGTTTAGATTCTTGAATATCGAATTTTAAGGCAACACTCTAACCAACTGAGCTATTTTCAGAACTACTTTTTTAAAATGGTCATTATTCCAATTATTAGATTGTGTTGTTTCTTTTAGTTGTGAAAAATAAACTTTATATGGTTCAATGAACTGTTTACAGGAAATAAAAAAAAAAACTAGACTATTTATAAATGATCTATAACTTTATGATTCAATGAATATTTTTTCAAATGCAGCAATATTTTATGAACATCATTCTAATAACATTATATATATATATTTCTTTTAATAAATTATAAATGCAAAAAATATTATATGCACTATTTCTTAAATCGAGTGCATTCATTGATTAATTTTAGTAAATATCAAAATTGTTTATTGAGAAAAAAAATTTAAACTTATATGCAATAAAATATTACATGACTTTTTACAATGACAAGATTCATTTGTTTTAGATAATATTTAAAAAGCTATTTAAATATATCTATTGTTTCTTATATGCAAAAAATAAAATCTGGTTCCAATCAGGTTGATTTTCTTTCAGATAGGTGGTTTAATAGTCAAACCTCTTATGCATCTAGCATTAGTCAGAAAATGGATATCTTAATACTTATATTTAGAGATATATTAAGTAAATAAACACCCAAATATTCATCATGCAAAAAGTTGTTGGCGAGGCCTTCACTCTGCAGAAATTTATTCAAATTATATTTATCTATAATATATGTAGAAATATAATGAAAAATGTTAATAATGGCAAAATTTTACCAATTACCATTTGTATCTCTGACTTGGATGCAGTATCCTAACATCCCGGTTGCTACATCTACTTTGGAAAGTAAACTGTATGTGCCTATTTAAAAGAATACAAAAATTGCTATAACGTAATGAAATAAAATCAGTAATATGTAAGATACTTCTCTAATTATATTAAACCCAATTCTTTAGTTGGATAAGGTTAATAGGATTTTCATATTAGGATAACTATAGTGGCATGTTTAAAATTCAAACTTCATTGACTATTTTGTTACATTTGTATATTTTGGTTTGACAAAGCTCAATTGGAATTTAGCTTAGCAATTGCATTTAAAAAAAATAGTCAAATGCTTTCAGTTCATCTGCTGCAGCATGATTTGGCACAATACATGAGCTCATATTTTGGTTTATCATGAAGATATGATTTCAAAAAAGTTGATAAACTCATACAAGTTTAGTAAGATCATAGATAGACTTGATATACATAAAAAATTGTCATACATAGACTCTACTCATTCCAATCAATTGCTGGATAAAATTGCCTCTATCTTTACATATATGCCTTCCTTATATTTGTGACAAAGTGCATTATTTTAAAACAAAAAGCAAACATGAATATTAAATAAATTAACCAATAAATCATCTAATGATTTGTTTAATACTTTATGTAGTTGCCAAAGTAATAAATGCCATTTATATTGTTGCTCTTTACAACATACCACAAACACACACACATATAAAAAGATTTCATGATTTAGTGTTTAAGACTATTCACCTAATATTGGCCATCCAAATTTTTTTCAGGTTTTAAATAGTCATAGGATTTTGAAAAAATATATCACTTCCCAACAAATTCAGATAATTTTCTAACATTTATCAAAAAATGTTATATAGCTACTTTTATTTACAGAATAAAACAAGGGCAGAAAACTGTTAAAATCTCTCATCACCCAAAAATTATAAAGTCTGATGATTAATATTTGTCCCTGTGAAGAATATAACAAAATATTCTATTGTAAAGTTATTTTATAAGCAGAATAAATTTTTATACATAACATTTCTCAACAATATTAAACCAAAGATATCAAGAATAAATGTGTCTAAGCAATTATGGTATGTAAATAATGGTTGAGAGGAGAAATAGAATTAAAAAAATATTTGTTAAGTAAAACTATAAATATTTTTCATATTATTAGATTTATGATATAAATTAATTTTATATTTAAATTTTAAACAAACAAATTCATATTTCTTTCTCATTTAATTATAAAGATGAAAAAAAAAAGCCCTATATAAACAATATTCAATGGGTATTAATATTAACAAAGCATCATACTTTGTTGTGTTTTCTAATGCTTGAAATCTTATTGTTGTAAGTTATTTTAGAATTTTTATTCTGGAGAATAGACCGTGTGTTTAATGCTCATAAAAATATACTTCACCAAGTAGTTGTGAAGGCTGCATTGTATTGTAATCATAATTTTGTTTTAATTACCAAAGAAGCATCAACATTCATCTGACCAATTTAGATTAACTTATCATTTTAAATAATAATAGGTACTTTCCATTTGTTGACTAATAATGGATAGCTAATTGGATTAATTATTGGGGCACTACATGAAAGAAAAGATTCTAAGCCTATTCGTGACAGGAAAATATTTCCAATATTCATTTAGTCTATCCATGAATATGGCAGCTTACATTTTAATGATTTTTAAGAGATTTTCTTTATTGATTCATTCATTCTCACATTTACATTCATTTAACATAAGAGACAACTTCAATATTTAAGATCAAAACAATCTTATATTTAATATAAACCTCTAAAGAAATGATTCTAGAACATAAAAAACACAATTGCCTACAACCAATGAATATGCATCCAATTTTGGATAAATTGGAATGTTGCATCACATAATCTATCAACAAATTGTTTGAATGATCAATAATAATTTCTAAGCATACATGTATGTTATACTACCAATATTTAAAAAAAAAAATTGATCCAAACTGTACAATTTCCAATATCCTTCAAAATTTGTCATCATTAATTGATCAGGGCTTAAGCATGTCCATTAAAGTGTGTAGATTTGCTATCTTAATATAAAAAGAGCACTGATTATATATGTGTGTGTGGGAAATGATCTGGACCAACGGATGAGTGCTGGTATAGTAAGAAATACGTATATTGAAGATCATTTATCTTTTTCACATGTGGTCATGTATATTGGTTATATTGGATAGGATGAATGACTGAAGGGAGCTTGAAACTCTAGAGTTTAAATCTCCTTTAATACAAACATTAAATTGTATATAAGAAATCACTTTCCCTATAGTGGGTACATTAGATCACAGGCATTGGAGGGATACAAAGATTTCTGTAAATTTATTATATAGTTCTTAGTTGACATAATTTCCCCACAACTTATGGTGACACATCATTTTATCTTCAATTTGATGCATATCAACTTTTCTTTATATGGTAGCAACTTTAAGTTGTGACTTAAATGCATAAATGTTCTGATATAATCATTAAATCAAATCATTACAATTTAAAGATAGTCAGGAATATGAAGCAGCAAGAGCCTTTATATGTATGGATAATGTCTTAATTTTTTATATACTCAAAATCCCACTAGCTATTCTATAAATAATTTTTGTTCAAGAATGAATTTTTTTCTTTTTAATCAATCATATTACTACACTAACATTAACCATCAAAGTATATAATGGTATGAACTCAAATACCATATGCTCCGTGGGTCAATGAACATATTTGAAATTCATTCAGAATACTCAATGCAATTCAGAAAATACAGCTGCAGTAAATAATCCCCCTTCCCCATATAAGTATCCGGTATCTTTAAAATTCATATGCAGCTAGAAACTTTAATGCTAAATGTCCACAATGGCAGTCAATTCTAATGTATATATTTATTTTTATATAATAATGTTTACTTCCATTCATTTTTTCTCCCATTGAAATCTATTTTAAAAAACTGTTGCAAAGTTTAAGTCAGCTGATTTAGATACACCCCTCCTCCTATTCACTGTAACTATCTGTTTTTCAAGTTTTCATTTGCTTCACTTTATCAGATTGATAGAAAAAATACTGATCTAAAAACAAAATGAAATATTGCTATCATATCAATTAGGCATATTAATCTACAGGTACACTCAAAATATCCTTTAATTTTATTGATACATAAACTTTATTTACCATGTTTCACTTATTGTCTAAATGTGTTCAATAATTTCGTTGACACATTTATTTATTTACCATGTTTATTATACATTTAATATATGTCTATTCAAGTTAAAAATAAAAAGTTATTCGAGAAAATCATAACTCATGCTAAAATTATAGTCTGGAGGTCATACAGATTTATAAAATTCTGTTAATTTTTTTCTGGATAGTAAAAATTGCTAAATTATAGCATAACAATATTTTAAAAAATAATGTGCCATTCCTAGAACACAAGAATTAAAATTCAAAAGATAGCAGGATCAATATGTATAATAAAGTATATTCTACAAGAGTATGTAGGCAATTATCAACTATTATAGTAATAAATTTTTGAGACAAAACAATATTTTTACTTCGCTGAATCAGACTTTTGATACAGCATATCTTTATCAAGACTGTACAATTAAACTTAGTAGTATTTTGACAAAGATATGTTGCATCAAAAGCCTGGCTCAGCAAAAGGACAAATATTGTTTTGTACCAAAAGTTTATTACTTTAATATATAATAATTGTGTACATATACTTGTACAATATATTTATTACATATTATCTATGATTATATTATATATATAGCAAACAGTACATTTGCTAAAAAAAAAAAATGCTGGTCTGAAGCAGTGCAAAAATCTCATATAATTTTTAAAATACCATTTATCAGATATGCTCATATTAAGCATATTCTAAAATAATACGTTATTTAGTTTTTAATAAATGAACTAATTACCAAAATCAAAAGCAGATTTAAAAAAAAATGAGCTGAATTGTCTAGGAATTAGTTAGCTTTATTTTATAATGCTGTTTTTGAATCATTGTATATTTAGGCATAAACTTCTGAGAATACGAGTCGTCAAGGTTTAGACATCATTTCAGATTATACTCTTCAGAATAATTTTTGCAAAAAAAAAAATTCTTCAATTGTAATGAATGATTTTTCGGTCATGCACTGCTGTGAAGTACGTCAATACTTTTTTAATTCACACCAATCCAATTTTTTTCGCAATACATTTGATTGAAACTGCCATACAACTGCTTGTACATGTATGAATTAGAATTAATTAATAATGTGTAATTTAAAAATTATTTATTTGAATTTTGATATTTTTTTTCTTGACATTATACAATGTGGACAGCTTGTTAAAGATTCAGCACTATCAATGACAAATTTTTGTTGAAGAAAAATGCAGCTATTAAAGGAAAAATCATGTATGGCTTCAGTATTTCTATCTATTACTGCTTATATAACCTTCATAAATGGGACATAGATCTTTTCATAATTATACAATGGCCAAATTAGTTTACAGGGTTATATCTTCTTGTATAGGCATTTTACTGCATCTACTCCTAAAGTTGAATGCATTACTGCTATGAGAACTTGATGAAAATACGATTAGGGCATCTTTATACAATGTCCATGACATGAAGTTTGAATCTAGATAAGATAAAATTGATTTGGACTCATAGTTTCTGTAAGAATATGTGATATTTGAATACAAATATAATTTATATAATTGGAGTTTAGATCTAATTATAGAGGATTTGAACAGACTTTCAAGCTTCCATCAGTCATCCACTCTCATACAACCAATGCATATGTGAAAAAGATAAATGATCTCCAACATATGTATTTTATGCTGATGTAGCACTCATCAGTTGGTCCAAATCATCATTTCCCACACATAAATAATCATGCTCGGTTTATATTGATACTTTAATGGACAGGCTTCAATCTACTCCACCCTCCTGTTTTCTTTTGTTACAGCTGCCAAACTTAAATAAAAAACTATTTAGTATTTTATAATAGATACAGTTCTATTAATACAGACCACATATCCAAACATCCAATTATTGATTGATGAATTGACATCAGAATGGAAATCTGTTAAATATTCTCTACCTGGGAGTTAGTAAGATAAAACATAATTTCTTCATTGCTCCTCTTTGCCATCAAGTTGTTGGAGTCCTTTGCCATATAGTGGACTACCTTCCTCTTTTTTTAAAATTAGTTTAAGACTGACTGGTATTGTTGTGTGAATAAAGTCTATTTATTTTAATACTACTATATTTCGACTTTGGGTGATCCTCTTTAGTCAACTTTTTCATTTGTTTATTCTAGCATTGCTTGATTTATGTAGTAGAAACAGTCAGAACTAAAGCTGTTAGGACTGATTCTCAACCAAGAAATACAATAAGTCATTACAGTATTCAAATATTTTGCACCAAGCAACACAAGAAAGAACTGGTGATAATTTTCTGACTGCAGAATATTAAATTACTATCTTCCTTATCGAGAACAAAGCTTACTGATAGCAAATTTAGCAATTTATTTAATGGCAAGTTGAATAAATAGACAATCAGAAAAAGCTATTATCTCAATACAAAAAGATCAATTAATTGAAGATCATACATTTGAATAAAAAAAACTATATAAGCAATAAAATATTGGAAGTTGTAAATTTACAATTTTTTTTATAGGAAATGAAAAAATTAAAATATCGCAATATAATCTGATTTCTATATCAACTTATCTTTAGCTACAAAATATACATCAATTGAAAATTGAGACTAATTATGAAAAAAACAATGGAACTATAAAATTAACCCCAAGAATTAACACTAAATACTATATTTGAATTGTTAATCAAATTGCTGTTTTATTAGCTGGTCTATTAAATTTATATAATAATGTTCACATTTACTAAAATTGTAATTACAATTTCTGTAAAAACATATTTACTATTAAGAAATGAAAAATATTAACTTTATTACTTATTGTTTTTTTTATAGTTAAGGCTACTAATTCTAATTGCAAAGCAATTAAAAATATATAATATAAATGCAATACTAATGCTATTAATTTAGTATTATTGGTTCCAGAATTTTTCTGGATTAACTTTTCGGTCCAGATTAATAATACATTTCTTAGCTCATTACCAACTTACATATTTTTAATGGAAATATAATAAATGTTAATTTTAATATATATAAACCTTTAGTAATTAAATCACTCTACTATTTTCTTCACTAAAATGCTTTAAAAACTTATTGAAATGTATCAAATTTCATGATTAATTTAGAGATAAAGTTTTATTGGCCAAGGTCTAAGATTTAAAAGTAAGTTTTTATTTTTATTCTGAACTCTCAACTTGCAGATATTTGTAGTAAGTAATATCTTTTTTTTTTTTTTATAGAAAAAAAAAAAAGATTTAAAAGTCAGATAAGAATCATGATGCTCATATCAGTTAGGCACATTAATTTACTGGTATTCACTTAAGCGGATTTTTTAAATGAGTGTAAAAAATTAAACTAAACATTATTACTTAAGTAAATCATGCTAAAATAATACATTCTGAAAATCATGAAAACTTAACAAACTCTCTTGTAATCTAAATAGAAATTACTGAAATATAGGAAAATAAATTGATGGTATCTAACCTGCCTATTATTTTAAAATTCTTTCAAAGAGTCATAAAACAAGTCATTTAGAATTTTTTAATCATTCCCAGTATACAGGTATTCTTTTTTTTTTTTTTTATACTTGTAGGTTTATAATTAAATTCTATATAGCATACCAATATCAAATGCTAAAAAGTAATTAAAAAGTTTTTATTTGACATCATATCCATTACTGAGGAGTTTCTATGCATTTTGAGATTTCATTTCTCTGCAACTGCAATTATTAAAATCACTCTCCAGATTTTAGACGTAATTAGATAGGAATTCTAGAAAAGTTTGTGACATAAAATATTTTTTCTTAAACATTAAATAAATATTCTATGTTGAATTAACAACCCATTTTCTTAGATACACATTTTTTTTTCTTGAACATTTATCATGTCTTCCATTTGTTTTGAATTTTAGGAGAAAATTATATGCTTAAGCAGATAAAAAAAAAAAAAAAGGGGGGGGGGAATTTAGTTAATAGCAAATATTCACAATTTTCTTTTCAAATATATTTCGAATTTTAAAAAGCAAATTCATTCAAACATGCTTTCTTTTCAAATTTTGGTTTATTTTAGGAATCATTTAAAATTTTTTTTATTTAAGTTATGTGAAAAAATATTATTTTGGAATTTTTTTTGTCAGCATTTATTTTATAGAAATAATCTTTGACAATGACTATATAAATTATGATTGAAAATTTTAAAGAAAATTGGAAAAAAAACTTCACAAAATAAACACATTAAAAAAAATAAAAAATATATTAAATGAATGTTTTTTAAATATGATGTTAATAAGTTTTAGCGAATATAATTTTTCCAAACCAAACATAAGGTTAGGTTTTACACATTAGAGGGAGCAAAATCATTTCATTTGGTGAGAATCAAAAATGACATCATAATTTAGATCTTAAAATGCTATTTCAAATAGTGAATGAAACATATTATTGACATCTTCATTATCAAGTTATTTCTTTATTTAAAATACACCAGATTTATATTGATTTAACTTTTTTTTTTCCTACAGTGACTTTGAATTCCATTTTTGAAAGCTTTGATGGAAATTTTATTTTTTCATTCAGCTCACTTTGTTTTTGTACTTTTTATTACATAAAAATTATAAACTGTAGCACTTTTCAAAAGATTTAATGTGATATCCATTAAATCATGAAAATTTATATTATCATTTTTCAATTTGCTTTATCAATTTAGTTTTTATAATTTAATTATTTCAGAAAACCCAATACTACTTATTATTTTTATTTTATATTATGAATCACAATATTCATTCTAGATCTGTTACAATGCATAGGCTTCATGATTTATTATATATTTCAGACATGTTTTTTTTTTTAACAGCTGTTTTCTAATTACAAGGGTCTTTCAAATTTATAAAAAAAACTTTCAGATTTATTAATTCTGTACTAATTTTAACAGTTACTTTATCATTTACACATTGCTTATTTTTATTCATCTTTTTAATGAGTGGTTGAAATTTAATCTCTCTACTATATAATTCACCTTATTTAAAAATTGCTACTATTGCAGTCAATTATTCTTGAATAAAAAACAATTCTTACATAATTTTTAAGTCATAGAAAAAGAGACAGAACATTTAAAAATATAGCATTAAAAATGTAAAATACTATTAGCTTACCAAAGTACGAGTTTCATTTTCCAAAGATGTAACAAAATCTGTTTAAATCATAATCATTATTTTATCTCAGAATTTCAGGACCATAGTATGATAAAAAAAAACAACATGTTTCTGAATAATTATTTAAAAAATATAAATCGATGAGACAGTATCCATAAAGAGCTGTAAGAGTTTTAATATTTTATAAGCATATATTTTCTTTCATGGTGTATTTTCTGTTTCCAGGTACTTTAGCTTTATTTTCCAACTAAATAATGTTAGTCCACATCTTATATTTCATTATAACTTCCACAAATGTAAACATTCTCATAACTAGCAATTACTCCTGATTTTATTCTTAGTGAATAGTTCTGAGATTAAGTAGAAGGCACAGCAATGAACTTCTATTTCAAAATCTGGATTGATTTTTAACAGGTCATTGAAAAATCTTAGTACAATCCAGGATATTACACCTTTTTTTTTCATTTGTCAAAGCATCAGCCGGAAAACGAACCTGCGACAACTGCTTGTAAGGAAGGTGTGCTGACCACTTGGTCACCAACGCTTGACAGAATATTACACTTTTGCAGTGAAATCATACAAAAGACTATTACTACTATTTACATCAAAACAAAGTACCACATACCGATAAGACTACTCACTATATAAACATTTTTATATAAATTATTGAATAATTAATGGATTTCAGATGGCAGTTTAAACATATTCCTATAACAGTTTCAAGTTTTCTGGCCGACTGTGGGTATTTTATGCTGCACTCAGACAATGCCACATTATCATTTTATGCTTTCAAATTAGTGATTAAAAACTAAGTCAGCTTGCTTGTCTGCCATTTAATTACCCTGTTTATTATTTAATGAACTAAAAATCTTTGTTTCTGAGTTTACTACTCTTCCACTGTACTAAAATGCGTATGATATAGATAAAATAGTGTTAAGAGTGCCAGATTGAATTGTTTTTCAGCTAAGTAAAAAAAAAAAATCTCATTTGGTCAGTTGAAAAAATTATTATGCTTAACCTGCTGATTGACCATTTGAATGCTACATGACCAACTGAAGCAACTATACATACAAAAACAAATTTGATGACTTTATTTACTTACATATGCCAGGTTGTTTTTTTTTTTTTTTAAATAAAAAAAATCAAAAGATTAAACTGTATTTAAACTAATCTGTCACATTAAATAGTTCTTCTATTAATCTTATTACAGAGAAAAGAGGTCTTATTAAAATTCATTATTTAGCTTTAATATTAAGATGCTAAAATAAATAGTATTAAAGGGGTGGATGGCAAGCAATAGCATACTTAAATCAATACTAATCTAATATTATTAGAGTTGTAGCATTCTAGTGCCAAGTTGTCCTATGTGTTGCTTAGCATAGAATCTAGATACATATTAAAGAAATAACTCTATATATTTATATAAATAAAATGTATATGTAAGGCTTTCTGCTGAAAGATAGGTTAAAATAAATATTTCTGCCCAAAGACAGGTTAAAATAAATAAACTACATCCATAATACTTGCTTATCACTGGTATTAGTTTGCTCATGCTTGATTTACATCTTAAATTTCAAAGGCCATCTTAATTATTATGATACATGAAATTCATATTTATTTATCCCTCTTATAAAATCTAAAAAAGAATTGATTAAAAAAAAATTTTAAAAGCACATACATGATGTCTATTAACACAGCTGAGTATATAATATTGTGTCAATCATTAATAGGAATAGTAAAGTAGTTAGCGATTAGGAATATTGTACTGATATTTAATGACTGGGATAGGTTGAGTTTCAATTCAAAAACCTTTAGCTCTGTACTAAACTACTTGGGGCATTCACTCCATGGACCCTAATGAGTGTGCAGAAATCACTATTTATTGCAGACATCTAACTCATGGATCATTTGTTGTTTTAAAAAGATTGTTAGGATATGTAATAACATTGCCTGTATTAAACCAATTAAAATATTTTAATTAAATATTAATTTTTTAATACTTATCTTTAATCCTAACATAAATACTAAAAGAAAAAAAATTTTTGGTTTTTAAAAAAAAATAAAGACTGATTAGTCAAATAAAGCAAATATAATCATATGATGAATTGCTCAGGAGGGTCATATAATATTCAAATACCCCAGGCAGATTAACATTTAAACTGTTTCATTAAATTAATTTAAACTAAGTTTAAACAAATGAATGAAGTTCATGACTAAATGATTTTTTCTGGTAAAAATAATTTAATAATAAAAATTATGTCTATATGCTTGAAAAAAAAACTTTGATGTGTTTCACCATTGCTTACTTAGGAGTCTGAGATTAAGACACTTAATAGAAGAATTATGTAAATTGCAATGTCAATTTTGATGCATATTAAGTGAAAATCAGAGATGAGAAAACAAACAGCATCATTGATTCTTGAAAAATTAAGGGTCTGAAATGAAGTAGATTGAATATATAAAATATGACAACAGAAAAACATAAGAGATTGTAAAAGACATATCATAGGTTAGATGGACAAGAGAGTTTTCTGGAATGATTAAAAAAAAACCAACTTGATTAAAATTAAAAATCTTCAGCATACAGGAGAGCAATAATGAATTACAAAATAGAATGTATATGTGAAAAAAGGACATCATATCACATGAATATACCGAATGAAAGACAGTAATGCATATTATGTTAAAAATGGAGAATATTACAAGATATTATCAGTCATAAAACAACAAAGGTTTAAAAATAAAATCAGTATATTTAAACAGGCTCAAGTATATAAAATGGAAAACTATTAAGATTTAATTTCTCCAACTTAAAGTACAAGAGCTCTTATGACATAATTACATACATAAATATAATAATAAAATTAATGACTTTAGTAAATTAATAATAAAATCAATTACTCACTTTAATTAAACACTGTGCAAGAATGAATATCATTCCCACTATCTGCAAAGTGATATTATTTAATACAAAATAAATTTTGTATTGTTTCATTTATTAATTTTAATATTATCTAAAACATTTTCATTCAGCTACAGATACCTGTTAAGACCTTTGATACAATATTACCATCTGCTGAATAAAATCAAACTTTGATAGCATTATTAATAATCAAAAAAGAATGAAAATATTAATTAAAAAGTCAAATAAATTTCATATAATAATGTTCATCAACATTTTATCAGACATCTAAAATTTTTAATATATTTTTTGATTCTTTACTTACACAAGTGATCCATTTCACTTTTTGTTTATAACTAATTTCCCCTTCAGATGCATGTTTATCATTAACCATAGTAGAATATGAAAATATTTTTATACAAACCAAAATATGCTTTATCACAAGAGATGATCAGACAGTAGAGTCGACAAAGAAAAAACTGAGCATTATATTAAATTATGAACACATTTTTTTTGTATTTTAGTTAAGCTGGGAATTGTTCATGCATATCAGAATTATATAAGGGTGTGTACTGTGCGTAAATATGGAGTACAATAGTAATGTTCAATTTATCATTATTTTCACCCTGAAAGTATTATTTTTTATAACTTTATTTTATATTTCATTTAATTTTTGGATGTTTTATTTTTGATAAAATAAAGTTTTGTGGAAAAGTGAGACATTTGTTAATGTATATAAAATAATTAACATGTCAATAAAACATTTAACATATAGTGAGGTCCATATTAAAATGTAGGTCAAGATAAAAAAAGAAGCCTAAAATAGCTCATTGCAGGAAAAATCTCTCCAGGATTCTTACAAAGAGAAAAAGACAAATCATCACAAACTAGATACCCATTATTTGACTCTCTACCTAAAAAAAAAAAATCTAGAGACTTCTTTAAAATTCTCAATTTCTTGAAAAAAAAAGTTCTGACTTGGCATGATAGAAGAATATACTAATTATTACCAATATAAGATTCTTAAAATTTCACACAGCACAAATTGCATAATAAAAGAAATTACAAATGGACTATTGTAGAAAGAAATTAGAACAAAATATTCAGATTAAATTTTAACTTTAACAAAACCAATTGAAATATAAAAAGAATAATTTATAAGCAATCTATTATGATTAGTGCATAAATATAACTTGAGCTCTTTTGACAATAGACTCTTTGGAGACTTCCTGAAGATCAGTTAATATTCATACAATTGTTTTACATTAGTCTAGTTTAAAATAACAGGTATTTTGAGAAGAAAAATATTACATAAAATTTAGTCCGAAAAAAAAAAAAAAAAGAGCATATAATATAATGATATAACTGGAAGAATCAGTGCATTTCTGATAAAAGAGGAGACACTAGTATATATTGACAATTTTTTGACAAAAAACAAACTCATTTACAAATACCTATTTATATTATAACAGCTGAAAATTGCTCTGGGCAGAAATAGAGTGAAGGACTTTAAAATTAAAGATTAATAGATAATTCAACTTTTCACTTCTGCTGCTTCAATACGTCACCCCCAAAAACTAATCATTTGATTGGTTATAATGTTCAAGTATAAATATATTTATTTAAAATAATCTGCAACTGAATGATTTAGCTGTTATTGCATGTGTTTTATTTAAGTCTGTTATTTTTGTCTAAAAAAATAAAAATTGATTTTTGCAATTCTATTTTGCAAATCATAATTTAAACAATTTCTTTAAAATTGTTTTAAAGCCATTGATAGGAATGTGAATATTTTACAGTATGGAACATTTACTCTTTATTGTATATTAAACTAGAAGAAAAAGGCTCTTCTATGTTTTAAAAATTCTTCTAATTCAAACATAAAAGGCATTTTACTGGATCTTAGAACAAAATTAATTAAAGTTTTCAATATTTATTGGCCAATTTTATTTTGATTAATATAATAACAACTATCAAAATAAACTCCAGAGAAAAAACAACACACAAAAAACTTAAATGTGATTTTGATTAGTGCAATTTGTAAATCATTACTATGCTTGTCTTTTTCTGCAATATTTTTATAACCATTTAATTTTATTATTTTAACATAATTTACATTTGTATTTACAAATTGATATGGCTTTTTTTTTTTTTTTAAAAAAAGGAATAAATACGATTTAACAATTCATATTTTTATAACTATGTACATACATAAATATACATTGTCAAGATATGCCCACAATCTAAGGATAAATATGGGCCAGACATAAAACACAAATTTTTTTTTCAGGTCTCAAATAGGCTTAAGATTTTCTTCCAAGCAGTCAATTATATTTAACTCATCTAGATATTAAATAACGATTGGTAAATATTATCTAGCAATTCTAAACTTGACACTAACACAAGAATGGAATATTCCCATTACTCAACTATTAGTAACCTGGTGAGTATTATCTTCTTCAACATTCTAGTACGAGACCATTGGACACTTTGTCTTGCATTATTCACTGTTTTTTACATTCCAGTTTATAAAACAAATTCTAAAATCACTCAGTATTATAAACTTTTTTTTTTTACTTCAAATACTACTTAATCTAATAGCCTCTCTCTATATATAAAATTAATCCTTCTGTTGGATAAAAATAACCATAACTTTCACATTTTTTTACCCATGAAAATAAAATGAAATAGCATCCTTCTAATATTAAAAATAATATATATATATTTCTTTAAAATGATTATTTTTTGCAAACCTATTTGTCATGAATTTAATTTATGCAGTGATATATTTTAAAACTCCCAGACCAAAAATTAAAATAATTCGACTTTTTGTCATAGATAGGCCATTTTTATTTTGAATTTATTTTTTTCTCTTATAAATATCATTGTAAAATGGGCATTTAAATATCATGGCTTAAAAACAAACAAACTCATTTCTAAAAATTTAAAAAGAACTTCAAGAATTATTTTGATGTATTACCATTAAATTTTAAAATACAGCATGACCTAGGTAGAGAAATAAGAAAATAGAGCAGTTACTTTGGATAACTATTTCTAACATATATAACACAAAGTTAAAGCAAATACTTTTCCAAGAGCCCCCCCCCCCCCCAAGAAGTTACAATAAAAAAAGACATTCACATCCTGAAGTTATCAACCACTAGGTGGTGAAATTTAAAGTTTTCCTTTATTTTATTCTTTAGCTAAGAAAATATAAACATACATAAATAAAAAGTTAAATAGACTACCAGAAAAAAAAAATCAAAGCCTGTTTATAAAGACCCCCCCCCCCCCAGTTATACAGCCTATATATAGAAATGGCAGTTTTAGGAATTAAACCAATCATTATACCATGAGGCTTTATATATATAATACACATATACATGAATTAACCTTGAGAAACATTTATATTCTTGAGTAGTTTATGGCCAATAAAATAGTGTTTTAATAAGTTTTAGCATGAAATTTCAAAACTCTTAATTTATTAATACAAAGTGAATTAACAGTGTTTCTTGAGATTCAATTACTATAGTAAGCAAAATTTTTGTATATGTTATTATTACAATTATAAATATATCTAGTAGCTGTAATATAAAATGTCCTTTTTAGTCTAGTGATTTACACTTTTAAAAATAAATCAACAACAAATTTGTTCAATCCATTATACATTGAGAAAAGTAAGAAAGAGAAAAAAAGTTTATTAAATAGCTGACTTTCATGCATAATAATTAAAAAAATCCAATAAAATAAAAAAAAAGCAGCAATTCATGTTGTATTCGAAGTTTTTCTCTAATTATGAATGACCAATTTTTAGCAAAAGTTTACTACTAATTTAGTTTCTAACAAATTCAAATTAAATTCTATGATTATGGTAAATTAATGTAATAATAATTACACACAAAAAAAATTGCATATAAAAAGACAGATAAACAATATATAAAAATTGTCAATCAAATATGCATTGTTATTCATCATATCATTAAATTCTTTTTTTTTTTTAAAATAACTTCATTTACTGTGCAAAAAATCAAATTTATTAGTAACTAAATTCAATCTAAAATATTCTAATGTTTTTTATGAGCATTAAAGTATATCAGAACAACTCACTACATTAAAAGAAAATATTGAATTTTATTTGGGTTGTCAAATAATCAATGTTTAACAGATTACTACAAATAAAGTATATTAATACCTGTATTACATTATACAATTAGATTTAAATATATGCATACCAAAATAATTATTATTAAAAAAAAATCAAATACTGTATACACTATTTTATAATCAATCCTGAATATTTTGAGATATACAAACACTACTTTAATAATTAGTGATAACAATACATCTTTTAAGATTTTTCTAATATGAATAACTTTATAAAATAAACAGAAAACATAAAAAACCTATAGCTACCAAAAATTATAATTTACTTATGCAATTGATTCAATAAAATTAAAATTTGATATATATCTGAAGCTATAAAGTTAATATAAATTCAAAACAACCACATAAATACCATTTTCATGATAGACCTATTGTTGCAATAAAGCTAGGCACTTTTTCTTTGCTAGCATTGATTTTTCTAAGGAATATATACATTTTTGTAACAACTATATCATTTAAATTATTAAAATAAGACTGTGACCTCTCCCCCCCCCCCACATAATCAGATCAAATGTTAACTTGTTTTTCTTGCTAACAATAGTATTTAAGACTTTATAAAGACAGTAATATATTTCTTATTCAGCTTTTTCAAGGTCATAATCTAAATTCTAATATTTAGTTTTAAACTTAAGTGTTCATATTTGGAATCTATTAAGTTTGCATTGAATAATCTTTAGTATAATTTTTTATGTAATGAGTTTGAATGTTAGATTAGAATTCTTTTTCTATTTGGCATAGTAATAAAAATTGTAATTAAGAGGATAGTTATATCACATTTTGTGAAACATAATCAGCATTTCTTCTAAAAACTGAATTCCCTAGAATCTTACAATAGGTAATGAATTGAGGTCTTACAAAATATTTCTCCAATAGTTTGTAATAAATAACAATTTGCTTGCCATAATTCTGGTAATTTTTTCAATCATTCAGTTAATTATCAACAGATATCCAGCAACTCTTACTTGAAAAATAAGCATTTCAGGCTAGTCTAATGAGTGCTGATTATAAAATAAATATAAACACGTTAGTCTTTAATTATAAGATGTCATACTTTTACTATATCTTGCTATTTAGGTCTCATTAAAATTATGCCTTTGGAAAAAAGTTATTGTATAAAGTTTTTTGGTCTGCTATAACCATTGTTTCTTTTCCGTAATCCCATTCAAAAGCTATAATTTCTCAAGAATTCCCCTGGATAAATCACTCTTAATGATAGTCACACTTTTTTTTTTTTTGCAGATTGTGCTCACATTGTAATTTATGACTACACTCAAAGGATTGTCTTTTCTTTGTAATTAATCAGCTAACATCTAATATACAATATTTGGTTTTCAACCATCTATTCAGATTCATCTTTTTTTCCATTCACAATTCTCTATTATTTATATGTAAAACTATCAAAATTATTTTTATGAACAGCATGTACCCTATCTAGGATGCTTAATCACCTATTCTTTTACACTATCACTTAAGTTTTCACATGATTAATTAATTGATACAATGTTCCATAATTTCTTCCAGGTCATACACTGAACTCATTTAAACAAATCTATTAATATAGTGTTAGAGAATCTCTATACTATTAAACATATTACGCAGCTATAATAAGTAGTTATATTTTACTTTCTTCACTGATAGCTTTTAAATTGATAAAAGTTTAATAACTCCAAACAATCTATCTTCCATAATTATACATTTATTTAATTTTTAATAATTTAGATATGACCTATTTATTATTCCAAATGTAAATTCAGCTCTTCACATATATTACTTTTCTTTCTTTAAATATTGTATTTAATTTGATGAGACATAAAGACAATTGCAAAAATACAATTTTTGCTAAAAAATAAACAAATATGTGATATAAGCTGCCAAAAAAGGTAATCTAACATGTGATACTACATCCATTTGATTATCTTGAGATTTTTTCTCTACCTGAAAAAAAAAAAATTAGCTAGGAAATTCTCAACTACATAAAAATATATAAGGTTCTACTTAGATTGGAATCCCAGTTTATCGTCATCCCATAAAGATACATTCATACTAATATCAAACAAATCCTTCAATAAATTATTAATTTCCATTAAGCTTTCAACAATATTTTCATATATTACATCTTGTTGCATTTTTGTTTGTCTTAGCTGATCACAGTAATAAGTCTTATTATAATACACAAAACAAGTATAGCTGAAATAAAATATGCAATTATCACCTGCTTTACATAACTAACTCTAGTATTATCAAATTTAGAATTTATGATGATGATTTAAATTTATATAATCCTAGTCATTTTTTTTTGCCACAATTCCTTTCAGTGGGAAAAAAATAACACTCTAAGAAATGTAATCTTTAAAGCTCCCAAAAATAAACACTGATTTAGATATCTTCCTTTTTTCTAAAATACTAAAAAAAAAATCTTTACATTTAATAATAATTACTATTTAATCAAATGACATTTAGTTGAAAAATTATAAATAGAGATTCCTTTTTTTTTGCCTTCTTAGTGACAGGAAAACATGTTTCTTAGAAAAGAATGGGTTTTAAAAAGTTCTATAAAATGATCTTGAAATATTATGAGTGTATATCTATGAAAAGTATATTTGAATCAAAATCTTTTGTAGAGATTTGCATACATTAGCTTGATAAAATATATTAATACTGTTATTTGTTTGAAGAAGCTATTTGAAGTCCTAATTATAAAATCATTTCCAAATATAAATTTATTTAACATTAAAAAAAATTCTACTGTAAATCTCTATCAAGTGTATATCATAAATTAGCTTCCCCTCCCCCCAATAAAATTAAATGGTGATAAATAATCATATCTAATTTCAAAACTTAATTCTTTTCAAGAATTCAGTTCCAATTTTCTAATTATGTTAAAAACTGAAACACAGGCTTATTATATACAACTATGATCATATTAATTCCAGAAAACACACACATAACATAGTTAAAGTCCAGTTTAGTAACAATTAAATTCATGTGAAGTACATATCGTGCATAGTTCTTTAATCTATTCATTTGGCATGCTGCATATTTACTTCTTTTATACCATTTTAAAATAAAAGATCTTTAAAACATAAATGCCTCTTTCCAATATTATTATTCAAAAATCTGAAAACATACTAACTGGGCTCATCATATACTTTTAAAATAATATTTTTCAACTAACTTATCTGCATCAATAGGCATTTGAATTACACCTGTATTCAATAAATTTAACAGAAATAATAATAAACTAATGATCAGCTTTTTAAGCTAATGTAGATTGTGGATCTTAACAATAAATGAATACTCTCATTATCCAATACAAAATAAAGTCTTTGTGAAAGAATAGAATGAATCCACCTATTCTTTCAACCCAAACGTTTCCGACAGCAAAATCATTTGCCCATACTAAAATGTTTGGATTGAAAGAATAGGTGGATTCATTCTATTCTTTCACAAAGATTTATCTTGTAATGGAAAATGAGAGTATTCATATTTATTGTTAAGATCCACAAAGTGCATTAGCTTAAAAAGCTGATCATTAGTTTATTACAATTCAAAAACATCATGCTATGTAAAATAAATATCTCATTTACATGTTTAATTTCATTCAAGAATGACGTATTGTAAATTTCGCAGGCGGCATTCATTCCGACATAGTAAAAGTAATTTAAAGTGATTGTTTAATATCTTCACGCTCTCATTTCCAGTACTTAAGATTTGCCCATACTTAAACGTTTGGGTTGAAAGAATAAGTGGATTCATTCTATTCTTTCACAAAGACTTTATCTTGTATTGGAAAACGAGAGTATTCATATTTATTAAGATCCACAAAGCGCATGTGCATTAGCTTAAAAAGCTGATCATTACTTTATTACAATTCAAAAACATCGCGTTATATAAAATAAATATCTCATTTACAAACATAATAATATAACTGTAATAAAATTATTCAATCCTATAATTTATTACATGTAGCACCTTGTTGGATTCTGTGCCCACCTTTTTATCTCAAAAGCCACAAACATTTGAATAGATTTTTTGTTTTTTATTGGCTGATAAAGTAATCAAATTCTTTATATATTGCATTCAGAAATATCTTTTGAATTGACAAGAATAGCAATAATTATCAGCATACTGTAGATTGTTGCATTCTGAAGTACAAGTATCAAACTTACTCCACCTACAACTTTGATAACACCCACTCCATATAAATACAGTAATGGTTTTTACTAATCATTTACTAAACTAGAGATTGCCGTTAGCCCAGATATAAGCTTTAAACCTGTTAAAGATTTTTTTTTTTTTAAAAAAAAGTTAAACACACATGGGAGTTAATCACATTTCTTTGCCCTATGTATAATATCTTTATAAACGTATTAAACAACCTACACACCACCACACATTCTTTTCAAATCATATGAATAAAAAAATACAATAAGACAAATAATACTCAAGTTGCATTTTGTGCTGAAACAGCACTCACAGCTGATCCAAGTCACCATCTCTTCATTATATTTACAATATTTATCAATAGAAAATTGTTAATTTTAAATTACAAGTGTCAAACTTACTCTACCCACAACTTTGAAGCCAACCAATTCAGGTAAATATAATAATGATTATCATTAATCATTTACTAAATAGTGAATAGCTGAGGGTAGCTTGAAAGTCTGTGTTCAAATCCCTTGCAATTAAACTACAGATTGTGTCTAGCCCAGATACACATTTAAACCTGTTAAAGATTAGTTGTTTTTTAAATACACAGAGTTGCTCACATTTATCTGACCAATGTAATAATGCACTAAATAATCTCTACACTTCCACTTGGTATCTTTATTCATGATTTGAAACAATATGTGGAGGCTGCTTAATACATTTATAAACATACTGTAAATCTATAAGACAAGAACTGTTCTTAGTTAAAATTAAAACATTACCATCTAATCTACTTCACGAAGCTGTCAATCCATAGACCAGTCATAAAAAAGTTGAAACTAGCATTCATTCTTAATACTAGTTTATATTTCATATGCCTGAATCTTCCTCTCATACCATAGTTTAATAGCTATAAGAGTAAAATTTTGTGGATATCAGCTATTTTCCAACATTGATCTCAAAGGTCAAATGAACTCAATACTCATTCTTGAATTTAATTTCATGTCTTACATTTTCTATCATTAATAAAAATACTTTCTCTCATACTATATCATAACAACTATGGAAAAATTATGTGAACCAGTTATTTTCCAATATTGCAATCACTTATATAAAATTAAATGCAATAAAAACCTTATTTTTTCTTATAACACTTCTAATTACTTAGTATGATAACCTTTTGCCTTAGAATATGATTTTTTAACAAGTTTAAAGTACTGTAATTTTATATAAGGAGAGGATTTTGAATTAGAATTTCAAAATTGTTTTTTTTTTTTTTTAAAATAATTATCCATTCTTCCAAAATGATGGATGGTCTGTCATTATAAATACCAAATAAACATTCTTTTTCAATGTTTTTTTAAATAATACTTTTGATTAATATAGTTCTCTTTTTGAATTATAAGTATGACAAATCTAGGAATTTAAATATTAGGCAAAACCCTATGAAGAGTGATTCCTTTCAAAAACTTTAATGAAGTTGATCAGGACTAATTGTTAAAAACCACTCCATATGTTCGTATCACTACAGCAATTATTATCAGATGTGATATGTTGGACTATTTCCATCATCTATGAGCGAATGTATAGAAAATTTTGAACTTTATTTAAACTTTCCAAATACAAACAACTTTTTTTCCCCCCATATGTCATAGATCAGTCAGGATGCGAACCCACAACCGTCTGCAACCAACTACTTGCTTGCAAGGCAGCTGCGATGACCTCTCGGCTAACAACGCTTGACAAATACAAACAAATTGTTAGTAATAACACACAAATAGACAACACACATTTCGAGTGTGGTGGTGGGTAGTTTAAAATTTTCTATACATTCAACATTCACTCATAGATGTATGAAAATGGTCCAACATATCACATCTAATAATATACCATCATATATATTACTTATAATACTTCACTCATATACACTTTAATGCAAGTAATTTTTGTATATGAGTGAAGTATTATAAGTAATATATATGATTATATGAAGATATGCAAAGAAAGCGAAGGAGAAGAATAACATAATATACCATCATTACAAACCTTCAGACAAATAGCAATTATTATTATTTGACTATTCTTATGGCAAATAATCATGGATATATTTCTCATTATCAATACACAACAGCCAAAATGGTCAATTTATTGTTTTTATTTCTGAGTTGAAGACAAAAAAGACACCTTGATTATTCTCAGATACCAGAGTTTTGAGATGTGTTTGAATTTACTTGAAAAGACAATATATGTTGTGAGAATGATTATTCATTTTTAACAATATGAAAACTAAACTAAATCATAGACCTGGAAAATATAATTAGCAAAAAGTAATGGTTGGTAATCAAAGATACAGCATTACAAATCACCAGATTATGGATCTAGACAATCTTGGATGATGATCTATTTATCCACCTACAACAATAGATTATTTTTCAAGTGAAGGAAGATTTTCATGAATTGGAAGAACTGAATAATATTAAACAGTACATTGTAAAATTTTATAAAGTTAAAAGTAAAGAAAGAATTTGAAAAGTGAATATGTACTATTTAGAGGCATATATTTCGGATAAGTACAAAGAGATTCATTACACAAAAAAAGTAAATAATAACATTAAGTAGCTTAACAATGACAATTACTAATTATTCAATGTAATGGAAACACCAAACACAGAAGATAATTCAGATACACATTTAATGACTTCCCATTCTGATAAAAAAAGGAGAGGATTTTTATATAGATGTACACATTATTTGGGGGATTGCACCAAACATTTTAAAATTGCCACAGGAGATTTTAATGCTAAAATTGGTAAACAAATGAAATATAAAAATGCTGTTGTTAAATTGGAATATAAAAATGAAAATTAGAAAGCATAGATTTAATGTAAATTGCAGAAAAATAATTTATAAAATCTTTTTACTAAAACAAAAATAAACATAGATCAAAATAAAGATGCAAAAGAGTTAAATTATATTTTAATTAACTGAAAACATCTATTTCAAGACTTAAAAGATGAACACAGAAGATATGTATTAATGTAAAATTAAGCAAAAATTAAAAAATAGTGTCAAAAATTGTAATTCATAATCTTCAGAAATACTCTAATAAATTTAAATTAAAACTTAAAAGCTATTGAAGGTAAAATTCTTAAAATATAGAATGACAACTTGACATTGGAAAAAATTTCAGCAATGAAAAAAAATGGCATTATTATTAAAAACTAAAAACAGAGATAATGAAGGATGGTTTTTAGTTTATTAGTACAGTACTATATGGATTATAGAATTTATAAAAAATAGTATTATAATAATAATGAATGAAGAAACAAATTTTAAATGAAGCTCCAGGAAAAAATAATCATTATAGAAATTTTCACGGAAGGTGAAAATATTGGAAAATTGCATACGATTGGCAAAACAGATAAAAACATATTAAATGACTGCAAGAATACACAATAATGATTTTATTTAAAAAAGGCGAAAAAGCAATTAAAATTAGACTTATTAATCTTCTATCAATTCTATATCCAATTATTAGAAATGATTATGGACAACATTAAATTCACAAAAACAAGATGAATTTAAAAATAGTTTTAGAATAGTAAATAAACCATATGCAAATATTAAAGTTATAAAAAGGTTCATTGAATAAAATAGCTATCTTGCATTGGATTAATAAGATTCTATAAGCATTTCTACAGCGATTAAAGCTTAAGATATCAAAATAGACCTAGAGAATTGACAAATTTTGAAAAATAATTATCAAAATGCAATAATAATGACTCAAAAATGATTAACATTGATAAATGTGTATGGCAGGGTAATTCCATCTCTCCAACAATTTTTATAGCACTTTTGAAAAAAATAATCGGAAGCCAAAGGAACAAAAATAAATTATGGTATGTTCGTCTAAGAAAACAAGAAAATTAACATTGAAACAAATATATTAGAAGTTATAATCATTAATACCTAGGAACAAATTATCAGTATGGACTGAAACATCATGAATGCCGTAGTCATAGAATTAAAATTGGCTAGTGGACTTTGGTTGTTGTAATTTAATATTTAAAGAAATATGAAATTGGTGTTTGAAAAATAAATTTTTTAATAATTTGTTTCTACTGATACTTATAGATCTCAGTTATGGACATTTAAAAAACTGCACACCACACAGCCAAATACAGAAAAATGG
Source organism: Epiperipatus broadwayi (assembly GCA_028023455.1). NCBI lineage: Eukaryota > Metazoa > Onychophora > Udeonychophora > Euonychophora > Peripatidae > Epiperipatus > Epiperipatus broadwayi. The sequence goes on from JAQFVV010006205.1 coordinate 868,185, forward strand.
AAATGAGCTAGACATCATTAGAAAAGACAGAAGATAGTACTCGATTGCAATATATTATGCGACTCCAAAAACAATCTATGTGACATGGAAAGAAAAAAAAATTAATTAGAATGTTTTGGTTCAGAAAAATTGAACTTAGATTCTGCAGTGAATTGATATGATTGAAAATGATCAATACATATAACAAAATTGCTAAGTTTTATCTTTACTGATATTTTCAACATAAAACACTTTTATTCACTAAAAAAAAAAAAAAAGATTATCATATTATAAAGCTTCATTTCAAATTGTTTTCAGTTTAATACTCTCACAACTGTAATGTGCACTTACAAGAACAATACAAAATAATTGTGATTGCAGCAGATGATTATACAAAAAAACATTATATTCAAATTGTGAGAAAGAAATCTTGAACTATTCTCAGACACAATGTTGAGCATTTTTATCAATAGGTAACTAGGAGCTGAATTGATCTCACAAAATCATTTCTAAATTGACCAGTCATACCTCATCTTTATTTAAGATGATCTTGGACAGCCGTTTTAAATCATAAGCAAGCTTTTGATATATTTTCCCAGAATTATCCGTGTAATCCATACTCTTCCATTTCATTACACTATCAAACAATATAAATTGTTACTCTATATTATTTACTAAATTCCATGAATATATATTTTAAAAATCCACTTAACATAATCTTGACATCCAATATGTATATTAATCTTCAGGTTATGCCAAGTATATAACAACTCTTATAAAAGAATATTAATTTTAGGAAAGAATTTCAAAAGCATGGCTTAAATATATATCATCATTATTAAAGCCAGTTTTCATTAATTATCCGAATCTGCAATTGATAACTTTCAAAACTACACAATTCCATAACTCACTTATAAAATCCTCCATGTGATGTGGCAAATCTATTTCCCCTTGATTTCCAAATAAATTTTTGGATATTTTTATGAAAATCAACATCAGTCTACAATATTAAAGTTAAAAAAAAAGACAATTAAATAGAAGGATACTCTTATTTATGTTTAGTTACACAATTTCATCAATTAACAAACATTTCATGTTTCCTGTTGCGCTCTATTGAATATGTGTACCTTGCTGTACTACTACTATGTAAAAATCTGCTATCACTAATATTAGAATCTTTTTTTTTTAAACAACTTGAAAATGGGCCTTTAGTTAAAACTTGTAAATTAAGTGACAATAATGATAAGATTTTTAACCATGTGATGGATAATTTTTGTGTCAAATAATTTTAGATGATGAAATTAAAAAAAAAAAAATCTAATATCTATTATGTATATTACTTTCTATGAAAGAAGTTAGCAAATCTTGATCCCCTAAAACTAAAAATGTTGCATTTATTTCCAAAAAAAAAAAAAAAATTGGTTTTTAAATTTACTCAATTTTTTGATATATTTTCAAAATAAGTATAATAATAATAATGAAATTAATCCTCTTGAGAATTTTTTATATCGATTCTTTAGGAAATGTGTTAAAAACAGATGAGAAATCATTGTATCTTTCAATATCAACATAAATTTCAGCCATAATCAATCCTTTGTAGGGTTAAGATCTCTTCAAATTTAATCCAATTTCTCTGATCTATAGTTTTTCTTCTCCACATTACACTAGAAAACTTTTTTATTTCATCAATCTATGTCATGCGTCATCTTCCTAGGCCTTCATCTTTTGGAATCCATTTTAAATTTCAATTGCCTATGTACTATAATCTCTTCTCTCAATATGTTCAGCCTTAACTCCACTTCAGTCTCTCAATTCTTTCAATGATGACAGTAAAACATTTGTTCTCTCATACATGTATTTAAGTTTTTGATCGCATCTTGTTATTCTTCTATACTTTAATCAAGTGGTCTGCAGTGATAGAATACATTAAAAAACTTTGTTTTCAGACAAATAGACATTTCTTTTTAATATGATTTTTTTTTTTTTTACTAAAAGCACTCCATCCAAATTTAATTCTATGATTAACTTCATCCATTGTGTTTTTATTTGACCAAGGTATTTTTAGTTATTACTTTTTTCTAATTCATCATTATCAATCTTTATTTTTATCTTTTAGGAAAATCTATTGAACATTAATTACTTTAAATTTTTTAATCTTCACCCCTAGTCCTATTTTCTTATGTTCATCTAATAGCTCTTGCAACATTTCCTGAAGCTCTAAGGCATTATTTGCAAAAATATCATTTGTAAAATTTAGATGACAAATAATATCCATTTACTTCTACTCCTTTAACTTATTTTATCCACAAAATATTTCCTGTAAAACTGCTGTAATGTTTTGGAGATATGGAATCAATCTGTAATACACCCTTTTCAGTGTTAAGTGTAATTAATTTAATTATTCATATTGCACTTTGATACAACATTCTTCAAAATATGAAAATATCTTGGTAGTATATCTAGATGATCCAATGCTGAATCACTGTAGAAATAATAATGCCTTTTCACAATCTCTAAAAATCCAAAGCATAATGGTAAGTCATACACATTGATCTGTTCTATAATTTCTCTCAATTCTTTGAAGTAATCCACTATGCTAAAATCACTTTTAATCCAGCCCCTTTTTTTGGTTAGTTAAAATCCAGTTCCCAGTAGACATTTGATATATATCTTTGCCAACAGTTTTTCTATTTCTTCACTTGCTCCTTTTAAGATATAGATTAAAATCCCATCATTACCTGGAATTTCTCCCTTTTTTGTAGATTTTAATTGTGTCTCATTTCTTCATTCAAATTGATGGACAATTCAGAAGATGTAGTAAGAGCAAGGAATATTTTGTTTTCTTGTCTTCTTGATAGGAAACTTATCTCTACTATAAAATAAAACTATTACTAAAAAGAGAGATGCTATAAAATATGTAGAATTCTATAGCAATAAATTAGAATAAGAAAGTACTCCTATTAATGTAGACTAGTAAATGTAGTTGCTTTGAAATTTTTAAACATATAACAAATTTATATTTAGCATTTGTGATACTTATTAAATATTAGCTATATCTACAAATATCTCATTTAATACACACTGTGATTTTTATTTGTATATAAATTCAACATTCCTTTTCTTTTTAAAAAGAAAAAGAAGTGAAAAGATGTGTATATAATTATATTTTTATTTGTATACTGTCATATATTTATGTACATATAAATTTTGTTTTATCATAATGTTATCATGTTTTTTTTTCTTTGTAATTTTTCAAAATTTTCTTCTTACAAATATTGGTTCAATAAATTTAAGATTTACTTTATTCACTATTATTACACTTATATTATAAACAAGCTCAGTAGAAATAAGCAATTTATATAAGAGGAAAAAATTCAAATCTATACAAATTTTTTTTATTACTTTTATTTCATCTTGTAAGTTTGATAATAGGCACTCTGCTTGCCAGTTCAAAAAAATATTTGCAGGTCTGAATATTTTGAAAAGACTATAAAGTTTTGTATAATTTTTATATTGACATTTCTTTTATATATAAATAATGAAATATCGTAATAAAATGAGAGGAAATTTAGTTACATTTAATAATTTATTTAATTAAAAATTATTCTAATATTCTACTACTTTATATATATTTATTATAAAATCAGTTTAATGGAAAGTTTTAAAATTTTATTTGAAAACTATACCACAATTTGATACTGTAATATAATTATTTGTTTGATCATATACTTTTTTCTGGATTTATAATTTAATAAAATCTATTTATATCCACATTCATTAATAACTATTTTAATTCAAATGCATCACTTAATGGGTAAAAAATTTAAGGTAGAAATAATGAAATTAATAACTCAGACTAAATTAGCTATTTTTAATTAGCAAAAAAAAAAGAGGAGGATGAGAAAGAAAAAGATGCACTTCTAGATTAATACAATATCCCGTCTTTTGATTTAAAAAAAAAAAAGTTGATTTATATCAATATTTTCACAATAACTTATATAATCTACAATAACTATTTTTAAAAGGCTTTAACATGCTTGAATTACAAATTGTGTGAATATGTATGGATTAAATAAAATAGCAACAATATCATATTAACTTGCATATACGGTTGAACAAAATAACAATACTTGACAAAACTGAATTACAATTTTGGCATCATGTAGCAGAGAAATGAAAATATGCAATATATATATATTTTACAATTACAACACCTAAGGAGATTGAAAGACATATCTAATGGGGAACTGATGTGAAATTAGATTTGTCTAAAACTAAAAGGTTAAATTGTATGTAATTAGTTTGAGCATTAGTATTCAAAACTGAAATTTTATGGGTTCTAAATAACCACATTAGCAGTAATATTAAAACAATTGAGGAGTGGAAACATTTCATATGTAAAGTGTTTACACATTTCTCACCCACAGGGCTTTGTCCTAATTGTATACATATTTAGAATTATTGGTCAGCTATAATAGATAATGCAATTGCTTCCATATGATACTATTGAGCTTTTGTAGGCTATTCTTCTATACACATTTTACTGCAGTACATGTTTCCGATATTTTGTTCAACTCTTGAATATATAAGCAAAAAAAAATAAAATTCAATTCTAAAGAAAAAAGTGCAGATATATTTTATCTTTTTGAGTTTTTTAAAAATATAACCAATATATGCCATAGAATTTACTTAAATATTTTGAAATGTACTATTATACAGTTAACACCGAGTAAAAGCAACTTTTTGTATCGAATTACGGCATTCTAATAAAATAGTCGAAACGTTGGATTTTTTTTTTCTTGATTATAGTCATATAAAAAACAAGTTTTAAAAAGGAGTTAGTTTGTTTTATTTCTATTTTGGATATTTATGAACTGTTTTGAAAAGAAGAACTCTGTGCTTGATATATTAAATTAGTTGGCTTTCTAATTCTCAAACCTGAATGTTTCAATTTGTTTCACAATATAACTAGCTTTAAAATAAACCAATAGGAAAAGAGAATATCACATGACTCTCAGTTACAGGAAATATGGCATCTAAAGGCAGTTTTAATTATGTGAATAAACGTGACACGTTGGAAAAAAGTTCATTAAAAAATTGCTACTAATACTAATACGAAGACAATGCTAATAAAGTTTATATTAACAATATAATTTTTGTTCTCATTCAGTCTTGTGTTAACTTCTGTTCGAAATTTAATCCTACCCCTAAAAATATCAATGATATATAATTACTATATACTGTATAGTGAATTGTTATAAATATTGCCAATAATTCAATCAATTTTGCATTCTTTTTAAACAACTTTTAATCGCGCATTTTAAAAAAACTGCATATGTAGAAGCATAAAAAAGGTGAAAATTATCAATATTATGAACCTATTCATATAGGATTATTTTTTTTTAAATATTCCTTTGTTGCAAATTCATTTACCTTTCTCACTAAAAATGGCTGCAAAATTTGAGATTTTTATATGCGGGTATTTGCTAAGATTTTTTTTACTGTATTTAGAAAACAAAGGAATGCCCAAAAAAATTCATTTAAAAACACAAATAAGCTTTATTTAAAAAATATATTTATTAATAAATGAAGTAGTGATTTGCTATTTTAATAATCTTGGATGGGGAATTACTATGGAACGTTGGTTAAGAGCCAAGTGATCTATTTTAAGATTTAATGTGTGCAAATACCATTATGTAGAAAAAAAAACCCGAATAATTGGACCAGTAAATTGTTTGGAAAAAGAAAAAAAATCGAATTATTTAAGATTTTTAAAAACTCATTTTGAATACGAAAAATGCCCGTATGTATTTTCGCCATTTACAAAGGGAGGGGAACGAATTTGAGTTGCCGTGATTTAAAAAATTTTTTTTTTCGATTCAATTTATTAAATTATTATAATGTATGTATTAATGATTTTGGATACTGAAATTGCCTACATTTAAACGGACGTGCTCTTAATTTTGTAGAATCTTGCCTGGCTTCGCCATTATCACTTCAAAATGGCTGCTATTCCGACAGAAATAGATAAAAAGAGCATTCCTGAATTTCACTTAATACAACTCATAAATAGTTGTTGAAGTGGGAAATGTGAGCAAATACAGAATCCTGTGGTACTGATTAATTTAAATATATTTAATATATTATCCACGGCTTTCTGATGACAATAAAGGACAGCCATTTTGAATGGCTGAAACTTGGAATATTTTTTCCCCGTTTACATTAAAATTCGTAGTTAAAACTTTAATAAATTTATTTTATTCTTAATTGTTATTAAAGACGGTATCCTAAATATCCTTAATGAATAGGGATAAAATATCCAAAGGTATTTTGGGGTTCAGAATGAAGTTTAAAATTATAAAAGTTATCCTATAATTTTCATGGTACCCAGTGCCATAATGGCGTCGAGTCGAACAATGCCACGACGGCGGGGAATGAGATGTTTAGAGTTTGATTAGTTTATATATCGTTGATAATAAAAAAAAAAAATCCTTAAGTTGTAACTCCATATATATTAAACATTAATTCCCCATTTTGTAATCCGTAGATCAAAATAAAATTGTAATATTTATAAAACCTAGACATCTTGCTCCATCCACTACCTAACGAAATTGAAGCAGATAGAAATAAAAGACGGAAATGAAAATCACGCATGTTCCGTTGGTATATGATGTCATCAGAATTGCTAGGATTTGTATGCACTGTACTGCCACCACACACTATTGCCACAATAAGGAGTACTTTTACCTCGGAATATTGGACTACAATCAAAATGTATTATCAATGAGGACTTCGTTGCAAGATGGTACGAGAGACTAGACACCTATGGGTCGGAAATTTACCAGAAAGTGTACGAGAAGAAAGGATTTTGGAGCATTTTAAACGGTATGTTTGACTTATCATTTTTGGCGGCCATTTTCGGATACAATCGTTTGGCTTTTACCCGTAGTATAAAGTGCATCTGAAGGTCTAGGGATAGCTTTTATTATAAATATTAATGAAACATATATAGCCTGATTGTTCTAATTAAAAAAGCCTATGTATGTCGTGATTTTTTCAAAATTTGTGCGTTGACAAAGTCAAATATTACGCGTTTGCGTTTGCTGTCTGCTGTTTATAAAATGCTTAGATCTTTAGCATACATATTTTTGGTTGATAAGAAACAATTGAAAAATTAATCAGTAACTGATGATTTTAATAGCTAACTTATAAAAAAAGTTTGAAAAGTGTATCAAGTATTAGTTTAATTTGTGTTTACAAAATGTTCCGTAAGAAAAATGAAATGTTATGTCGTACTTTGTGTAATCCATGTGGAGTAAGCAAAATGATTGAAAGTAGTATTATTTTTTCAAAATTTATTTAGTTATTTGATGATTCATATTTGTTTGTTTATTTTTTTTTCTAGAAATAAAGAAAGCGAAAATATACTCTTAACGTATGTTGCACCATGTTTCCATGGAATTGATGAAAACACGATCTATGTATTGTTCTTTGATTCGTGTTTTATATATTACATTTAGTAAATTATTATTTTTTTCCTTTGTTATATGCGTTTTAAAATTATTTTTATAAAGTTCTATATACTGTTATATTTAAATTTATTGCTATGTTTATCTCCAACTACAAGTATTCATTCCCGTAACTTTAAGTCGTCCTTGCTTTTTACCATGTTACGGTTTTAAAATGACATTTATTCTTTTTAAAAAATCTATTTAAAAATATCCATGTAAATATAGTTTGATTAAAATACAATGCTAGTATGTAATTTTTGATAAAGTACTATTGAAAGCTTTAGTTAGAAAATTTCTGCGTAAATTTTTTCATCTCTTTTTTCTTCTAATGGGGAGAGAGAAAAAAAAAGCTTGGCTGATTGATCTGACGTATATTTTTTGCTCTCATAACTTGAACGATGTTTGCTTCCCCGTTGGTTTTACGGGAATTGATTGCTATTCTTATCTTTTTCATCAAATCTTTATCTAGTTTAACAGGGAGAGGTTAAATAATGCTAGATTGACAAATAATTTTGAAATCATGCTCGTAAAAGTATCTGGAATGCAGTTTTTTTTTTTTTACAATTGTTAGCGTAATCTAAAAAGTGTACGGGTAGTTTTCTCATTCATTGATAGCCCGCTTTTCCTTTCCCTTCCCCCCCACACATTTTCTTATTTAAAAACAACGCAATTAATTTGCTATTTTTAAACAGTGTTTGAATGCTTACTCTAAAACTTTAAGACATTATTAAAAAAAGAAATCGGTTCGCTAAAGATGCCATTAAAGTAGTTTGAATTGTATACGCGGATAATATTAAAATGGTCAATGTTGAATTATTGTAGTATGAATTCTGTCTCTAAGAATATTTTTTTTAAACAACTAAATTTAATGTTTGTTTTAATTGACTGCATTGTTATGTAATATATGAAAATTTCTAGAAAAAATTTGATCATTATTAATGTTTATAAATTTAAAATAGTTATATATGCACAAATATGACAAAAAAAAAAAAAATCTCATCCATTGTATTCTGATTTAATGTAATAGGTGTATAATTGAAATACAATTTGTTCGTACATACCATAATCTATGCGTTATCGAAACAGTTCTTTTAAGCAAAATTATAATTTTTTTAAAGTAAACTTGTTAATATACTCCTTCATTTTTCTTAATATGATAATTTAATTTTTTGTCTTCGCATAATTAAATATTTTAGAACAAGTGAAATGTACCGAATTTACAGTTTACGTTCGTTAGCGGCATTTAATGGAAATAATTTTTCTTACATTTGTCTTTTCTAAATCGCATCCAATGATTTTTGATCTAGGAAATGCTGTTATTCCGCGATATCGAAATTGGATAGACAAAACAAAGGGTATGGAAATTCATTTTATAAATTTTTATTTTTCTTCGTAAAGAAACAACAACCGTTTTAATATTTATTGTATGTAAAGCTAAATTAATTATATATATGTTTCCAAATGGAATATTCTAGTAAAATAAAAATTTTCATAATAACTTCCATAATGATTTTGCTGATATTTTAAATATATAATATATCTTCAATATTTATTCAAATATATTGTATGTCACAATAAGTTTTACTGAAAGTATGAATACTGTATAATTTATTTAAGTTTTTAAAAAACTTATTATGAAAAATATTTTGCTGAATTATAAGAATGGTGGTGGACTCAGAAAATGGTATATTTTTCTGGATTGTTTTTCAGTTGAGAAAAAATTAAATAAATGTTTAGTAAATAGAATGTAATTTATTTAGTCCATCATCTGGATATTCAAACATTGTTTGATCTTCTAAGCTGTAAATTAAATCAATAAATTATTTAACTTATAATCTTTTTAGGAATTGTGGTGATGAGAAAAGGAAAAAATTAAATTTTAATGTTTAAACTTTTTTTTTGCTAGTACATGTACTGTATTTTTAAAGTGGTGTAAGATATATATTTAAAGAATAATAGCAATGCTTATCTTAAACAATTTTCTAGCTTGTAAGAAAATAAAGATTCCAGATATTCTAGATAACATACATGTCCACTGATCAGGAAAGAATTAACAAGTAATTTTAGAATATAAAGTACAAAAGTTAATTATATTGAAACTAAGTAAATCTTGAGAAAACTTCCATCAGAATATATGAAATGACTTTAGTATATATTGTAATAAATCATGTAGGTCACATTATCCCAATCTTATAATTTAATTAGTAGGGAGGAGGGAGGTATTGTACAGGAAATTAAATAAATGATTTGTAAGAAAATTCAACAAAATGTATGAAATAACTTCATAAAAAGATTATTATTTTAAAAAAGAGTATAGATTAAACTTTGCTAACAAAAACTGCCAATCATTTCTATAATAATTTATATGGGTCAAATATCACTAAACAATATTTAATAAGATTAAGTATTGTGTAGTATTTAAAAAAGGACTTATTTTCATTTATTGGAAAAATAAAATTTATACAATATAACAATTTTTAAAATTCAAAACCAAATAAAACAATAACAACAACAAAAGAAATTAATTTGAAAAAATCTGTAACGTGCCTATTCCATATTTTTATCACACTTTTTTTTTTTTACATCTTGTTTTTCTTTAAAGCTTTGAAGCCATTCAAAACAAGTGTATCCAAGAATGGTAGCGTCAATGTGGTGCTTCTTTGATCAAGCATATATTTTGATAGTGGGTTTATGAAACTTCAATGTCCTCATTTTTTTGGGTTACTGTTTCTATTTTTCTATGATTCTTTAAAATAATTGATAAAGTGCTGCAAGTAATTTCAAATTTTCTAGTAATTTTTTTTTTAAAACTTTCATAATAATTATTTTAATTGTTAGAAATAATGATTTGTTTGTGATTTATCTTTAGAGTAATTGTAACTAATAATCATATAAATTGTTAAGATAATGTACAAATGTCTAATCTGGAAAACATATTTTAGTTAAGGGATTAAATCTTCATAAATAAATTTATATTTTGTATTAGTAATTTTGTGTAAATATAAAATTATATTTAAAGAAAAGTTTAGTAAATTTTTAAAATTTAGAATTTAATTTTAAATTATCATTATCTGCTAAAAGGCAGATGATACACATAATAGTTTATATAAAGGAATTTTTTTTTTTTTTAGTTTCATTTTAGTCACTTTAGTCATTTTCTTTTTAGATCTATTTCTTTTACTTCCTCTTTCATTTCTAATATATTCTTCATAATTCTTATGCTTCTAAATATATTCCCCAATCTAATTTTTTTGTTTTATAATTCTTAATAAAACAATCTTTTTTTGTTTATTTTCTGTAACATTGTAAATGCTATTTTTCAAACTTTTTCATTTTTCTCCAAATCCGCTTCATACAAAGCTACATTCCAAACAAAATATTAACAAGACTTTTATATTAATTTCAACTGAGTTACAAAATATCTAGTTTTAGTATAAAATGATTAATCATTATAATTTTCATTTTATTATCATTATTATTATTGTCATCAGATGAACATCTACCTAAATATGTAAAAGTAATAACAATCTATTGCTTTCTATCCAATTATCACTATGTCATCTCTATCTTTAGTCATTGCTTTGGATTTACATATATTGATTTCCTCTTCAAAATTATCAACCCTATTTCACATTTGAAGTTTATTTTTTGCATCCATACATTATTTATTTGCAGAAGTAATGTAATCTGTCTTACTTTATTCAAAGCTAACATCACTCTTATCTTAACACTATTAATCATATTATTTATTTACGTAAATATTAATCTAAATAATATTTTATAAAAAAAAAACCAGCTGATTTTTTATATAATTTTTGAGTTCTAGTTGTCAATTCTTTCAATGTATACTTTCCAAAATAATCACTTAAGTTGCACATATCACATAACCAATGAATTTTTATGTATATTTCAACATTTCCATTGTATCTTTTGTTTTTATTCTTTTCTAAATTCTAACAGCCTTTCTTTTGACGTCATTGCTAATAAATTAAATGAAATATTGGGTATTTGAAATATCTAATTTAGTGAATGGTGATTTTTATAATCAAAAGAAGTATATCTTGATAATATGTTGAAAGTCATAGTCATTTCTGAAATTGTTCTTTACTATAATATGATAATGCTCATACAAATTTTTTAGTGGTTTTATTATTATTATTTTTTTACTATTGAATAATTTTCTATTTTTAGCATATCCCATGAATAGAAAAATCTGAAGTGATGCATTCATAAATAAAATTATTATTTTTTCAATTGTTAATTTTTTTAAATGAAGCAGAGGTAATTTTAGTTATGAGAGTTTTTTAATTTACTGTGTAATATTTTATAAAATTAATTTTGAATATTAAATTCAAGATTCATACATATACAAGAGTGATTAAATAAAATTTGATCAGAATTACTGCCATAAGTAATTTATATTTAGGATATGACTGAATCTATAGATATTTATTTCTTTATTTTTTTTTATAAATAATTTAATGTTATAATTTATCACAATCATAGAATATAAAAACAAGCAAATATGTTTTTAGTTTTAAAAAGAAACTAAAGGTATATATAATGAATGTACTTTTATTTTGGAGTATTCATCTTTTATTTAGCAAATTTTAATGAGATTTATCTAAAATCTTAAATTCTTTTTCAAAAAACATGTTATAATTATAAAATTGAATTGAAGAAAATTTAAATGAAAATCTTTGGAAATAATACTCAACTCAAGTTCCTTCAGTAAATTAATTAAAAAAACCTAGGCCACTGTTTGACTCCGAATATACTTTATTTTCTGTTTATTAGTAAAAATTGGAATAATTTGTTGTTTTTTTGCATTGGGTGAATGATAAAAATTAGTAAAGTAATTTTTTTGTCATCTAAATATTCTTTTTTAATTAATTTAATAATAATGTTTTTAATATTGTAAAAATTATTAATGAAGAAATAATTATAATACTTGAACATTAGATAAATATAAACTGAAGTGAAAATATGTAACAACTTTTTAGTAAAAGCTATTGACAAACAATTGTACATGTGGTATGTCAAGTGATTCTACAAGAAATATTAATTTATTCTTGTATTATCATTTTTTAAGTACACCTGGGTCTCATTTTATGCAGTAGATAGGTTCCACAGAAAACCTGCATTAAAAAAAAATCGCACAAAAATAGACTTAATTTACCTTGAAAAATGGGGGATAGGGGTTATAATGTTCAGAATTCGCATAAAAGCAAAGCAACAAAGAAAAATTACTTTAAAATTCACATTAAAAAAATAAGCAAATAAAGTATGACTAATAAAAAATTTCAAATATTTGAAAAATATTAATACAAGACAAACTTTTTTTATTTTTTTATTACTACAGTATTTAATTTTACATTTTTCATACATATTTTAATCATTACCGCTAGCGTTCGTTTGTAAACTGGTAAGAAATCTGATTCCTTATGATGTGATGTATTGTGGCTTCTCCTTAAACCTGTTAAGTCACTTTATTTTTATTCGTGATGTGATATACAACTAGTGCCATTTTCAGTCTTGTGCTGTGTTAATGGTTTTCTGTTTCTATATTAAAAAAATAAGATCGCAATCAAAACATCATTAGTAAGATTATTTTCAGTTTATAAAATCTTTGTTTTTTATTTTAAAAATCTAAAAGATTATTTATTTCTGTTATATATAACATAATACATTTTAAAAGTTTAAATTCTTTGAATATTTATTGCGATATTTTTATATGTAAGTATAAATCTATTATTATTTACTCATTAGTATAAATAGGTTATTTACATAGAAGCTAAGTTCTAAATATAGCTTCAGGCCATATTCACGTTAGCTGCTAATATAAAGTTATATTTTTGAAAAAAAAAAAGTATTTCAAGTCAAAATAAGTTATTAGTAATTTAAATTTCTTGATATCTAATAAATATAGTGAAATATGAAAGATATTAAGAAAAAATATGAATTGCATAACTTCAAAATCGCATTAAAATAATCCACATAAAACGAGACCCAGGTGTATTTCATAATATATTTTATTATATTCGATTGGTAATGTATATGTTTTAATAATTTATTTAAAAAAAAAAGAAAGTAAAATGCTTGATTATATGCCTATGTGTTTGAAAAGGATGGTTTTTAACAAATGTGTTTTACCAGTTCTCACTTATGGATCTGAGACTTGGACACTTAATAGAAGAGCAATACAGAGACTTCATACCACTCAAAGGAGTATGGAGAGATGTATGTTGGGAGTAACAATAAGAGATCGAAAACGCAATGTATGGGTAAGACAACAAACAGGTGTTACTGACCTTATTGAAAAAATTAAAAGATTGAAATGGAGTTGGGCTGGACATATTGCTAGAAGAGATGATAATAGATGGACAATTGAAATTTTAAACTGGATTCCAAGAGATTGTAAAAGACCCAGAAAGAGACCACATGTGAGATGGATGGATGAAATAAGAAAATGTGCAGGGGTGTTGTGGAGAAGAGAAGCTAAAGATCGGAGAAGATGGATTAAACTTGGAGAGACCTTCATCCTGCAGTGGATTGATAATGGTTGATGATGATGATGATGATGATATAGCATTATACATATAATATATTCTATATGGATATAATTATATAACATTTGCACAGTGTCTAAGGGAATATTAACTGTTACCATTGGGGAAAAGATATCAAATGTCACCCTTGCCTTACTCAATAATAACCAATATAAAAGGCTCAATATTATAAAAATCTGGTGATTGGAAATGCCTTAGGAAATTCATAATATCACCCTCACTTTCTTCAAAGTAATATTTGACCCTTAGTAGATACGTATTGTCTGGAAACAATTTTTGCATCATATGATCAATCTGGTCTTTCATACTATTCAGATAATTGTGATTTATACATGCAAAATAATGATTAAAACGAATCATGATGATTCCATACAGAAGGTAGTTGTTGGATTTCTTCTGGCAATTTTTAGGCATAACTTTTCAGGGATTAATATTTCATCTGATTGTATGTATTATCTTCTCAAATAGAATGCTTCCTTTTTTCTTTAAATACAACCATATGACATTTTTCTAGTTAGATATTTATGTCCAGTTCTTATATTCTTTTGGTCATAGTTTTGACATAGTAGCTCTGCTATAAATGTTTTGCTTGAGACATGGAAGTTTTAAGATGTATGTTGACATCTGATTATGATTTTATTATGCTGCCATTTTACTTTTTTGTAGAGTTCTTTAAATAAAACAGGTAGCTATTTTTTGTTAGATACTCTTTATCTTTTCAGGATTACTTGTTCACTTTCTGTATATAGAAACAAACTAAGTATAAATTATAAATTAATTGGAAAATAATGCTACTAAGGTAATAAGTCTTTTTTTTTTTTAAAAAAAATGTATAATAAAATATTTAATTACTTTCAATAGCTGAATTTTCATTGAAATTTTTAGAAAAAGAAAATACAATTGGATGCAAACATAAAAATCTAAAAAAAAACCTAATGTGGTTCAATTTGAATGGGAATTTTATTCTTTATTAGATGATGCTCTTTGTACATATATTTAATAGTAATATTTATAATAGTAACAATGAATGTTCAGAATAACTTAAGGGTTAGTAAATTACTATTTTCTACTTTTTTTTTCTTAATGCATGTCTAGGCAGTTTGTATTTTTAAATCACTTTAACAAATTACTAATTTATTATATTCTTTTGTAATAAAGTATAGAGAAATAATTGTACAATTTTTTAATATTGTACTATATATATATTAAAAAGAAAAAAGGAAACCTGTTTAAAGCAGATAATGAAACAACTTTTATTTCTAAATGAGCTCTGATTTTTTTGTTTATTTTTATTACAAATTTAAATTTTGAAAATAATCAATAAATGAAATAAAAGACTGTCAAAAAAGTAGGTCAGTCTTATTTTAAATGAGATGTATTAATATTGTACCAATAATATAAAGGACTTTAATATTAAAGTTATGAAATGGCTTTAAAATGAGTTGCTAAAATAAATTATATAAGATTAGCAAGCATTATCAAACTACTACTGATGATTAATTACTATTTTTTGTATAATCACTTCATTGGTCTTCAAACAGATAATTTAATAAACTGGGTATATATATGTTAGAAAGACTTAAAGCTATTAGTGAGTTAGTCTCTTCTGGTTGAAATCTTTACAGGTTCCTTAATGATATTTATAAACAGTTAATAGTTAAGTCTATTGAGATAGAAAGAGAGAGAGGATGTCATAATTAAATTTGTTTTCCAAAAGTCATAAAGTAATATACCACTGCTAATGAAAACAATCATAGAAAAGGTAGTTTTTTAAAAATATTCAGCTTTATTACTGCTTAGCATGCTTACATTTTATATTGAAAGCACCCTAGGCAGTAATAAAGTTGAATATTTTTTTAAAAATTACCATTTCTCTGGTTGTTTTCATTAACAGTAATATTAGCTCACAAAAGGAATGAAATTGTGTATAGTTGAATTATAAAAGTCATTAAAGAAACTTGGATAGTTTCTTAAATATGAAATATAGTCAGGTCTGCAGTATTGAACATAATTGATTGCAAAAGATTTGCTCATTATATTATCCATTTGTTATGTTATAATGAAATATATATATTCAAGGGTAAAACACTTTAGAGGCCCACAGTATTGTATCATAACGCTGGCTGGAATAAATTGAATGATTTAACAAAAGAAAATCATCTAGTGGTTCATAGAACTGCTCCTAAATTTTCATCCTTTATTCGTAATCTAATTTTGCTCTTTGCATTTTTCAATAAAGAAAATGCCGTTTTAAATTATATTTTTTAAAAATGGAAATAGTTTCATTACAAACCAAACAGCTTTATCATCTATATTTGTAAATAAATATCTGAATGTCCAATTATAATGCTACAATAATAATTAGAAAATAATACTCTTGATGCTGCATAGAATATAGTTTTCTTTAAAAACAGAAATTAACATTATTTGTGATGTGATTCCTTCCATATTTTTATATTTTGTAATATAAAATTGGTATTTTACAAGTTATAATTGAAATATCCACAAGTTATGATAAAATTTTTAATTTTTATAATTAGTATTTTATATTTTTCATGGTATTAGGATAAAGTTAGCTTTATATGAACATGTGAGTGATAGGCTTAGAGATTACAGTTTACAGTGAGTGTAGTCAAGTATGAATTTTCTATATTTAGGCATTTTCAATATTGTTATGGGCCAATTGTTGCCCACCCCTGGTGTAGAGCAAAGTTAACATCTATCACAATTATTTAAACACAAAGTAAAAAATCAAAAATATAAATAAAATAGATATAAAATTAATTGTTGTACATACTATACAGTTTGATTTTAGTTTTCATTAAAATCAAACAGTTAAAAACAAAATAAAAACAAATCCTAATAAAAATCAACAGATTATTTACTTTAGCCATATCATATGCAAAACTTCTTTATTGATTTGAAATTTTTTTTTGTTAACATAAAATACCAAACTTCTAAAAGCATAAACAAACTTATATTATTAATAATAAAAGAACACTTATTGTTTATCATTTAGAAATTTTTTTTTTTTGGGTGGCACTAATCAGATATCTAATTCTATTTTTCAGAGAAACTAAAATGTCTTGATCATGCATATCATATCAGCCAGTGGCATTCATCATAGCATTTATGTTTATTGGCAATTTTACAAGTTTTTTATTTAGTTTTTTTTTTTTTAATGACATTGTTAATTATTAGCTTTCTCAGGATTATGGTTAAAATTATTATATGGGTGCAGCATAATAATTAAAAAAATATTTTCATTTTTAAAGGTACAAATAAATAGGTAAGTTAACTAAATTGATAACTTAAGTCTTACAAAATTTATATATATATTTGTTGGAACATTTGCTTTTGTTGTACAAATTTAATTTGGTAAGAAATTTAATTTGGCCAAAGTAGAAGCTTTTATTGTAATAGATCTTAATATTAAAATTATTTGAAGGATTTTTTTGCTTTCATAGTTATACTACAGATGAATTATTTTATTGAAAATTAAGTTTATTTTTATTAAGACTTAAAAAAAAAAAAGTATTGAAGATAGAATGAATACCTATAGTGTTGCATTTTCAAATTTTAATGACATATATTTTCATATTTTACATGGACCTTATGATATAATGGTAGTGGAATTGTCTGTCTTGCCTTATCACTTAGTTTGAACTTAAGTCAGATAAATTTACAATTTTTTTAGATTCTAATAAAACTTAGGATTTTTTTTCTAGATAGATGGCTGTTAGCCATTTTAGCTGATTATCCAATATCAATCTTTTTCATTATTCCTCTGAGGGATGGTTGGAAAGGCCTTTGCTCTGTAGTGGGTTTTTAAAGACTTATTTATTTAAAAATTAAACTGAATAACAAATTTAGGAACAAAATAGGAAGAAAAATACTAAAAGGGAAAAGTCTTTACCTAATATTTAATTTTTTATTGTTAATTCTGGGTGAAGAAATCTAGGTGATTTAAAAATGGTTTGATGTTGAACCACAATTAGCTTTAATTAAATTTGAAAACAATAAAAGTTACTAAATAAATAATTTGATTTATTATTATTAAAAATGATAATTTTTAATTATGCAGGAGAATATTATTTTAAATAACATTTCAAAATTTGATGTTTGAGTATAAACTTTAAAAAAATACACACATTTATTTAAAAATAAAATTATTGAAAAACACAAAATATATAAGAAATAATAATCCAAATTGATATTAGTACCTCCCCCCCCCCTTAATTAGTCTTGTTTTTGTTCTAACAAAGAAAGTTGGCAGAAGAAAAAATTATCTCTAAAACAGCTGACATTAAATTTGCAACGGTTTTTAAAATAAATTTTAATAAAGATAAAAAAAGTGGAGGGAACTAATTAATAAATTTTTAATTATATAAAAATATACAAAATGAATGTATATAAATGTATGTATGCATAATGTCTATTTTAGGATAGAGATAATTAGACTAGTGATATTATGACTAAGAGATATTTAATCATCAGATGATGACTTTCCATTACTTATTATCCTCATAACACAAATCTAATATTTTAATATTTAAGGTTATTTCTCAAACTTCATGACTTCTTTCATTATTAAGATGTATATTAACATAATTTTTTACATTTAAAATTTACTCTCCTATTTAACACTAGGGTTGTAATGTGTGTGTGTGTGTTGGGGAGTGTATAAATAAGTTAGCTGATAAATTAAAAAATCCAAATTTTGAAAATGTAGTAAATGAGGCTTTATCCAAAATATTTTTCATTTGATATAAAAATATTTATAGTATGAAGAGAACTAAGCAAGGAGTTTATAGAGTATTGAAAATGAAAGTGAGTGATGATTTTTAAAAGAGAAAACTATCGGAAATAGTAGTGGGGAAGTTGCAATTAATGGATTGTTGAATGCTTCTGAATATATGTTTAAGTAATGCTTAGTTATAGAAAAAAAATCTTTATTTTCAAAGAACATTATGGAAATGAGAAATATTGAAAATGATGGATTTTATAACAAACTAGTCTCTAGATATCAAATCCAATACTTCTCACTGAAGAAAGCCACAAGTTAGAAACTAGTCTGGGGATGTTATGTGAGTAGCATTAGATAGGGATTTTATGCACAAACCTTCCTGCATCCATTAATTACGAAGACGTGCATTTGGTGGCACTACTGTATGGAAAGTTCGGTATTCTTATTAACAATATGTGTAAACATATGAAATGATTATGAGATGTTTTAATGGTTTATACATATACTGCCCATAGGATAGTGGTGACTGTGGTTTTTGAAAAACCAACGGCACTAAAATATATAAATACAACTGAGCTCAGATCTATATGACCATACAAGTGAATGAGCTTGGGTTGGAATCATGGTGTTTTCAACTGGGCTCCAAGCTTTATAGCTAAACAAATAAGTAAAAGCTGGCTGCTGGAAGATTTCATTAGATCATAAGATCTAGGTGCAGTGCTCTCAAGTCCAAGGCTCCTCATTGATGAAATCCACAAGCTAGAAACTAGTCTGGGGCTGTTGGATGAGTAGGCAGTAGATAGGGATTTAATGCACAAACTTTCCTGCATCCAATGAGCACTACTGTATGGAGTTTGATACTCTTATTAACAGCATATGTAAGCGTATGAAATGGTTATCATGTGATGTTTTGAAAGATTAAGAAAACAAAGTAACCTCACAATTACATTTTTATTACATCAGATATTTTAAATGAAGAAATGAGTCATGCAATCAAATCTCCAGGAAATGGTGAAATTATATTATTTTAAAAAAGTAGATAAAGAAGTATAGAAATAGTGTAACTATTTATTGACTAAATGATAAAGATATATGTAAAAGAAGATATTAAAAATTAGAAGCAGGTCAGTCTTTTGTCATTTATATATTAGAAATTACAAACTACTCAGTCTTTTATCAGTTCTATGCAAAATCTTTAACAAGATCATTATAATTCATCTATAATGACTTTGGCCTCATTCTAACCAAAAGAATAAATAGATTCAAAAGTGCTTTTAGTAAAGTAGTTTACATTTTAAGAAGTTATGGAAAGTTTTTTGAATGATGAAAAATATTTTTTTACTCTTTATATGATGATGTAAAATGTTGAATCATTTAGATATAAATCAAGAAATTGACAGATTGTGAAAATTTATTAAAATGCAATATCATCAATTAGATTATATGTTGTAACAGTCAGAAAACGTGTGACTCGTTAACATAGTGCAGAATTCGAACACCACATAGAACTGCAGCACCATCTAGGTAGCGAAGCCACCCATAGCACTAAGTTCGAACCTAGTTTATCGGTTCCACAATACAATCTACGAAACAACGCATCTAATGCGACATTAGTAAACATTTCTTTAGGCACGGTGGTCAGGGATATGCAAGAGATTCATGATTTTATTTTCGAGTCAGCCAATAATCAAACTAATATTAATTAAACATTCAGATTTACATAATCGAGGAAATATTATATAGAATGGGTATCGAATAAATAAAACGTAACTGCAGACGTATAGTTTAAAATTATTTATTGAAACATTTTAATAAAAAAATCATTTACTAATAATATTTTATAGATTTAAAGTTTCAGTAGCGGGATTTGCGATACTATTATATATTAAAGAATACATTTATTTATTTAGACATATTTTATATTTAAGACTTCAGTAGTGGTATTTCCGATACTGTAATGTTTACAAAAGAAAGACATTTATTTGAAGGCGTAATCTAGCTACCTAAAATTCTCGAGCAAATATTTCTAAGGCATGCCTTGAGGGATTTGTACCTTTGCAATGCAAGAGTCTAAAGTTAAATTTATAAGAGTAGCGGCGGACATATATTTATTTAATTAAAATATTTACTAACAACTAGGGGCAAACATTTATTTGAGAGTGAATTATGAAGATAATGCAGGGGCGGAGTGATACATAGAATAATAAAGTTAGTTAAAGAAACACGTACGTTTTAGAAAGGCAATATGGAATGGCAGTATATTGAAACTGCAAAGTCGTGAATGAGTTTATAAGAATGATGGGCTGGCGTTTGCCATCGGCCCAAAGAAGTAAGGTGTCACATAAGCATAACCAGGGACAAGCGGTTCGTGCCGCGATTTGCCTGCTGGCTGCATGACGGTCGTCAAGACCTACGGAACATTCATTTGTCAGCTTGTGTAGGACGACTGGGGTTAATTTCAACCCTATAGAATCCGGAATATTCACGGCTTGGAATGGGTCATTGCATCTCTAAAACGTAACACATGTATAATGTATAGACGATTATGGTAAGATTTAAATATATTTCTAACTCGGCCCTACATTATCAACATTTATTAAAGAACGTTGGCGACTCTCAAAGAAATGTAATTTTATGGAATTATTAATCAAGATTTAATAAATATAAAACAGATATAAACTGGGTGATTATTACAACTAATACGCCAGCCATTTG
This sequence comes from Epiperipatus broadwayi, assembly GCA_028023455.1. NCBI lineage: Eukaryota > Metazoa > Onychophora > Udeonychophora > Euonychophora > Peripatidae > Epiperipatus > Epiperipatus broadwayi. Next base: position 889,706 of record JAQFVV010006205.1, read on the forward strand.
CTAAGTAGTAGACCCCTGCATTACAATAAATGAAACATTGAATGCGTGTTGATTTATATGAAAATTAAGTTATTTATGAAAGTAAATATTAATGAAAATTTGACATGCATTTACTGTTTCAAGCGATCATAGATTTAAACTTAGAAAATTATGAGCATGCGATAATTATATGATAAAATGTAGATTTTAGAAATACGTACCCAAGAAAGATAGAGTGAGGTAAGCTAGATTATTAGAAAAATTTGCACAATAAATTAATTATTAAATTTTAGTTTTACAAATGATAATTTTACATTTTATAAGTTATATAAGTAGTATGAAGAATGAGCTGTAGCATATTAGTAGAGTACTCTAGAGAATTTGGACACAGGTACCTGTTTTATGAGAAGTTTTCCGATTCCATTGGTCTTTAGCAAATTGTTCATGATTAGCAGTTCTTTCCTGTATTGAGGTGGTTCATTTAATTTAACAGCAGCAGCAGCTTTCTCATTATTTTAGGCAGATCTTCGTGGTTGATTTCATGAAGGGCAATGGAAGGTTTGGCATCCGATAGGCCATCTCCCGATCGGAGAATAGTCTGGGCGCTTTTACTCGGTCATACCGTGGCAGGAACAATTTTTTTTTAATATTTTGGAGACTCTCAACTGATCGAGACCAGAGCTAAAGTTAAAGTGACCAGTCTCTAGAAAGTCTAAAATGGCCTCCTTTCTTTATATCTTATCTTTCACATTTTTGTTAGTGTATTTTTAGATTCCACTTAATCTGCCCTGAGGATAATCAATGCATTTTTGTTAATTCTAATTAGAGAAAACTGCCGTTCTATTGTTTATATTTAGATTTTACATTTAGTTTTTGCAATTAGATTTTAGGGAATTTTTCTTTTTAATTAATCTATTATCTCTCACTGACCGATTCTTTTTAAAATTTCAAAAACAAAAAGGGATTACATTTACTTTTAATTAAATATTACATCTGATTTCTAAAATTATTATTAAATGAAATTTAAACAAAGCAATAAATAACAGATTTTACAATTTAAAATAAATGGTTAAAAATATATATTTTTTTATAACTAAAAGAAATCTAAATTATATTATTTTATCTTTATTTATTGCCTTAAATTTGAGATCGAAATGTGTGCGTGTTTATGGTGAATTCTAAATATATCTATACATTTTTAATATTGCTACACACACACTACGATACCAAAAAGTTTAAATTTGGGCAGGATAGACCGGTGAGTGAGAGACAATAGAAAAAGGTGAAACTTAAGATTCGAATACGAATGTTACTGTTTCAATGTTAACATGTAAGATAAATATTTGTATAAATATATGGCAAAGTGATTTCATCTCTTCAAAAATTTTTAAAGCAGCTTTATAAGAAATATTTATGGAATAATATTAGGAAGCTAAAAGAATATTGATGGAGATTATTTAAATTATCTAGATTTTACAGATGATGTGATTATTTTTGCATATAATTCTTCAGAAAATATTACAAGAGCTGAAATAAATGAAATAAATGAAAGCAATGTAGTAGGACTAAAAGACATGCTTAAAAAAGGTTTTTAGTTATGGATTGAAAGCAGTGAATTAGAAGTTGGGCAACTACAAATATCTTGATCAGATTAAATAATATTGATTGAAAAATAATAGATAAAATTAATCATAGAATTAAACTTAGGTAGAGTGTTTTTGGTAGAAATAATTTAATGTTAAAAGAAACTGGCTATATGTTGTAAAAGAATGATTTTTAGTATGTTTGACCAATGCTTGTATTAATTTTAGTGTTAAAAATTTGATTGAATAGAAATATAAACTTTATTTAGATCACACAGTAAAAGAATAGGTAGAAATTATATTGATAGTAAGAGAAACAAATGAAATATAAATGGATAAAATAATAAACAAATATTAATATCACTAAAAGAATTAAATGGAATTGGATTGACCATATTAATAGAAGAAATGACAATATATACATAGTTGAAGTTAAATTGGGTGTCAAAAGAATATATAAGATTTTGAAAAAGATAGACAACATGAAATAGATAGATGAAATAAGGAAGTTGCAGGAATGGAGAAGTTATGGATCAGTGAAACTGAATTAAACTTGAAGAGATTTTCATCTTGAATGATGATAATGCTATGCTATGAAAGACATCTCTATTTTGATTGTGGAATTTGGGATAGGATGGGGAGGCTACAACTCTCATAATATATTTCATAATTTGCTTAACAAGATAAACCACTAATTTTAATATTATTTATTAAGTTTTGGTTTTCAAATAACATGGGTATGGCAACTATTATTTAAAAAAAAAAAAGTTGTTTATGAAAATATTTCACTTTTTTTTCCTTTAAATGTATAAACATGAAATGTGCAAACTTTGTTTGATAATGATTTTTCAAGACTTGAACATATATATGACAGTTCTTATAGCTAAGAAATTGGCAAGATTTAAGATTGATATAAATGTAGTTGCTTTTTCAAATGAAATTAAACTAATTTTTTTTTTGTAAGAGCAGATTGAATAAAAATTTTTAAGTGTTATTGAACTTGGTGTGAAATGTGATTATTTTTGAAATTCCTAGGTACATCAGTAAAAAGTTAATGAGTAAAAATTAGCATGCACTATGATACTTGTCTTGATTTTATCAGTGAATACATGCATTTGATAAAATCAGAATATTCAGAGAAGAGATTTTATAATTTATTAGATTGTGTATTAATCTAATATTAATAAAAAACATTTTTTTCTTTGAGACTTCAATATACATGTTATGAACAATAAACTAATTGGTTCTATGAACATGAAAGGTCTATTACTGACATTTTCCACAACACAATGATTATTATGAATTCTTTTTTTACAAAAAAATCATAAATGAAATTCAATGCATTCATAATTAAAACATATAAGGCATGTTATGGATTATGTCATAGTTAGAAATTGAAATGAAAAAAAAAGTCATACTAAGAATTTGTCAGATTGTTGCAAGATAGTAGATGAATTTGATCCATGATTAAAATCATAATTGTATCAAAAATAGGCTGCATCTCAAATATGTTGATTAATAGGAAATTTGAACTTCATTCTTTAGAAGCAATTGTTTTTTTTTTATGTGCTAAGTTTCAATAGCTGTTATGTACTAAAACTTCCAGTTGAGATTTTCAGTCTTTGTCTTATTTCTGAGGCATGGAGTTATTTTAAGGAACAGGTTGTGAATACTGCTAAATCTATTATTGGCAGAATAATCTTTATAAGCAACATACATTTTAAAGACTGACAAGAAAAGTTAAGAATGGTTTGGGGAGGGGGGGATTATATATATAAAGTTTTGGTATGATGCATTAAAAGTAACACTTGAAAAATATTATGATGATATTCTGAACAGTTGTAGGGAATATTTTGATATAATTTTTGACTTAATAATTCAAGAATTCACACAATTACTTCTATATCCATTTTATTGCTTTAGATTTGAAGCTAAACCAATCTTGTAATTTTCAAGCAGAAAGATTGGAGTTTTAAATCATAGTGGGGGGATATATTATATGATTCATGTTGTTTTGTAATATTGTTCACTCAAAATAAGGATAATTCTGTTTTTCCAATTTATAAAAGTATAAAAGATTAAGTCTGCAATAATTTGCCTGGAATATTATTGATAATCTTCACAGCAAAAGTACTGACTAGGATTTTATTGAATATATCATTTCTATCACACATAAAAAATTAACATAATTTATACATTATAGAGAATAAAGAAGACTATGGAATTGACTTTCAAGCAAATGCAAGAAAAATATTGTAGTTCATATATTGGTTTGATCAATTTTGCCAGTGTATTTTAGTTATTTGAGTAGGATTGTGGTAATGTTTGAAAATAGTAGCTTATTCAAATTATATAGCTGCTGCTTGATAGTATTAGAATTAACATTATTATAATAATGAAAAAGTCCATGTTATATTCAGCTACATGAAAGAAGCATCAAGATGACCATAAAGTTTGATGATGAAGTTTGAAGGTTAAAAGAGGAAATCAAAAACTTTTACTTTTTTATTCTAAATATGCTTCAATGAATATGATAGTCTTGGCCATGTTTTAAATATAGCATATAATGAATTTGCCTTAATAATTAATATTAAAGTAATTTACACAATTTATCAGCTAGTTAATAATAGAATATTCAGCAATGATTGGCTTGAAGGCTTATCACCTTAAGAATCAATTTGCAAATGCTTCAGTAATTTTTTATAACAAAAGATGGATTGATTCTGTAGTTCTGTGTAACCAAAAGATCACTTTATAATAATAATTCATTTAAAATTAATTCTACCTAAAGCTATTATACTGTCAAATTATTTACATGAAAATGAGATGTGAACATTTAATTACAGACATTGAGAGAGTGGATATTGTACCCCCTAAAATATGATGGCAAGATCTTTATTTTTAATTTATTGAATGGAATTTAGTTTTATTGCAAAGTCATTTCTTTATTGAATTGGGCATATGAAACAAATAGAGAGCTGATATTTCATCGTGAGTTGTTTATAGTTTATATAGAAACAAAATTATAAAGATTTGTTACAAATATTCTAGATATGTAGGATTGATTGCATTCATTGAGAAGATAAAGATATGACTACTTAATTCAATTCTAATCGATCTTCTCTCCTTGAAAGTAATTGAAATACTTTTACTTTCATTACCCTTATCTAATTGTATCCTCTAAACTCTTATATTTATTGAATTGCACATATGAAGCAAATGTAATTGAGCAAATTTCCAAAAATATATTTTATGATGAGCTTGTTTAGAATTTAAATATAAGAGAAAATTTTATTTTATAAAGATTATTCCAAAGATTTTAGATAGATGCAGTTTTGATTGCATTTATGTGATTAGTGCTGTATTCTAAAATTTATAATAATCTTTATAAAATAAATTTTTTTATTTAAATCAGGGTTCCCAACCCTATTCACATAGACTTATTTGTGTGTGCCCACCACTATTTGACAACTACATAAAATATTTTATTTAATTTTAACCAGTCACCAGAAAACAAGATAGCTGATAATGCAAACAATGAAAAAAGGAGGGCATCACTGATATCATTAATGCAGATGTAATGTTTTTAAAGCAATTCAATAAAAATCAACAGTTGATAATTAATAACATAATATGAAAACAAAATTATAACACGCATAACAGATGCATACCATCTCTATGCCAACAAGAGTTTACATCGCAGCTATGAGTTGCGCCAACTATGCGATCTTTGATTTTGTGCAAATTGCTGCATACTTTGCTTTAACTGTAATAATGCTTAAAGCTAAATGGGTTTATAAGTAATCATTAAAACCAGTCAACACTTAGACAATCCCAAAATAAATAACAGTCAACAATCTCAAACTGTTGTCAAGGCAAGAGATTGTTGATTGTTTTTTACATTGGGATTGTTTTGACTGGTTTTAATGTTTGCTTTAACTGTATTCTCATTGGTCATATATAAGGTAATTTGCTGTATTTGCATTGCTCGCTCGCTAATTGAGCGAATCAAGTAAAAACAAAGAATGTATTATTTTAACACTAGTGGGATGAATTGTATTGTTTCTTTAATTTTAAAGTTAAATATGTTTGCTTATTGTGCAATAGTAGTGTTGCAGTACCAAAAAATATAATGTTGAAAATAATTTCCAGACAATTCATGCCATATTTGATATGTATTATTCTCTGAAAGCTGAAATAAGGAAAAAAACTTAAAAGTCAAACTTATCTGCCCAACAGTCTGTATTCACTAGACAAGTAGAAAAAGCTAAAAATGCTACCATTACTTTTTTGAAAAATTTTCACGTGCTAGCAAAGAAGAAAAAGCCATTCTAGGATGGTGAAAAAAGCTAAAAATGCTACCATTGCTTCTTTGAAAATTTTTCACATGCTAGCAAAAAAGAAAAAGCCATTCCAGGATGGTGAATTGTTAAAAGAAGCATTTCTGATTGGCGCTGATTATTTATTTGATTACAAAGGCTTACAGATGTCAAAAAACATTGCTACAAGAAGAATACATGCTATTTCAAAGGACATTCAAATTCAGATTAAGAGTGATTGGAAATATATGAGTGGTTTTACTATAATTTGATCTGTTAACAGATATATGCACAGTTAGTAATTATGATGAGAATGGCATTTAATAATTTTATTGTGAAATGATCTAAAATTATTACAAAGGAAAAAAATGGGTGAGGTTATTTATAATACATAGGCAATATATACCAAATCGATAAATATGCCTTTACACAAGCTGTCTGCTATAATTACTGATGAGGCACCAGCAATGATTGTTAGTATCAGTGAATTTATTGCCCCTTGCAAGAAAGCTGAATCATTTCCAAACTTTATATCTTATTACTGTATTATCCATCAAGAAGCTTTGTGAGGTAGAGTATTGCTCTTTATACATGTGATGGATTCGAGCAGCTTTTTTGCAGCACTGACTTTTCAAGACCCTATTAGCAGATGAAGGTAAAGATCTTGATCTCATCCTACATTCTGAAGTACATTGGCTCAGTAAAAGTAAAGTTCTTACGATTAGTTTGATAGATGAAATAAAAAAACATTGCAAAAATTAAAAAATTTCAATGAATTAACATATTTTTTCTGGCTGGTTGATTTGCTCTTTTGTATCAACATAATGGAAAAATTGAATTTCTTAAATCTGGAACTGCAGGGAAGAAATAAACTTAACAAAATGATAGGCTCTGCAAATTTATTTAAAGCAAAACTGGCTGTGTGGATATTACATCTAAAAATGAAGTCTCTTGCATTTTCCAAATATGAAGAAAATGATAGGTGACAGAATTTAATTTATGATCCTTTGTTAAACATCTTCAAATATTTCTGGAACAATTTGAGATTTCAGCACTTTACTGTCATTGAGGTCACTTTTTTTTCAATTATTTTATTTGTCAAATATAACAGAAATAGCTGCACACATTTGTTCAAGTAGGAACTGCAGCTAGACATTTTAGATCTTCAGAATGATATTGTGCTAAATCCTATATATCAAATGATAACTTCTGGAATCTAGTTGAAAAAGAAAAGTTTCCATTCCTAAAAAGAGCAGCATATAAGATAAAATCATTTTTCGTTTCCACATTTAATCATAAATATTATAAAATCAAAATACAGATCTTTACTCTCTGATGAGCATATTGATGATTATTTATGAATGGGAGTATTATCTTACTGTTCTAATTATGAAGTCTTGGCCAATGAAATGCAAAAATAAATATTGATCTGACATTGTTGAAAATGATATTATTATTATATTTTATAGATTATTTCATCTATATTCAAGCTAGTAAAAGATTATATTTATTATAACATTTTCTGTTAAATTTGTAATTTAAACAAAATTAAAAGTATTTTTCTGAAAATGTAATTTTCTTTTTATTTTATTTTAATAGTACCTATGCAAAAGGAAACTTCAAAAATCAATAATTATTTTGCTTAAATTTATAGTACAAAAAACAATTATACATTATTGAATCTCAACATTTTTTTTCTTAGTTTGGAAAAAAAAATCTTAAACCAAAAATTTTAATATATCTGTAAATTGTGTTGCCACCAAACATCTGAATTTTTTTTTAGAACTTAATTATTGCTGGTCTAATTTAGAAACTAAAACATAACTTTATTCCTATTACGATAAAAATAAAAGAAATTTCTTTTATTTCCTTATGCTTGTAGATTCGGATCATAATTTGGTGATGGCTAAATTAAAGTTAAGTTTAAAAAGAATTAAAAGAGGGAAAAGATACACAAGATGGGACTTGGATAAATTGAGACAAATGGAAAAAGGAAAATTTGGTTTAATATGTGAGGGTGAATTTAAAAGAATTGTTCAGGATGGGAACTATATTAATGGCTCTGATGAGTGTTGGAATAGAATTAAAGAGGGATTCTTGAAAATAGCAAAAAATGAAATAGGTATTATTCGTGCGAGAAAAGCTAAAAGCCTTGGATAACGAAGGTATGTTGGAAGGAAGTGCGGAGAAGGTGGAAGATTAAATACGAGGAAGGGCAAAGGATTAGGAAATTTAATAATGAATTAAGAGGAAACAGATTTAGCAAAAGAAAAGGGTTGGAGAAGATGTAAAGAGATAGAAAGGTTTCAACAGATGAAAAGATATGATCTAGCATTTGATAGAATACAAAGTATTTCTGGGAGAAAAAGAGGGTAGCAAGTGAGATTGGGTAAGATGGAAGAAGGTTAACCGATAGTAATGATATATTAAAAAGATGGGAAGAATATATTCGGTATCTGTTTAGTAGAGGAAATAATTTAATTAGTTATGAACTTGAAAATGAAGAAGATGTTGCAATGGATGATAGAGGTATGGACATACTGCCAGATGAAGTAAGAAAGGCATCGCACAAATGAAGAATGGTAAGGCTATTGGATTTGATGCAGTACCTATAGAATTTTTGAGAGAAATGGGAGAATTTACTATGAAGGAAATAGTTGGACTTTGCAATTTGATATATAATAGTGGAGTTTGGCCTGAAGATTTTTTAAGAACTATAGTGATTCCAATTGCTAAAAAGAAGAAAGCTGTTAAATGTGAAGAGTATAGGACAATAAGTGTATTGTCTCATGTTTCTAAGGTGTTATTGAGGATTTTAACTCAAAGGATTTATGGGAAGGTTGACTATTATATTGCTGAAGAACAGTTTGGTTTTCGGAAAGGGAAAAGCAGAGATGCTATTGGTATTGTTAGGACAATTGCAGAAAGATATATGGAAAGAGATAAAGGAATTGGTATATGTTTTGTAGATTTAGAAAAGGCATTTGATAGAGTAAGCTGGAATAAACTGATGTCTATCTTAAGAGATAAAGGAGTATTCTGGAAAGAAAGACGATTGATATGGAATATGTATAATGGGCAAAGAATAAGAGTTAGATTTGGATGTAATGAGACGGATGAAGTGAATATAGAAAGTGGAGTTAGGCAAGGATGTAGTATGTCACCTGTTTTGTTTAATATTTATTTAGAAGATATGATAAATAATTATTTGGACTGTGGAGGAGCAAATGTTGGAGGGAGAGTAATAAAGTGTATAAGATTTGCAGATGATATGGCTCTTATTGCTGAGGAAGAAAAGGATCTTCAGAATATGTTGAATAAATTGGAAGAAGGATGTATGGCATATGGAATGAAGATTAATATTGAAAAGACTAAGTGTTTATGGATAGGGAGAGATGCAAAAAGACTGCAAAATGGAATCCATGATGACATGGTGCAGCAGGTAAAGGGATTTAGATATTGGGTTGTTGGTTGAGTGAGGATGGAAGAAGTGAAGATGAAGTTAAAAAAAGAATAGCATTGGCAAAGGTGACATTTGTAAAAAGAAAGAAGATATTCTGTGGACCTATGGAAAGAGAATTAAGGAAAAGATTAATTAAATGTTATGTGTGGAGTGTATTAATGTATGGTTGTGAGACATGGACATTGAGTAATAGAATTAAAAAACGACTGGAAGCTTTTGAGATGTGGATATGGAGAAAAATGGAAAAAATCAGTTGGGTGAATAAAATGACAAATGAAGAAGTTTTGAAAAGAGTTAATGAGGAAAGAAGATTGATTGAAAGTATCAAAGAGAGAAAGAGAAACTGGATTGGACATATACTAAGAAAAGATTATAGTTTAATGAAAGATGTTTTGGAAGGTATGGTGAGTGGAAATAAAAAGATAGGACGGAAGAGATTGACATTATTGGATGATATACGAGATGGAAGGGGTTATGTGGAATTGAGGAAGTGGGCAAGGAAGAGAATGGAATGGAAGAATGGATGAACTGATGTAGTGACTACTCTCTGGACCTGTCTATTGGACAGACTACTATTGATTGATTATTAATAATGTTCTACATAAATATAAAATTGCTTTGAAAAAATATTGTGCCCTTCACTTTATCAGTATTTTAAAATGTGCTGCAGAGTATAGAAAGGTTGGGAACCCTTGATTTAAATCATAAACTAGCTCACTGTAAAATATATTTTTTGAACATTTTACTTCATTTCCTTCATATATGCAATGCTGTTGATAAGAGTTTAGTGGATGCAATTAGATAAAGTGTTGAAGTGACTGAGAAAATTATTTCAATAGCTTCCATTGAGAGAACATGGATTAGAATTGATTTATTGTATAGTTAGAATTAAGCAAGACTTGAAAATTAGAAAGAAAAGTTTATTGTAGAAGGAAATTGAAATAGTATTGTAGGACATCAAATAGACTATCAGCACCATTATTATCTCAAAAGTAATTGCTTATTATCAGCAAACTTTATGTATATAAGTATTTGTAATTTTACTCAATATTTGTGAAAACAATTTGCATTTAATGTATTATTTAAAATCTAAGTAAATATTAAACAGATTCAGAGATAATACAGCTTTGCCCACCTGTGTCTATTTTACAATTTAAATTATAACTACAGTATATATATATATCTCCATACATATAACAAATTTAATGTTTTTTCTTTTTTTATATGACATTGTTTCTTATAAATGCTTTATTTATTATTTCAATTTTTTTTTGTAAATCATTATTAGTTTCATATAAAATTCAATTTATTTTTTTATAGATGCTTTATAGTTTCAATTGGTTTTTATTCCCTATATCCTTCCTAAATCATTATTAGCTTTATGTGAAATTAAATTATTTTTCTAAAGTATTAAGTTTACTATATATCTCTTTTTTAATACTGAAATTGTAACTGCTGAAAGACAATCTGTTCCATTCATATTTTATTTTATTATAATCATATAATTTTTTCATAGCTCTTTTTGTTTTGAGAAGCTGTTTAGAGGAAGATGTAAATAAAGTGTTAGTTGCTTAGGAAATTGACATTTGTGTACCAAGCTTCAATCTAAGAAGTTTTGGCATTCCAATTTATCACTTTACAACTGTTTAAATTCATAGACAGTGATCAACTTGGAAAGAAAACTGATAATTAAAAAAAATAATAGAGTGAAAAAAATATTTATGGAGTTATGAGATTTGAAGGGACTGCAGAAGAATTCCTAAATAGGTCTTGTCCAATTCTTTTTTTTTTTTTTAATGCTTTGCTGAATTATAACCTTTATATTTTGTCATCCTCAATCACCTTTTTTATTTATTATCATATGTAGTATTTGTTATATTTTTGATACAAGTCATTAAAAAAACTATCTTGCTATATTGTATTTTTTACTAGCTTACCATTAGTCACTTCAATGATACTTCTTTCTACAAATATGTACTAAATTATGTATTCTTTCTAGTTTTGTTTTGTATGCCAGTTGTTACTCTAGATCTTTTTTTTTCATTTTAATTTATTCATAATTCTTTCTTTACATGTTTTTTTTAATAGTGTTTACCCTTTCCCTACTCCACCCATTTCCTCTTCATTTTATTTTATAACTTACACTTTGCATAGCAATTTCCTTGAAATAATTTCCAACTTTTATAAATTTACAATATTTAAGAATTTTCCCATTTTTATCTTGATTTCTATTTTTCCAAATCTTTCAATAATTATGAAATTTTTGTCAAATATATATCATCTCCAATATTTGTTCATATCAATCTTAATGAAAATATATACATACAGACATTCCATTCCTCTCCTTATTCTAAAAACAATGGCTTCAATGATATATATATAATCTCTAAGCTTTACAGGAGGTCTGCATATATGGGAAGTTTTGGAAGTAGATCTTTCTACTTCTATAAAAGTAGTTACACTGTTTTTCATCCTCCTTTTTATCCTCTAATTGCTCTTGATCCCAGTTTCTAATTTGATCGTCTAATGAAGTATCTTTTTATTTCTTTCATTAACACATTTTCATTTATCATCTAGCGATGATTCATCAAAATGAGGGCAAAGGTGATTTATGTGTCGTCTCATTTCCCATCCAATTTCTAATTTTATTAGTCATAATTGTTTTGATAATGTTCTCAATATTATACCAGGCATCCATTTACTTTTGAGAATATATGTAACCACGCTCTTTCTATTACTCTGAATTTTTCACAGTCTTGATGAGTACAAAACAGGTGAGACATTAATAACTCTGCTGGAGTTTTATTTGCTATTGTACTCTGGGTAAAATGTTGATTAAACATAGCATTCACTAATATCCCCGCACATCCATTAGATTATTTTTTTAATGTACTCTTCAAATATTGAACTGCTTTCTTAGCTATTCCGTCTACTCTCAGAATCATAAGTTGAAGTAAGAATATGTTCAATCCCTTTATTCTATAAGAAACCTTTAAATTTCTGCAAAGTGAAGCCAGTTCCATTAGCTATTACTATGATCTCTGGATACCACTGAGTAGCAAATATTTCCTTCAGCACTGTTATGGTGCATTCCACTTTCATGTTTCTTACTAATCTCTTCTATCCAATGAAAGAATGAATCAGCTAATATCAGTATTATGTATTTATTTAAGATTCTTGTATGGACTAAATGAATACATGTCCATGAGATTGTGGGTTTCCTCCGAGTTTCTAACTGTTTAGTTGGCAGTTTGTTGACAGCTAGTGCAATGTTTAATATGTCTACGTAATTAATTTCGCTAATTCCATATTCCTTTTCCTTAATATCAGGTAACTGAGACAAAGTGGCAGCATGACCAATTTTTACCCCAGTTATAAACTAGTTCTTAATCATATCTTGATATTCACTCAGCTTAGCATGCATTGCCTAACATATTCAGAAATTTTTTCCTGGTGCTGAATATTCCCATTAGCAGATGAAGATTTGTGCATATTTGAAATTTTCACACATAAATATATTGATGAAATTTCTAAATCATGAAAATTACTGTTAATGCTTTCTTATCAATCTGGCTGTAATTTTTTTCAGTTGCTGACAATACTCTTGAGATATAAGCTATTATGTTTGCCTCCACAACACGGATGATAAATAACAGCATCAACACTTTTCTGACACATCTGTTGTTATTATAACATCTAAATTGCTACAGTAATCTACCAACAGTTTATCAGATGTTAAAAGAACTTGCTTTTTAAAAGGCCAAATCACGTTTGCTGGTTTAGGTCGAACTTTGTTTCTTTTTCAACACGTGATTGCAATGGTGACAATCAATGCGATTTTCCTTTTAAAAACTTTGTAAATATTTAAAAGTCCCAGAAATGTATGTAAATTCTTTACATTTTCTGGCTTCTCAGCATTTTTTAATGCATTTACCTTGTCTGGATTAGAATATCTTCCACTTGCATTTATAATGTTTGAGGAACTTTTATTTCATTAGTGGACTATGTGCATTTATCAATATTTATTCTCTCACTTTCTCCAACATTGAGCAGATTATATCTACTTGCTTTCTAATTCTGCTTCCGTCTTCACAGTAGCCAAAATGTCATCCAAATAGGGAATCACAATGTTTATATATTTGAAAATAATGTCCATTTCACCTGTAAAATGTTCACCACTATTGTGATACCATAAGACAATTTATTGAACTTATATAGTCCCTTATGAATAGTCAGTGTCAATATTTCTGATTTTTCAATTACTGGAGTCTAATGGAATGTCATCTTAAGGTCTGACTTCATGAAATAAATAGCTTTTTGTAATGACACTAGCACTTCCGTGTACACTTGGATCAGAGTATAGACTTTTATTAACGTATTTGTTCAGCATACTCGATAATCACTGCACAAGTACTGGTGTTAAGATTTTTCTAGAAATCATCTCATCAAGCATCTTCTCTAGCTTGTGCATCTTTAATCAATTCTATATCCATTAGTTATGTTCTTATCTCTGCTGACGTGGACTTGAACAATCTCGGATATCTCTTCCACATTATAGTTTCTACTCGAACTCCCTTTATCATATTGTCATGAATTTTTAAAGGTCTAAATCAGTTTCTTTCCACCAATGGACCAAAATCTGTATTTTCTATATATAACTTGAGGAATTTTACTCTTGAATTTAACTTTATTGGTACAACTTTCCCATGTTTATTTATTTTGTTTCCATTAATGTCCTTAGCAATCATATTTATATTTTCAATTATAGACCTTATATTTTTTGCTGATTTTTACCTACTCTCTATTAGATATCAATGATAAGCCTACTGTTGTCTCCTTCTGTCATTATCGTTAGGCCACAAATCTCTGCATCCTGTAATATGTTGTTCGCTTTATTATTATTATTTACACTTATTTACAATCCTTCTCCCATATTTGTAGTCCAACATTTTCTTATTACAACTTTGCATTCTTTAAAACAGCAGATGGATGCGAAATGTCCTTTTTTGCACAAATTCTACACATTTAATTTTTGTGTTTGCAGTTAATTCACAAATATCCAGATTTTCCACAACTATAACATATTTCATCTTTTTTCTCTCTATTGGAGTCTTGAGTATTTTTTTTTTTTTCACATTATGAGATTTTTTCTAACTTTTGTGGCAATACATATTCTGATGCATTATTTAGCATAGTTTCTTGTGTTATGCATTTATCCATGGCCATTTATAATTTAGGTTGGAGTCACTTAGTAACACTTTCCAAAAATCCTCGTCTATCATGCTATAGAGGATTAAACTCAATTCCTGTAGTAAAATACCCATTCAGTTTTTCAATAACTATTTTATAAAGAAGTTACTTGATTTTTTAGGCTCAGTTAATTTATTTGCTAGCTTTATGACATTTTGACATGTGAAAAATAAAAGCGTAGACACTTTCAGATGTTCATTGTCTATCTTGTTTATGAACCTGTAATATTCTATATGTTCTACACAATTTCTCCATGAAGCAATGTCATTAATGTCAAATTCATTTAATGGTACTATTTAATACTGTTAGTCTTTATTTATACACAGATCTTTTGTAAATCTCCAGTGGTAGCCATTCTGTTTTGTCCTGAGGGTATTTATGTACCAATAAGGCAGGAGGTATTCATGTACCAACAAGGCAGTGATAAAATAACAAATATGCATAGTAATTATATAACAAATATTTATGAACAATAAGAATAATAATGTAAAAAAGTTAGTAATACAATTTATCCTCTAGTGTAATGGACATTTGAAATTATACATTTGTATCTCCAATTCGTCTCTTTAAACACAAACATTCACATATGAATAGCCAATGCATGTAGTCCTTTTAGAAGTGTAAGTCCAGCAATTTAAATGTCTTTTCGAAAATAACTATTTCTGTATACAAACAAAACTTCAAAATTCCATTTTGAATGCTTGCACTGCACACAATATATCATTTTCATAACTATAATTTCACTATTGGTTACCATTAACGGTAAATATTTTTGACAACTAATATTTGCTAAATTCAACTGTGTTAGAGAGATTTTATTAATTTCAACTCTCGAATTTGTATGTAAATTTACTATTGTAACGATATTGCAAATTTTCTAGATTAGTTTGAAAGGAAAATAATTTTAATTTTGAAGTAATCTATATATATTTACAAAAAATAAATGATCTTTATTTACAATATATTTTATATCCACAGACATTCCATAAAGATTTATTCATATTTTTTTTCAATAAAAATTCTTATCCTAATTCATAATTTCATTTCATTTCTAGTATTTCAGTCTCCCATTATCATTATAATGTACTCTTGTTCATCATTTAATTGGAATATAAATCTTATTTAGCTATTTGGTTTTAGGACTGATTGTAATCTATCTATTCTTAACTGATTATTTATATAATTCTGGTGCTAAACAATTTTTACTTTCCACTACTCACAACCAAATCTTCCTAGAATTCTGCAATATGAAACTTCAAGCTTTTCATTTCTAATAGTAGATATTTTTTTTTTGGTTTTTATTTTGATATTCTAATATCTGATTTTTTTTCAAACTAATATATATTATAGAGTTAATTCTGTTTTTATCAGCTGATTATAACAATGCTAAAAGGATTCATACAATAACAAAAACACTTGGTATTTGCTTCATTTCATTGATAAATAGATAAACAAACTGCTTAATGATAATAATATAAATTACTCTCTTTCGAAACCTAATTTTTGTAATGTATAGAATTTATTGTCTAACATTTTGTCTGCTTATTAAATTTCACTCAAGGAAGAAGACAGTTTCTGATGAAAATTGCTGATGAACTAAAGTGTTAGACATTAATACATTTTTATACATTATAAAATTGTTTGAAAGTGGATACTTTGGGTTATATTGGATAATAAAATACAATATTAAAAGAAAGAAGTGGTGCTTAAAGAAATGCTTCATGATAAAACTGATTAAATAAAAAAAAAAAGGAAAATCATTACATTTTTAAATCCAAAGAAAAAAAATTATTGTTTTTGCTGGAATAATTGCTTTGCTCAGTTTTTTCATTTTTCTGATTAGCTCTGTGATCAATCAATGTAAATATAGTAATTGTAATCAAAGTATTGTAACGGTCAAATCGCAACAAAAATCCAGAGTTTTAGTAAATCATCCCAAGGCTGACCAGCATAGAGTGGTACAAACCACGTCGGATATAGCCCCCAGTTCCTATACTAATGCTCAAAGATTTACCACCTTGCGGATGACCCATATGAGGCCATAGCAGCATTCTCTTTCATCACATGCCGGCAGTAGATCATTGGTAAAGCACAAGACTATGAGAAATTGACTTACTAACTAGTATAGCTATATAGACGATGTGTGTGGCGGAACATAATTATAAAATATGGATTGTGATTCTTAACTAATGATTAACTAATCAATAATGACTTACCAATGAGCAACATTGAGACATGAAACAAAAGTTAAATTTAAAATTAATTTAATGAAAACCAAATAATAAAATTAATAAATGAAAATAATGATTATAATGTGGCTATATAGATTGTCTCACTAGCAGGTGATTAAGTTAGAGATACAATTTAACATTTGAGTTTTGGGTTCACACAAAAGTCATGATTGAGGATATAATCATTTATGGTTTTCTTAGTTACATGTAGCCTTAATTTACATATACATATGTGACAATTTAAATCACTCGCAGGTGACATTAATTATTCTGGTTACAAATTAGTTACATTATTATATTTATCATATATACGTATATTTCTCGTAATACGAGCATTTACTGTTTATATATAGCGATTCCAATCACGCGCAGGTGATTGTAGTTTGGGTTACAAATAATTTAATTTACTTTGCTATATATATCTCTATCACTCACAGGTGATGAAGAAATTATACGTTTAAAATTACAGTTTGTTTCATGATCTTTAATATTACTTTATAGATTGAGGTTAATTTGCTCATGACTATCTATGCCTAGTTTATGCTAGATAACAGGATCTAGATCCGCTTTAGAGCTAGCAGAAGCGATTATAAACATTTATAAAGAATATGACATTTTATTAAGCGCGAATACTTAATATTCTCTATATAGCTTATATGCCTATGAAATTAGACTCAAATTCAGATCAAAGCTGAAAATTACAATTATTATGGTGGGATGAACTGATGCTTGGCAGCCTGACTTCAGATACCAAGGCGTATAGAAAATATAAGATCTGAGTCCCTGGGTTTGCAGATGTGCCTTTTCAGGTGATTTGTACCAAGTACTGGTTCCCTTTTTTACTGTATTCATTGCTGTGGAAATAAGAGACCTTTTAGTTCGGTGATTGAATAACTAATTAAACCATGGGAGTCTCATGCTCCATTTCTGAGGATGCAGAATGGGGTGGAGTAGCCAACCGCTATCTTGGAAGAGATAGTTGTCCGAACTAAGAGAGTAATGGTGTAGCCCTTACACATATGCCCATTAAAGAAATATACACAGCAACAAATATATACGCCATAGCATTTCCTAAAGACACATTCGCACCGCTGACTACATTATTATATAATAGGAATTAGGATGCTAAACAATAGTTTCCTTCATGAAACTACTATATATCAGTTCATTACATAGCATCTATAATTATGCTATTAAAGAAAGCTTACGAATCTAATTTCTAAAGCTATCCATATAGGCATTTATAACTAGGGAGGAGTACAGCATATGGAGAATTATGATATAAAGTTATAGCTTTATGCTGTATTTCAATCACTCCGGCTAAACATTAGTTAAATATCTCCAAAGCAAATCTAACTTAAAGTAGCTGAACGCTTTTAATTATCTCTTAAATAAGACATTTTGTGCGTTAAGAGACGCAATATTTCATATATGTGTGAAGATTTAATTGCTCCTCACTAAGCATTTAACTAAGAGTAAAACCCCGTTTTGAACAAATATAGCATAAACAAATACATAATTGAAAAATAATAAAATTTGGCATAGATTTAATTAAAAGAAAAGTAAGTTTAAAGAGGAGAGTGAAATCTGAAGTTTGGCTTTGTTTTAGCCTAGTTTAAAAAGGAAATTGAAACGCAATTAGTTTACGTCTGATTGACTCAGTTCAAGACAAATTTAAGTTGTATACGAGAATTAATAAAGGCAAATATTATCAATACGTTAAAATACGTAAAAGCAAATATTAAGTTAAAATATGTAAAATCAAATATCACTAAGTTAAAATATGTAAAATAACTCGGAAACTTAATTATCATCTTAGAATAAAGCGTTTAAAATTATACGTAACAAAAGTTATGATAATTTAAAATCAACCGATTTAAGCAAGTCAAAACTAAATAACTGTTAATAACTCAGAATAAGGTAAATATGTTGAAACTAAATCAGTCAGAGATAAATCAGCAAACCAACAAATAAATCAGTAAATAAATTGAGTAAATAAGTCAATAATTAAATAAATCAGTTATTAACTCAGTATGTAAATCAAATCAGGCAAGATTTTAAGATTAAAATAAAGAAAATAAAATTACATTTTAGTAGTGAGTTTAAAGTACATT
The DNA here is from genome assembly GCA_028023455.1 of Epiperipatus broadwayi. NCBI lineage: Eukaryota > Metazoa > Onychophora > Udeonychophora > Euonychophora > Peripatidae > Epiperipatus > Epiperipatus broadwayi. The sequence continues at coordinate 908,645 of JAQFVV010006205.1, forward strand.
ATTATGATGGCCATAGATTTTAGATTAAGCTAGCTTTTAGGAATTAATGCATTTTAGTTGAATAATTAGTTTTACATGGAGGTTATTACCGGCTCTTTCTGCTGGCAAACTGGTTTCATGTTGAAGGGCTGTTAACGGGCATTTGCTTCTTACGGCTTTCTTCTTACTGCTCTCCGCATGGTAGATCTTCCGGGGTCAAGAAGGCAAGAAATTTGCCTTCTACTCAGACTTCATTATCATTAGCAATTTTAAAACATAAGTTGTCAACAAATTGACTTGAAATAATGTCCGAATGAATTTAAAATGGTTGCAGAGGCTTATATTATCAGCTTCGATCATAGTAAGTTTTTAGATGTGTTGCTAATTTTCTCGCTGTATTCTAAGAATTGTGGAATCCCGCTGTTTTATTTCTTACAGGTGGATATTCATCTGGTCACCCAGGATAATTTATTCATATCTTATTCTACAATCAATTGTTACTTTTAATTTTGTAATTAGGTCAAAATACAGCGAGAAAGATTAAGTTTTATGACATCATCTTTTTAGAAAACAAATCTACAGATGGAAAACATCTGGTTATATACGTAACTCGATCAATTAATTTAGCGATATATGCAGAATTATATCATACTTTCAAATATTACTTTTAGAATAATTATTCTAAATAAAGAAATTTATAATGTTTTAAATTTGTTAATACTTTTTTTCCTGCATATATGTAGTCTCTTGTTACATATCCAATGCATTTTTCATTTATTTACTACTAGAAATATATGTGTGTATATATGGGTTTTTACATATACAGATACACTTTTTATACTATAGGCTAAGATATACGCACACATACATGATTAATGCCTTTAAGTTTAAATTTAGCCTGATTTTAATACAATATTAACCTGATATACGAGGATTTGGTGATAGTTACTTAGATAGAAATACTACTATAGTATATAGTAGGTGAAACAGTAGGATTGACAAAGCTGACTGTTTCAGTATATTATGTTGTTTTTAAAATAGAATTCTTGACATTGAGGTAAAATTTTTAATGTCATGATATAGCAGATACCAAATGCAGATAATTCATGTTTATGCCCCAACAAGTTCTCATAGTGATTAAGTAGTATAAGATTTTTATATGGATGTACAAAAGGCTTGTTATCAGAGTAAACAACATTTAAAAATTGTTATGGGAGACTTAAATTGGTAAACAAATGAAAGATAAAAATGCTGTAAGTAATTTTAGTTATAGTAATAGAAATGAGAGAGGATATAGACTTGTGGAATTATATTATGAATTCTTTTTTTTGAGAAAAATATAAAAAGGAAATGGACATGGAAGCATCCAAATAAAGATACAGCAGCATTGGATTATATTTTGACTAACAGAAAATACATATTTCAAGATTGTAATGTTCTTAATAAATTTAACACAGTATGTAATCAAAAAGATTGTAAAATTTTGAACTAATGCAATTATTAACTGAAAACATAAGAACTGTGAGGTGACAGAGTTAAATTGATTCTATAATGATTTTTATTCATCTTCCTACAACGATATACCTTTTTCTAAGAAAAAAAGCTTGTATAAATTTTTAGAAGTCTATAAAAATAAAACAGCAACAATTAGATTACACAATGATACTAGGAAGGTTAACAATGAGAAGGGTGCAAGTCAGGGTGTCTCCATATCTCCAAAACTATTTACAGCAGTGCTATAAGAAGTACTTTGTGGATTAAAATGGAAAGCTAAAAGAGTAAAAGTAAATGGAGATTATGTAAGTCATTTACATTTTACAGATGATGTAGTTGTTTTTGCAAATAATGCTTTAGAGCTTTGATGCAAAACTAGAGACAAAAATTATTAAGAAAAACAATATTTACAGTTGATATTCCTAATCTTCAGAAACATTCTAATCAATTTAAATTGGAACTTATATATTGATTTCAAGTATTAGTTGAACATGATTCAGATTTGAATGAAATTAATATGAAAATAACTCATACACTTTAAAAACTGCAACAAAGATAGCTGGTAGAAAAAAGAAGCAGTTGACCAATAAAATTTCTACTGAGACTAGAGAATTTATGAAGAAAAGAAGAAATATGAAGATATACAAAAATGATGCTGAAAAGAGTTGAAAATGATATAAGAAAGTATAACTGTGAACTAGCAAGGAAAGCTGTAGAAGAGAATAAAAGTCTCAAGAGTGTAAAACAACATTTTGGTATTGGTAGGAAATTTATGTCTGCAATAAAAAAAAAAAAGATGGAATTATTACTAAAAAGAGAGATGACATCATGAAGTGGGTAGAAGACTTCTATCAAGAATTATATAGTAATAAAGAACAAGTACCTTTTATATCTATTACATCTTCTGAATTACCCAGAATTTTAAATGACGAAGTGAGACATGCAATTAAATTTATGAAGAAAGGAATGGCTCCAGGTAATGATGGAATTATAATTGATATATTAAAAGAAGCAGGTGAAGAAATAGAATTTTTTTTAGCAAAGTTATATATCAAATGTCTAAATGATAAAGATGTACCAGATGATTGGAAGCATGCAGTGTTAATATTAATATTTAAAAAAGGTGATAAAGAAGATCAGTTTTATATAAAATTTTTAGCAAGATAATTACAACTCGGTTACAGAGAACATTGAATTTTCGCCAATCAAGAGAATAAACTGGATTTAGAAATATCATGGATCATATCCAGGTATTGAGAGAAGTTATAGAAAGGTCAAGAATATGAGTTGCCATTATGCTTTGGATTTGTAGATTATGAAAAGGCATTTGATTCTATAAACATTTCTTCAGTGATTAAAGCATTGAATCATCAAAGTATAGATCCAGTATATTGTCATGTTTTAAAGAATATTTACAAAAATATAACAGCAACAATCAGATTACATAATGATAATAGGAAAGCCAACATTGAGAAGGGTGGAGTGACTCCATATCTCCAAAACCTTTTTCAGCAGTGCTGCAAGAAGTATTTTGTGGATTAAAATGGGAAGCTAAAGGAGTGAAAGTAAATGGAGATTATTTAAGTCATTTAGATTTTGCAGATAATGTAGTTGTTTTTGCAAATAATGCTTTAGAGTTGCAGGAAATGTTGCAGGACTTATCAGATGAAAGTAGGAATAAAGATAAATGTTAAAAAGTCTAAAGTAATGTTTAATGCATTTTCTCAAAATATGAAAATAAAGATTGATTATGATGAGTTAAAAGAAGTTAACTACAAATACTTTGGTCAGATTATTAATACAGATGAAAACATAATGGATGAAATTAATCATAGAATTAAACTTTGGTTGGAGTGCTTTTGGTAGAAATAACTTGATACTAAAAGGAAATATGCCTATGTGTTTGAAAAGAAAGGTTTTTAATAAATGCGTTTTACCAGTTCTCACTTATGGATCCGAGACTTGGACACTTAGCGACACAGAGACGTCAGACTACTCACAGAAGTATGGAGAGATGCATGTTGGGAGTAACAAGAAGATATCGAAAATGTAATATATGTATAAGAGAACAAACAGGTGTTACTAACCTTATTGAAAAAATTAAAAGACTGGAGTTGGGCTGGACATATTGCTAGAAGAGATGATAATGAATGGATAATTGAAATCTTAAACCGGATTCCAAGAGATTGTAAAAGACCCAGAGAGAGAGACCACATGTGAGATGGATGGATGAAATAAGAAAGTTTGCAGGGATGATGTGGAGAAGAGAAACTAAAGATCGGAGATGGATTGAACTTGGAGAGACCTTCATTCGGCAGTGGATTAATAATGGTTGATGATGATGATGATGATGAATGTTTGATTTTCCACATGTTATATTAGTCAACACTTAAATTTTTAGATTAGAAATGCATCTGATTTTATATGAAGGCATTGTTTCATCAAATTTACGTTGCTGAATTATGATAACATTAGTTCCTCTGCATCTATGGGTTTTGGTTTCAAGCCTTTATGCAGATCTTTTCTATGGATAATATTGAATCTTAAGCAGTATACATTTTAAACATATATACAAACTTATGACCCAATTTTATTTAAAAATTATATTCATGAAGGTATCGAAAATAATTAATAAAAATAGGTGTAGTTCTGATTAAAAAAAAACTATTGTAATAAATTGAGAAAACAAACACTTAACTGAGTATGCTTAACAAAGTAACTCTGTAGATGATTCATTGCCTCCTACAAATGGACACTGGTGCAAATTTTTTATTTTATTTAATATTTTTTCTTACTGTGAAACTGAAACTAGCGAGAATGCATATACAACAATTTTATTATAAGAAAAGCTAATCTATTGCATTGGCATGTACATTTACCATTGAAACATGTCTAAAACAAATTTTGGTACAAAATATATCCTTTTCTAGATTTATGATTAAATGAAGACTAAAGGATAGTTATAGTAATGCCATAAAAATCTTATTTGAAGATAATTTGTAATGAGATTTGTGCTTGCAATTATTGCTTTATAGTGACTTATTATTCTATTAATGAAAATAATGATAAAGTGAATTATTGGACAATTGAAAATAATAAAGAAATGTTAAAACAATTTAGCTTTGAAAATTATTATTTTTCATTATATCATTTAGCTATCTATCTCACATACTTTTTTTTTTTGTGGAAAAAACAATGCTTAGTAATAAAGTCTGGGTTTTACTTCTTCAAATTCACATAAAAAACATACAGCTAATCAGACTGATCCCTTTTTATAATTTTGTCATTTTCCTATTGTCTGAAGTTCCAGTCTTTGTCAAAATAACTACTGAGTTAGTATAAATGTATATTTATTTTTTTTTTCTATAGAATTTTATGGACAATGAAATAAGAATTTTAACTTCATGATGATTCCTCCCCCCATTTTATATTTTTAAATAAAAAAAAAAAAAAACCTAAACAAAATCTTATGCAGTTGTAACAATATGCAATATTCAAACTGCTAAAATATTAAGGAAAAAGCTTGAATTTCCAGTTGAAATATTTATGTTATACCTCAACTATAAGAAGTTTTTGTGTCATTTGGATAGTTTACATATTTTTTTCTGCATATTCATTAACTAAAATCAGAGTATGTATATATTAAGCCTTTTTTTTTTTTGTCTCAAGACAGATTGATGTTACTAGGTAGCAGAATTTTTTGACTAAGCAATACTAGTTGATTATAGGCATGTGTAAATTTACTTGCTTTCTTGTCTCATAACACAATTTATTCTAATGAATTCTAAAATTACATTGTAAACTTTAATGACCTTCAGTATCATTGAGAATTTAAATAGCAACATCATATTTTCTGTACAGCTTTACTGTCTTAATTTTTTCTAAGATTTTTTTTTGCATATTTAAGCATTTTGCTTTAGAACTATCTATACTTGTACACATATATATATATATTGAATGGTTGTAGACAAGTTTAAACTATCAGGATTGTTTATAGTTTTATTTTAAAATATCTTAATCTCAAAAATTGTCTATTTAAAAATATATGTATTGTATTTTTTTATGAATCACACCCTCTCCTCCCCAATCTCTAAAAAAATGTTATAATTCTCAACAACTAAAACATAGTTACCAATCTTATCTCCTCCCTCTCTTTTTTTTACACCCCATTTATTTATACATTATAAAGTTAACTTTAATGGATTTATCATTGGTATAACTGATAAACATTTGTCCTCAAACAAATACATTTATATTTGATATTTAATATTTTCTTAGATATTTTAATTTTAAATATTTGTATTATGTTATTGTATATATTTGGCTCCTTTGAACTATTATATAAGAATTTGAAATCTAATTAAAAGCAAGTTCTTTTTTGTTTTACAGTGATGATATATTGCTTATAGATAAATTATTTTTGAACGTTTTTAAATGCTATTATTATATATTAGTAATTGTTAATATACATATATATTTATGTGCTTTATCAGAATAAAAGTAAATGATCTATTTGTTCATTATATATTGGGATGATTTTTTTTTCCGCATTCGTAGTCATGTGAATAATAATAAAAACTTTTCTTGTTCTCCATTTTTATTGTGAAAGTTAATTCAGCACTAAGATTAGTTTACTATAGTGAATAAAAATATTTTTTAAAAGTGGTATTTATTATTTATCTATACAAATGATCAGGTTTAAAAAAAATTTAAAGTGTATATTTTTATATACATGTATATTAAAAAAAAAAAAAATTCTATTTTAAATTTGTTGTTAAAATAAGGAAGAGGGGGATCAGCCATTATGCTGTTTATAGAAGAAAGAGTTTTAAGAATTGCTTCTGCATGCTATTACTGTACTGGTTTTCTTGGCTCAAAGCCAATCATGTGACTGTTCTACTTGTAAGAAACACATGAAGTATTTGGCTAACTGCCAACATATTATTGCTGGGGGGGGGGGGAATCCCATTCCCAAGCTGAATAGTTGTGCTATTGCATGCCAAGGCAGGCATCATTTCAAATCCATCTGTAAAATTTAGTCTTATTAAAAATGGGAATCTTAAAATTTTAATGCCTATTATGAAAAGCAGGCAAGAAAAAAGATTTGCTTTTAACAAATAAAAAAATTAAAGGAAGAACTGGCTAACAATATTTTGAATTTTAATATTGACATCCCTTTTGCATAAAGTTTATCAACTTTTTTTTTTTTAATAATTTTATACATACATTTATTTAATGATTAATTTTAAAATGTGAATAAATTAGCAGTAAATTCATAACAGATCTATATCATACCAAATTAATATTTGGTAAAGTAAAATATATTTTAAAAATTTTGCTTGTGTATCATATTAAATTTAATAGAATATAGAAAAATATTCATTTTGAAAGTTATTATTTGCTTATAAATTTGGTTGTAATATTGCTATGATTAACTTGTAATTCTGATATATTCAAATTCAAAAATAATAAATAACAAACCAAAAGATAGCTTGTTTCTTCAAGTTCTGGGACATGGAACCGAAATACTTTGACCTTGCTATCAAAATAAACATGGATTCCATGCCTACGAATTGGTTCCTGAATTATAGAAGAGGGATAACAAAACTAAACCCCATATGTCAACTATGCGGAAAAGATGAGGAAACCTTTGCCCATCTAATTAAATCATGCACAGGCCTAAACCCATAAAAAAAAATTATTTATGAAAGGACAAAAATAGATTACTACACAATTACCTCCCTGAAGAATAGTATCCAAACCAAACATTTTGCCATTGTAAGACTGTCACTTTTCCTCACAATGGCCTTATGGCTGATGAGATGCCACAAAATCTTCCACTTCCTTCAACAAAATGAGACAAAATTCTTTCTAAACACAATAAAGAAACTAAAGAAAAGAGATGAAGTCATGGCCTCACCAAACCGACTCAACGACACCTGGATCTTATTCGATGTCCAAATAATCCCATAAAGCAAGAAAAAAACAGAAGGCCCATTTATAGTTCAACAAACTAATACACACTTATTACGACTGTTTAAGCAAATTGTACACTAGTTTTAATGTCATTACACGTGAATAATGAATATCATGTATCACAACTTTCATCTACTTGTATAACATTAACCTGAATAAATATTTTGGAAAAAAATAAATAAATAAATAATTGCATAAAGTTTACCAGAATATACCATTTTATATCTCTAAATTTTTTACAACTTTTATTCATATCACTGTATCAATTACACATTTATAATAATAAAAAGCTACTTATTATATATCTTTTCATGTCATTATCTTTATTCTTATATTCTTTCTTTTCACATTAAGATTTATTTTCTCATTTTGATGCATAAGTTTCAAAATATTGTCATATTAGTGCTTTTTAACTTTTATCCAATCAGTCCTTTCGGTTAGGCCTTATCTTACATTGTTTTAAAGTGTGAATGTTATTATTTATAGAAATTTAATTTGTATTTCATGAATAGAAATAGGTAAAAGATTAAAGGATGGAAATTATCATATACCTGTGAAGATATTACAGATATATTTGAATTTTTAAAATTAAAATTTATTAAATTAAATAAAATATAATTTCTAACTCAATAAAGAATATTTAATAATCATTTATTTATTGAAAAGTGGTTATTGTTAAAAAACCCCCACATACTTATAAAGTAGAATATAAACTAAATTTAATTTAAACTGAAGAGATTTCATGAATAAATGCATTTAGAATTAATAACAAATTTTTCCTTAATTTCAGTAAGTATACATGTAAAATATAAGAGTGAGCATTATTTACAATTTCTAGAAATATCATTCACATATATAGTAATATTAAGCCAATAAACCACATGACCACCACTTCTTATGCTTGTGTATAACATATTGCCACACACAGCAAGCTAGAGTTATTAATGGATGCCAGAAGGCTTGTGCTTAAAATCCCCATCTAGTGCCCACTCATCCAATATCCCCAGACTAGTTTCTGGCTTGTGGCCTTCATCAGTGAGGAGCCTTGGATCTGAGAGCACTGCACCTAGATCTTAGGATCTAAGGTAACCCTCCAGCAGCCACCTTTCATCTCCACTTAACTACAAAACTATGAGTCTTAAATTGAAAACACTTCAATGTTTTCAATCCAAGCCCATCAGCTTATATAGTCATATGGGTCTGAACTCAGTTCAATACCCATACATTTTGGTAACTTTGGTTCTTTAATAACCATAGCCACCAGTATCCTATTGGACAGGATTGGTTTTAAGCCAATAAACATCACATGACCACCACTTCTTATGCTTGTGTATAATTTTTAAAACAGGCAAAACTCATTATACGTATTGCCACACACAGCAAGCCAGAGTAATCAATGGTTGCCAGAAGGCTTGTGCATAAAATCCCCATCTAGTGCCTACTCATTCAATATTCCCAGACTAGTTTCTGGTTTGTGGCCTTCGTCAGTGAGGAGCCTTGGATCTGAGAGCACTGCACCTAGATCTTAGGATCTAATGCAACCCTCCAAACAACCACCGTTTATCTCCACTTAACTACAAAACTATGAGTCTTAAATTGAAAACACCTTAATGTCTTCAATCCAAGCCCATCAGCTTAGATAGTCATATGGGTCTGAACTCAGTTCAGTACCCATACATTTTGGTGTCTTTGGTTCTTTAATAACCATAGCCACCACTATCCTATTAGGCAGGATTGAACCCAAATACCAAAATGTATGGGTACTGAACTGAGTTCAGACCCATATGACTATATAAGTTGATGGGCTTGGATTGAAAACATTAAGGTGTTTTCAATTTAAGATTCATAGTTTTGTAGTTAAGTCAAGATAAAAGGTGGTTGCTGGAGGGTTGCATTAGATCCTAAGATCTAGGTGCAGTGCTCTCAGATCCAAGGCTCCTCACTGACAAAGGCCACAAGCCAGAAACTAGTCTGGGGATATTAGATGAGTAGGCACTAGATGGGGATTTTATGCACAAGCCTTCTGGCATCCATTGATTACTCTAGCTTGCTGGGTGTGGCAATGCGTATAGTGAGTTTTGCCTGTTTTATAGTAATATTATGGGAGTTTAAGAAAAGTATTATAAGAATAACGAAAATGTAAGCAAAACATAGAAGTTTTTAAATATAACAACACACTTAAGTCATATATTAATATTATTTGTTGCAACATGGAACATAGAGACTCAATATTCTAATAATATATTCATACATATTGATGCATACTGATGCTTATGATTACTAATGGTGTAAATTATCAGCCAAAATTTTTACTTGTGATGTGGATTAAATCAAATACTTTTCAAAACCAAATAACTTGTACTTGCTTCACAAAGCATTAATTACATATCGTGATTATCATTGCCCCTTGAAAGAAATAAAACCAAATATTGAGAAAGGATCTAATGTGTCAAGGATAGCTTTTCTATTTTTCTATTTAGTATATATTTGAGCATCACCTCCAGTTTAGATGATTACCCTTTATATCTGGATTTGAATCCCTCTCAAATTTTATTAAATTTCTACAATTTAGCACCTATTCTTAACTCTTGGAAGCAAACCCATAAATATGACCATTTATTAAGCCAGTTTAGTATTATCAAAATATGGAAGGTGGGATAGAATTAAATGGCGACAATGTTTAAATTTAACAATTGTATCAAACTGATATACACCTAATTCTCATTTTACACAATTTTGAAATAACATGATTTTAAAAAAAAATCACTTTTTACAGAAGTTATTTTAAAATAACATTATCGGTAAAAACAAAAAAATTGTCTGTTATTGTCATCTAATTAAAAAAAAAAGTTTCATCTCTATTTCTCATTATTTTAAAACAAAAATCCCTTTTTGGCACTATTCCTGTAAATGGGAAAATTTGCTTGTCTGCATTGTAACGTTTTTGACTTTGTGACTTTTCATTGTGAAAGGGAAGCACCTTTTTAGTTTTGATGCTTTGTTTACATTTTGACGTTTTTGACAACAGGTTTTTTTTAAAAAAAACTGTTCCTTGTTGATGTTAAAAGAATTTAATTTTAGTTAAATTTAATTGATTAATTTGTTCAAATTTAATTTATTAATTTTGCAAGTTATACATTGCAAGTTTTAATGATAGCAATGGTATTCCAATCATGGATATATATATGTATTTGTTGTCAGAAAGTGATAGTTAATAAAATTTTGGGTACTTTTTTGGTTTATGGGCAAGCAAGATGGCACCCATATTTTTGATAAATGTACATTTCCGAGGACTACAATTTCTTTTTTTGAATGTGTTAGTTATTAAATTAAAAAAAAAAAGAAAGAAATGAAAGTAATAATTTCCAATAAATTCCATTAATAATCTTTATTTCACTCTGAACTTTAAAGTTTTCATTGACTTGTGTAGAGAAATCAATGATGTAGTGTGGAAGTGATGATACACTCTGAACTTTAAAGTTTTTGGTGGCTTGTGTATAGAGAAACCAATGATGCTTCATTGTATTATCACTTGCAAGTTTTTTATTTTTCAAATGAAATTTATGATCCTATAATTCATTTTTTATTCATGTGCAATGTATATGAAGTAAAATTTGATAGCATGCAAAAAATATAACATTCTAATGAAATTTTTCATATGTTTTATTTAATTGATTTCTTAGGTTCAGAACCAGTCTCCTTATTTTTCATATATATAGTGTATTTTTGTTTACACAAATTTTTTTTTTTTACATGTAATATTCAGGAACCAATCTATTTTGTAAAAAGAGAATTAGGTGTATAACAAATGCATATCAAATCATCCATGATAGTCAAAATTATAAAATGACTGTTATTAAAATGATGAATAGATCAGGTACTTCATGGACATATCAAAGTATTAGTAAAATGTTATTTGTTCTCCACTCTTAAATTTGAGAGTATGTTTATTAATAGCACTTTTAGAACCAGGTCAATAATTGTGCATTAACATTTTACATATCTTATAAATGTTAATAATTAAATAAAATCTAGCGCCCCCTCCCCCCATTTAATACATTTTATCAATGGGAGTGACCATTGTAAAATTTATCTATTATATAAACAAATAAAATAAAATTATCTTTAATATTTTACATGGATAAATAATAGAGAAGAAAAATATATATTATTAAAATCTTTATAACACAGACAAAAAAATTATTAGCTATAATATTTATTTTTTTGTGCAATAAGTAATTCATATAGTTCCAGGTACTTCGTTATAAATGAATATGAATTTAAATGTTCTTTCTTTTTTTAGATTTCACAAGTATACATACTGGGTTTATTTGATCTTCAACACAATCACCAGACAGATTTTTTTAGTTTATTAAAATGATAATGTTAAATTTGTAGTTTCTCTGATAATTAGATATTTTTTGATTTATAACTTCATATTTTAATGGCAATAGACAACAGACTGTTCTATCTTCCATGCTGCTATATTGATAGATGATGACAAAGATTCCTTTTAGGAGCTTTAGTTAGACATGTAGGTGAAACTAGATCCACAAAATTGGTTGGTCATCCTCAATAGGATATTCTTAAAAATAAAATCTGCAATGTTTGTCTAGTACCCGGTTTAGTACATATTCTTAGATATATCAAACAGCCATTTAGTGATACAGGGATCATATTTATTATCTGGATCAATTTTTTATAGTAAACCACTATAGTTCTTCAGCTTTAGTTCACTACAATAATGCAACCCATTTTTATTTTTTATACTATTATCCCATTTATAATTTTATAACACCTGTTTAAAAATGCTTTTGCCAAAACATGTTTTTCTTGACTCAGACCTTATATTCACTCTGAATGTTTTTCCAAAACATAATTATGCCCCATTTATTCAGAAAAAAAACAAACAATTTTTTATTCCTTTTAGTTTACTTGAAAAACAACTTTAGTTACTTTTTAAATCAATACTTTTAGAACAAATTTGAACTTTGAAATACCACACATATTAGAGCTATATATATATATATGTGTTTCCATAATCCACAACAAAATTTGATTTATAAAATTTCTAAAAATTGTTACTGTAAACTAATATGGACACAATGAATCCTCCAAACCTTAAATTATATATATATTTCATATTTCAGGTTAGACTGATTAGATGTGTCAAATGAAGCTATTTACATTCTCAAGACCCCCCCCCCCCAATTATCTTTTATTAGAAGAGTTGATTTTTTTCCAATTTAAATTGCCTTCTGAATTAAATGCATTACAATAATTGATTTTCATAAGTTATTACTTATTTTTATTGAAATAAATGTTTAACTTTACCAAAATATGTGTTCATATCTAATTAATTAAGCATCCATTTATTTCTTTTACCCCTTTATGTATTTATTTCTTTGATTGTATGCAGGCCCGGATTTAAGGCGATTGGAGCAATTGCACTTGAAGGGGGCCCGACCACTACCAAAATTAACAAAAAGTTATTTTTCGAAATTTAAAGCAAATTGCTTTTGACAATAAAGATAAATTATTCAAATAATTAAAAATATATTTATTTTAAGTTCGCATTGATGGATGAGATTTATTATTGTGTTTATTATAATATATATACAATATAATATAAAAAATGGATACCCGTAAGTGTCGTTTTTGACTAACGTTTAATTAATCGGATAGTACTATCTTCTCTCTCAATTATTCTATTCTATATGCGTCTTACTCGGCGCACCCACATTCATTTTTTGGCATTAGTCATTGTTGCGCTGCGCTCTACTATCAAATGTCAATTGTTTATTGCATATGCAGTTCTCTATTCTTCTAATCGTTTTAATTATTAGTGTCGTATTTAGTGACTATAATTACTAATTGTTAAAAAAGGTAAGTACTAATTATATTACATAATATTTATTAACAAGAAATTATATTTAAAATTAAAAATTTAAGTATATTTTGTGATTAAAAATGGATTTAATTTTATCATTAGATGTTGAATCCACTGTAACGAGAAAGAGATGTGGGAAGAATATATAAAAGGGGCAGTCTAAAAAAGAAATTAAGTGCAAAAAGGAAAATCGAAAGTGAAAAACTCAGAGGTGCTTTGAACAAATTTTTAAAAATAGATAATGATGACAAAGGTGAAGAAGAAGAAAATGACAAAAATGAAGAAGAAAATGATGATAAAGATTAAGAAGAACAGGTAAAAAATAAACAAGAAACACAATTACACAGACCGGAACCGGAAGAAGCAAATATTGGAATGAAAATGGAAAAACTGAATAAAACTGATGATCCCGCTTTTTGGCCCGAGATTATTACTCAACAAATAAGAGATTATTTAGTTTAAAAAAGGTCCCACAAAAATTATCTTAAATGATTTTCCGCGCCAAGAGGATGGAACACACTTTTCAAAAGTGCATCTGAAAAGAAAGCTTACGAATGGTGAAATAATAAGCCATTCTTGGATAATATATTCTGAATCAGAAGACAGAATATTTTGTTTTTATTGTCGGCTATTCAGTATGGGTGCCTCAATTGCACTAGCCACTGTAGGATTTAATAACTGGCCAAATATATATAATAGATTAGCCACACATGAAAAATCAAAAAATCATTTGGTAGTTATGTTAAAATGTACAGAGCTTCAAAAAAGACTTTCTGCTGAGCAAACAATAGATAATGTTCAACAGAAGTTGTTGAACCAAGAAAAAGTTTGTTTGTATAAGATATTTGAAAGATTATTTTCTGTAGTTCAGTTTTTAGCTGAACGAAATATCACGTTAAGAGGATCCATCGAAAACCTAGGCGATGCACGAAATGGAAATTTTCTAGGAATACTTGAATTACTTGAAAAATTTGACCCAATAATGCAAGATCATATACAAAGAATCGCCACAAAACAAATACACCAAAGTTATTTAAGCAAAACAATACAAAATGAAATAATAAACTTAATAGGCAACAAATTAAAAAATAAAATTATTGGTAGAATAAAATATGGAAAATATTCTGCTGTGATTCTGGATTGTACTCCAGATGTCAGTCATCAAGAATAAATGTCTCTTAGCATCAGATATGTTTCGGATGGAACATTACCAGGCTCGAATATCGCTATATATATGAACAATTTATCAAATTTATACATATAGAGAGCAGCACAGGAGAAAATCTATTTTTTGTGTTAAAGAAAGAAATTCAAAGTTTAGGGCTTGACATCAACAACATAAGAGGGCAAGGATATGATAATGGTTCGAACATGAAGGGTAAAGTCTCCGGTGTTCAAGCTAGACTCTTAAAAGAAAATCCCAGGGCATTTTCTACTTCTTGCGTTTGTCACAATTATAATCTAGTATTGGGAGATGTAGCAAAAATTTGCCCAGAAGCTTTAACCTTCTTTGGTATTCTCCAACGCCTATATGTTTTGTTTTCGGCATCTTCAAAAAGATGGTTAGTACTTCTCAAATATGTAAAAGATCTTACTGTGAAACCTCTTTGCGATACCAGGTGGGAATGTCGGATTCAAAGCGTAAAAGCAGTGAGATACCAAATAGGTGAATTTTATGATGCTCTTTTCGAAATATCAGAAATTTCCGAAGGTCCACAAATTCTTGGAAATGCAATGAAAGACTATAAATTTTTTATATCACTGGTTTTTTGGTACGATTTACTGTTCCAAGTCAATTATGTAAGCAAGGAACTTCAAAGTAAATCTGTAGATGTATCTATTGCACTTTTTTCATTTGAAAAACTTTTAAAATGGTTAAGCAACTACAGAAATACTGGATTCGAACAAGTTTTAGTTCAAGCAAAAATTCTTGCAGAAGATTTGGAAATATCTACAGAATTTCGAAATAAAAGGCTTTGGAAAAGAAAAAAAAAACATTTCAATTATGAAGGCGATGATGAACCTATTGTAGATCCGATAAACGCATACAAGATATCTTTTTTTAATTTTGTTTTAGATAAAGCTACAGAATCATTAAAAGATCATTTTGAACAATTGAAAAATCATAATGACTTATTTGGGTTTCTGAGAAAATTTCAAAATATGGAAAAAGAAGTACTTCAAAAACATGCACCTAAATTAGAAATTTCTCTAACAGATTCTAGGTTCACAGAAAATGATGCACTAATAGTGAAGGTAGCTGATATAGATGGAAAAATGTCAGTTGAAGAAATGGAAGCTTTAAAATCTACCCTTCCATCAGAATTTTTGAAAATCCATTTAAAATGTCAAATTTTTATCGGAAAATGATAGAGCAACGGCATTTCCAAACTTGTTTATTGCTCTCCGAATATATTTAACAATTCCAGTGAGCGTTGCTTCTGGAGAGAGATCATTTTCCAGGATAAAACTAATAAAAAACTGTCTGAGATCGACAATGAATCAGGATAGATTAAATAGTTAAGCCATTATGTCGATTGAAAGTGAAGAAGCAAGGAAATTGGATTTTCAAACTATTTTAGAAGAATTTACACAACAAAAACTTAGAAATATGTACATTCATATATTCATATTCAATGATGTAAATTTATATTCAATAAAATGGAATTGTTTTTGTATTTTGTGCATTTTTATTTTTTAATGTATGTAGAAGTTTATCTATCTTATGATTCATGATACTTGATTTATATATATTGAATTTGCATTTTATTTAAATATTTAATATATAGAGGGTTCCGCAAAAAAAATCCATTGGGGCCCCGCACTTATTGGATCCGGGCCTGATTGTATGAAAGAGTATTGATATATTTATTTAATGCTGGGGTAATTTTTTTATTTCTTACTATTTCTCAACTTAAATCAACCATCACTTATCTATCTGCTTTGTGAAGTGATTTACAATCATCACATTGTATAGCCATTGATTGAATAGTGGCAAGATAAATATCTTTTTACAGATTTCTGCTATAAACTTTTCATTTTCAAATAATCTACCAATTTTTTTATTTATTTTCTCAAGTATAAATTTTATTTTTGGGATCCATTTAAAAATTGCTCCTATTCAGTCAATATCTTTTTATAAAATATCCAGATTGTCATTTATATTAAAAATTATAAATGTAATTAATTTCTCTTTAAAAAACAATATATATATATCCAACAAATTTTTTTCTTATATTTCTCTTACTTATAGAACATTTTGCATTTACACCATTAAAATTTTTTTTTAAAAAAACCGTACATTAAAAATTTAAATATTATTTAGATGATGTATTTATTGAAAATCATTTTAGAAATAATATAAAAAGGGCATTTGCATATTTCTCTTGTTTGAATGAAAGAATTTATCTGAAAAAACAAAAACAAAAACCTATTTTAAGATTGAAAGAAGGCTAAAGGGAGCTGTTTATAAATATGAATGATTTAAAAATATTTGTTATATTCATTACTTATCAGGTGATTAGACACATGAAAAAAGAGAAAACACAGCTATGGCAAATTTAAGAAACAATTGTGGACTGAGTGGCATTAAGGTAAATATGTTGATAGTAGAAGTGACATGAATAATTAATTTGGAAGATGTTGCAGGTGCATGAGTTAATTGATATTCCATGCACATTGAGTAATTCAATTCAAATTGTAAGTTTAAAATTTCAATTTCAAAAGTAAATCAAGCACTAATTTAAAGTTTGTTTGATTGATATAGTTTAAAAAATTTGGATTATTAGCTTTTAAAACTAAATCTCCAATTTTTTTCTCTCTTTGGCAAATCAAGATGTTTGCCATCACAGACAGAGAACGTGTTTAACCTGAAATGTCACATATGCAGAAGTGACTGGCAAATTAAATATCTGAAGAAATAATAAAAACAGGATAATGTTAGCAAATAATTGCAGACAGAATTCAATATCAAAATTTCATTTATCTACTGCTGCTGATCTAATAAAACTGGATCTTTTCTCATCCATATCGGAAATGCCAACACTTAAAACTCAGGAAACTTGGATAGAAAGGCTTTAAAAGATTATAGAATTATTCAATGAGACAATACCAATGGAGTTATTCCGTTTGTTCAAACATTTTTTTCACCAATCGATTGCTAGTACATGTGGTAACGCAGGGGTCTCTAACCTTTTTGCACTTAGGAGCACATTTTATAATACTGGCCAGATGGCGGGCACCATTTATTTTTTCAATGTAAATTTATAGTTGGATATACAAAAAAATATTTATTTCAAAAATAAAGTATAGTATGCCCTACAATTTGATTACAATATAATACAATAATTTATAAGAAATTTTAAAAATTAAATTTATTTGTATCAGATAAATAATTTTTTATCGTGTTTGGATAGCGGCAGGCATGCGTAAAATGGTCTGCGGGCACCATAATGCCCGTGGGCATGTGGTAACGGATAAATATTGCTATTTGTATACATTTTCAAAAGATTTCTTATTTAAAGAAGTAAGCTCCAAAATTTTTTGGGAATCTATCTTATGATTAGCAAATCTTCGAATCCTAGATATATTACAATCAAGTTTAAAAATGAAAAATCAATGTAACTCATTCAACATTGGAAAAATATGCCTTGGCTACAATAAATCTATTAAGAGACAATATTATAACTGGATTAGTAAAAATCACGTTAATGTCTTTATAAAGTTAAAGGAGTAGTTTGGAGAAGTTATTGATTTCCAAACGATATTGTGTAAGAGTACAGTACATCAATACTAATATATGGAAATAGTTACCATACTTCAAAGTGTGTTTACATAAAAATATAAATCCAAATGGAAATCCCATCACAGATTACCGATGAAGATGCCACATTGTTTATAGTGATATGTCTTTTCACTGTAGGGAATGTGGACTTCTGATTAGTGCATGCCCTAAACCAGTGGTCTTCAACCACTGGTCCGCGGCCCGGCACCGATCCATAGAAGTTTTTTGCTGGTCCGTGCTAGACTGGCAAGAAAGTTTTTAATAACAAAATAATAAGATTTTAAACTTTTAATTAATATAAACAATTTTTATTTAATTTTTATCGCACTTTTACCTGATTAAAAAAAAAGCAACAGAACAAAATCTAATCAATCATACATAAATTAATTTGTTTTTCTAGTTATCACAGATGTTTATTGGGGGGGGGGGGGATAGAATTAAATTTTTATTACTTTTTTAAAAAAATTCAAAATTTAAAAAAAAAGTTTTTTATTATACAAACTCCATATATATATATAACTTCATCTAAGGCTAAGCTGTTTACATCTTTAAAAAAATTTATCTATAGACTTCTGCTGGTCCACAAAACTTTATCCTTATTTTTGCCGGTCCACGAAACATCCTTATTTTTACCGATCCACAGGTGTGAAAAGGTTGAAGACCACTGCCCTAAACTATACTGTACACAAATATTAGAGCCACTTCCATGCATCATTATCCCAAGTCAAAAGAAATTCAAGAACAAATGGTAATTGAAATATGAGATAACATGGATCCGATAACAATGGACTTAGATAACAATAATAGCATCCTAAATAAAATACCATTAATAATGCATTCCACTTCCAAAGGCATACCCTTAAAGAAAACTACCAATATACTAACCAAATGCAAATCAGATAGAAACACTCACAAAAAGCATGAATGAAAGATCAAGGGATTGGAAACTAACAATAGTGAAGAAGTAAGCACACCATAAAAGATTGATAACTCCAAGAAGTCAAAACATCTTTGGCTAATAGAAACCGGACTGATTCATCCATAGAAGATTTATCCTACTACAGATTAGTGCATCATGTTCTCATCAAGCAATTCATGATAAAGCTTACAATATATTTCAAAATAAATCTGATCTAACAAAGGCTTATGATACATCCATTTTAAAAACATAAATTATAAATACTAAATTTAAATAATCTAACATCAATAATTCATCAGATAACAGATAATATAAAATTTTGAATTTGATTGTTTTATAAAGTAATTTATATTTATTAAGTTAGTTTGTATTTTTTCTGTAAATAAGTAAGAGTAAAATCAATAAAATTTAGAATAGGAGCTTTAACATTTAATAAATGCAGTTGACAAAAATTATCAACTTAGCAAATCATACATTATTCAACCACAAATATTGGATTTACTTGAAACCAAAATATACAGTGGATCACAAATAGATCCAGCTACATATCTCAGTGGTAAAGGTTTTGCAATATTTTCTAAATCTTCAAGTAGGCCGTCTGCAGGCACTGGTATTATCATTGATAAAAAAAAAACCCCATTCAATTTCAAAATACAATGCATAAATTAATACATGCTGATCTGTACCCTTTACCATAAAGTAATAACATTAAACATTGCCTTCACCTATATACTCCCCAGGGCCAATGATAATTAAAAGACATTTTTACCATAAATTCTGGTTTGCATCCTCACCATAAACATTCATTTTTATTAGAAGATTTTAATATATGACATGAATAATTTGTTAATAATTGACTAAAGATACTAGCATTCCTGTTAATGAATAGGGAGGGGTTCTTGACAATGAATGCAATTTCCTTTAATAATGGTAGATTTACATCTCTGGTTGACTTGGTATTTTACTCACCTGCATTACATCACCTAGTTAACATATTCATTAAAAGCTGACCTTTCTCTGATCACACAGCAATAATTGTTACATTTGATCTGAACTTTACTAACAGAGCACTAATAAATATAAATAAAACAATCAAAATACTTATTTTCCACACCTCTAAAAGCCTTTTTTTCTGAAATTTACATTTACCTACACAAAACTAAAAATGTAATGGATCCTGTCCAAAACTGGATTACTTATATAAATATAATAAATATCCTTTACAATAATCTGAATCACCCGCAGGGGCTTATGAGACTATTGCATGAAATCCACAAAAAAGTTATTCTTATTTTAACATAATGATCGACCCAAATTATCAGTTTTAAAAAATATCTACAAATTCATATGCCAATCCCTTAAGGAATATTTAATAATTTAAAAAAAATACTCTTGAGCCAACCTCAATTGGTTTAGGCAATACACCTGGGTCTCTTTTTACGTGGACTTATTTAACACGATTTTGAAGTTACGCGATTCGTGTTTCACCGGAAGTCGATTTCTGATAATGTGCTATTACTTTAAATAATAAATTTTGTGCACTTACGTTCTATTGAAAGTAATAGCACATTATGGAATGCGACTTTCATCTTAGTAATTTCAATATTTTCAGTGCTTTATAATAGTAATATTTTATGCAATAATGAAATTAAAATCATGATTTCCACATTTTATGTATACACATATTAAATTTTACAAGATTGTAATGTAAATTTGTTTAAACATTGTGCGTGTTAATTTTGCATTTTAAATCACATTCTGTTTTTGCTTTTTAAAAAAGAACGTAAGCATTTTAAATCACATTCTGTTTTTGCTTTTTAAAAAAGAACGTAAGCATTTAAAATCATATCCTGTTTTTGCTTTTTAAAAAAGAACGTAAGCATTTTAAATCACATTCTGTTATTGCTTTTTAAAAAAGAACGTAATCAATTATTATTTTCTTATTAATGACACTAATCATTAACGTGCTCTTAAATTCCGAGAGCTAAATGATTGTATGTCTGGATATCGCGAGTTTCGTAAACAATTAATAAAATCATCGTCGCAAAGATTAATTACGTTGTCACCAGAAAATCATAATAATTAAAATGTGTATAAAAAAATGTAAATTACTGTACTGTAAATTATGCATAAACATATATTATTTTGAATAAAAATAAATATTATAGTTAAAAAAAGTTTGTCTTGTATCAATTTTTTTCAAATTTGAAATTTTTTATTAGTCATATTTTATTTCCTTATTTTTTTTTTGTGCGAATTTGAACATAATTTTACGTTGGTGCTTTGCTTTTACGCGACTTTTGAAAAATCACAGACCGCATCCCCCCTTTTTCAATGTAAGTTACGTCTATTTTTGCGCGATTTCGTTTGCGCATGTTTTCTGAGGAACCTATCACGTAAAATGAGACCCAGGTGTACATTAGATGGGCATTGCATCCACCTTCAGTTCAAGTCCCAGGTGTGCTTAAGGTACCAAATAAAATTTGTGATGAGTACATGTTAGAATCAATGTCTATCTTTTAGAGATGAGCCTTTTGACTTCCACCCCTGCTTTCTTGCCAAAAGAATTCACACAAAAACTAAATGAAATACCAGATTCATGTCATCCTGGTATACATGGAATATCAAGATTTGTATTTGTTTATCTAAACCACTTTATCTCCCAATATCTTTCAAATTTAGCAACCTTGACAAGAAAAGTATATGGAATACAAGGTCTCTATCCATTTTTCCTTGTTTTATTAAAAAAAACAACCGAGAACTGCTCACTGAATTAACAAATCTTCGATTAATATCCATCACTAGGAATAAAATTGCTAGAATCAGTCATCAAAGATAAAATAGAGCCATATCTTTTGCCACAAATTTTCAACCATACAATTTGCAAAAAAAAAAAAAAAAGGCTCCTCAACTAATCAAAATCCCAGTAGATATACTAATCAGTCTACTTGCTAACACAACCATTTTCAACTCATTGATATATATTATCACAAACCTTTTTCTAAAAAAGGAAATATATGCAACCCTAAATGGAAAAACCTCACTTCCAATTTTATCCCATAGCTCAATCCATCAAGATCCCCTCTAAGTGCACTCCTATTTACCACATATATTAATCCATTAATTACAACTATAGAAAAAAAATATCATGAATATATGTGCCTAGCCTTAATACATTTCATGTATAACCTTTATGAATATCTCGATATTTGTACTTTCCAAAAAAAAAATACCACAACTTTTTCAGATAATATCAAAATATACCATTGAATATAAACTTATCTTTAATATGGAAAAATCAAGTGGGTGGCAGGTGTATACTGGAACCTGCCTTAAAGAATATTGTAAAGGAATGCCTAATATTTTCTTGGGTTTTCCCTTTCATCTAAGCAACACTTTAATGTGGATTATAATACAAGAAAAGCTTAAAAAAAAAAAAAAGGAAACGTTAAATCACTTGATAGATCATAACTTAACCTTTTATACAAAAACATCCATCTTTAATATTTTAGTAATGACAAAATTGCATGTTACATTCTAATAATACTATTCACCAAAACCTTTATTAATCACATTTACTTACTATGGAGAAAACTTATTTGGGGTAAATGTATAACAGCCATTTCAATTAAATGTTTATAAAATTCACTTGTTCACAATGGACTAGAACTACATAAGAGTGGTGTAATGAAAATTTATACTACAGAAATATTACACAATCTTTATACATTCAGATTACAAAAACCTTTAACATATTTTCATTATGTGCTAAAACTTTTTAAAATCTAGAAATCACCTGTAAAATAATATCTACTGACTATTACTCCTACATTCAAAATATTGGGAAGAACTTTTAAAAACTTTATTATCCATTCAAAATGTTCACTTTTGCCCTCCCAAAAATAAACATAAAAATGCATTCATTGCCTTATCTGGTCACTAGAACCAAAATATTTTGACTTCTTATTAAAAGTAAATTTGGAATCCTTGCCCACTTATACTTCTACAGATTCAAAAGAGTACGCATAAATACTGATGCTCAGTGTATTCTATGTCAGAAAGAGATTTCTCAGTGTATTCTATGTCACGAAGAGATTGATCGCACATTTTTTTTTGAAAGTCAGGGTCTTGAAAAAATCAGTGATCCCAGTAATATTCAACAACAAAAATGAAAATATCAACAGCCTTACAG
This sequence comes from Epiperipatus broadwayi, assembly GCA_028023455.1. Taxonomy (NCBI): domain Eukaryota; kingdom Metazoa; phylum Onychophora; class Udeonychophora; order Euonychophora; family Peripatidae; genus Epiperipatus; species Epiperipatus broadwayi. The sequence goes on from JAQFVV010006205.1 coordinate 931,878, forward strand.
AATCATTTGCCAAGAGTTTCTATCCCCACATTCATGCTAGCACATTCATCCTTTTTCCCCCATATGATCTACCAGATGTACATTTGTATATAGTAACGAACACAGAAGATATCCAAATACTTTTAACAAAATAGAAACAATTTGTCAAAGGGATAAAAAACTTGCTGTAGAAGGTATATACACAAATACATAGGCATTAATACACATATGTTAGTCTATGAAATGATACAAATCATGAAAAATGACAGGAAAAATCATAACCAAATTTCAAATTTCTTTGTAAATTAATATGTAATATATTCCGCCCATAATATTAATACAATGTTATCAATTGTTTTGTTCAATATGTGAACAAATTACAATGTTATCAAAGTTAAAATATGTAAGTCCTTTGAAAGATAAAAAAAAGATAATTTTGTTTACAGAAGAGTTGTACAACTCAATTTGGAAAGAAATCTCTCTGTAAAGTGGCAGCAAATGGAGAAAAAAAAGTCCAAGTTTGGAAAAGATATAATGAAAATTTAGAATAATATATACTAAAACAGAAAAATCTTATAATGATAAAGTAGTTAATAAAAATTATATGGAATTTAGTATAAAGTATGAAAATGCAAGACAATGAAAATTATTATTATAGAAATAAAAAAAAAGGAAAAGCAAAAATAATTAATGACCCCCCCCCCAAAAAAAAAAAAAACCCACAATACATTAAGTTATAGTGAAAAATTGAAATAGTATAATCAAATTTGTGATACGAGTTTGTGTCCTAATTTTCTTAAAGCAGTTATAATACCAGTAGAAATGTATAAAAAGGTGCAATTTAGTCTGAAATGTATAAAATAATATTCTGAAATATAAAATTGTGTTACAAATTGAAGAATTTTTAGTAGTTTGAATTTAGTGTAAATATAAATAAATACTTAATGTATTTTAAGAAAGGAAGGGAAATTAATCTGCTTCAGAGGTTTGAATAAGGCATTGATATAAAATTGAAATAAAGTACCTATTTAGAGAGTAATAGAATGAAAGTATTTTTTAAAGAGGAAATTTTTTTTTAGGGAAACATTGTTTTGAGAATTAGGGCAGCAGATGTACAAAGATGTTATACATATGCAAATTTCATCGAAATTCATTTTCTCAAAGCATGCTATTGTTACAAGATACAATTTGTCATATTGTGGAGCCTAAGTATAGTCACTTGGCCATTTTTAATTGTATTTATAATAGGAAAATCACTTTGGTATTTTTTAAAAATTCTGAGATAATAGGGAGACATCATTTGCTTCAACAAAATTATGATTATTATTACTAGCATTCATATTTAGACAAAATGTTAACATTGATATGTTTGATAATATAATTATTGGCTTTTTTAACAGATTGAGATGTTATTAAAATCCTTCAAACATCCGTCTGATTCTCTTGTCTCGATAGATATCAACAAGCAGATCACTGTCCTTAATACTCATCACTATTGTCACTAAATTTCTAGACATTGTTCTAACTTCTCTGACTTAATAGACATTGTTCTAACTTTTCTGACTTAATTGTTTAGTAACTTCATTGGTATTCTTTTTTTTTTAATCCATGAAGAATAGCAAAGATTGTAACACCCAAAGTGTCTCAATTCACGATATCTGCCAACAGCTCATATTGTTTAAACCAGTTGCCACTTATTCAAATATGTGACTATCTTATAAACAGCTCACATAAGCAATGTTTCTATGTACATTGGATGAAATATGTACAACAGTTTCATTAAGCGTAACATTGATATATACCCTCCCCCCCCCGAATCCTAACAGAGTTTTTGACTTTTTTAAAGTAAATAAATCATATTATTTTTTTAATCAGAATCAATTAATCTAATACACATTTATTTTTGCCGATCATATCTGCAAAACAGTAATTAGTAGTATTTAGCGAATATTATATTACAATGATCTCAAATATCTTCCAGACATTATTGGAAATGTTTTGTAATCTAATGGTTTATTCATTAAAATATCATAATGTTTTCCTTGTTCAGTAACATGAGATTAAAAGCTCCAGGATTGTACTTCTAAGGTAGAAGGATATATTTCTCTAAATTAGTTTATAGATTGCATTAATCATATTTTTACCTATTATATAGATCATAGATACTGAATGATTCCATTGCTAGAAAAGTAGACACTGAATTGTTATTATATAATTGCTATATTTTAAACTGATATGTAATGGTTTTTAACATCCTTTATTCTTTAGAAAAATTGCTTTATATTTCATTAATATATAGGAGAAAATCTTAATTTTATATGAAAGTGTTACATGATATCAATATAGTCTTATAATAATCTTTGGAAGATTTTTATTATCACAGATTAGTTAGAAATGGAAATTATTAAGAATCTTCACTCTTTGTAAATAGTCTGTTTTTATTAGGAATTAAATTAGGTTCTTTGGCAACTCTCCTTGTAGTTGATTTTTAATTTTTATTTTTTTAAATGTAAACTATGTCAGTCTAGATTTGATTATCAGTGTGATGCTTATCACTGACAATTTTTAAAATATTTTTTTTTTTTGTATTTGTTTATTCAATATATATATTTATTGACAGCAACTTACAAAATAGACATCTATATTTAGCATATGCTGAAAAATACTAATGTAAATTTAGAAGATATTCCGACTTGTATAGGAATAGTCCTATCAGTTGTGATAGCCAGTTACAACATTTAATATCAAGTTTATGAATTATTGATCTTGCTTATGAAAGTGTTTTTTAGACTAATTTATATATGTTTCATTTTTATCCTTTTAATATTCTAATTTGGTATTAATTAAAATGTATTTATATAAATAAGTTGATTCCAATTTGGTACATTGCAAAGTGTTTTTCTGAAAGTTATTTATTTTTTTGAACATGTAAAGTAATTTATTTCTATTAAATACAATTTTAATTTTGGATTTTTTTTTTGAGTTGTTTTTATTTTTTAAGATATATTAATTTAGATTTAACCCTTAGAGGCCTGAACGGCCATTTTGAATTCCCAGAAAAAATTACAGGACATACAATTTTAAATGAAATGTCTAATTTATTACAATAAATAAAAAAATATATATACATTTTTATAAAGTGCAAATATGAAAGAATGTAATAAAGCTGATAAAGTAGTCATTACCACAAAAAAATAATAAAAAAAAAGGATATTTTTCACATTTTTAAAATTTTTATTTTTATATTGGTTCACAAACTCTCAATTTTGAAATGTATAACCTAAAATTACAATTTCATAGACAGCTTCATCACATTCGTCATAAAATGCAGAAAAAAAAAATATAACATGACCTACCTGAGTTACAGTTTGTTGGTGTAATGTGGCAAAAGGTGACAATTTCAGTTTCGCTTTTTTACTAACCAGCCTATATGTTCAATTTTTGCAAGCAGTTGTTTTTCTAGGCCCTCTATGCGGGATATCTATTAGAAATGCAAGGTTTTAGTGTGGATCAAAAAAAAAATAACAGTAATAACTTTAGTAAAGTGTAAGTTATGGGGGTAAAAAATAGTTACTATATTATTGGAATATCATGGGAGAAAGGGCGAGCTAAATTATGCATTATTTCATAGGAGACCATAATAGCAAAGTATGCTTCAAAGTAATTAAAAACTTATCTACAATGAAATGAATAAAAACATAGTAAATCCTAAGTTATGAGTATAAAAAATACTTACTATATTATTGGAATATCATGGGAGAAAGGGCGAGCTAAATTATGCATTATTTCATAGGAGACCATAATAGCAAAGTATGCTTCAAAGTAATTAAAAACTTATCTACAATGAAATGAATAAAAACATAGTATGTGATGAAATAAATTAAAAATTTGTTTCTAAAATAAAATGAATAAAAACATAGTAAATTCTAAGTTATGGGTATAAAAAATAATTACTATATTATTGAAATATCATGCGGGTGAGCTAAATTATGCATTATTTCACAGGAGACCATAATAGCAAAGTATGTTTCAAAGTAATTAAAAACGTATCTACAATGAAATGAATAAAAACAGTAAATAAAATAAAATAAATAACCCAAAGGAATTACAAGCAATTATTATATATCAGTGGGAGATGATGATGATGACTGTTGATTCAGCATTGGGAGGCATTGTAAATTATTTAGAATACCAAAAAATCGATCTCGGGTCATAACTCTAGCAAGTTAGCAAGTACCGGTTGATGCAAATATTCATTTTTAGACCAAATAAATTTTAGTTTTGGTATGCGTGATATAGTACAAACATGAATAATCATACCAAAAAATGCATTCAACTCAGCGGGTGACAGACCAACCCACTTCGGTAATGCCTTCCACTCTGAAACATACCTATTGCTTTCAGTGCAAATATATAATTTTGTATAAAAAATAAATGAAATAGATCAGCTGCAAATATATAATTTTGTATAAAAAATAAATGAAATAGATCAGGAATTGAATATTCACGGCTAATGGTGAAATATGACAAAACCTCAGAATCAAACACAAACAAAAAAGTCTTCGTCAGAATCAATCAAAATTCAGCGGCGAAAGAAGCCATTTGTGCGGTTATTTTGTTTATACGTTGATAAAATCTAGAAAAAAAAAAATATAAAATTTTAATAACGTACTTTACAAAAATTGCTATAAAAAATCTAATTTTCATCGCACAGAAAAAATTTTTAGATGTACAAAAAGATAGAAAAATGGCGGAGAGAAAGAAAAAAAGACTCGTAACTGTGACGTATACGGTTTGCACGCTATTGCGGTCGAAATTGCAAACTTTTTTTGCGGAAAAAAGCGGTTTTCGGTCTCTAAGGGTAAAAAAGTAAATAAATTAATTAGTTTATATCATTATAAAATGCTATTCTGAAAATGTGCTTTAAACTTAATTTATTTTTATTTTATACAACTTGTATTATTATTTTTTTAAAAATTAGTTTACTGTATATGATTTGATATGCCAATTTTATACATGAAGTTCTTGAAATGTATATATGTATTTTGAAATTTTCTTGAACACATTCAGAAATAGTCATTACGTTTTACAAATATATTTATTTAATAAACCACTCCTAATCCAATTTTTATAAACCAACTAGTATATTCATCAATAACAAAATTTACTACGATATCACATTAAAATAGCACCTTATCACTTCTTATAATATAATTGATTCTTAGAAATAATATTGTTCATGAGCTATCTATGATTTTAAACAATGTACTAAGTCCAATTCTTATAAATAGCAAATTACAGATTGATTAGATTTTTAAAAACAAAATAATCATAACAGTCATAAATACTAAACATTTTAAATGTTGTGATAAAATGTAATTGGTCTGTTTGGTATTTTTAAGACTTGGGCTTTGTACATGACAGCTGATGATTGATGTGTATATAAACATTAGTCGTATTATTTAATTGGCTTAATTAATTTTTACTCTGTTTGTTTGTTTTTAGCTCATAATTTATTTATATACCTATTTTTTTATTTGTAATACTTTTAAACTGAATTGTGATTGCACAATTTGTTTTTCAAGTTTTCACACAGGACAAATTGGCAATTAATTAACTTGAGTCTATATAATAAGGAATTGTGATTTTTAAAATTTTTATTACCAGTGGTCTTTCAACCATTTTTACAATGCAGGCTACTTTTCTTTACTGTTATTTGGCAATCTATTATCTTATATAGTTTACATTCTCCCAACCTGATATCTGATTACACATGACTATCCAGTTAAATGTGTTCACTCACTAAGGAGGACCCACTCTTCCAGTCATAAAAACTTTGTGTATTTAAAAATGTATCATTTTTAATTATTTTAATACAACAAATAAAAACAAATATATTGTAATAAAATATTTATTTCTCTATTTTGGAAAACCAAAGTTAGGAAAAAACAACATATTAATTACAAACTCACAAGTACAGAAAATGCTGATTGATTTTAAAAAAAAAAGTTAGTGTGAAATTTAGCATTATTTTGACCTCACAATATTTTCATAATCAGGTTGATATGAAGAAGTGGCCAATCGCAAACAATCATTCAAATGATCATTTGTAATTTGGTTTTTTAATTGATTTTTATGATGTTCATATTTGAAAAATTGAATTCTGACAAGTATATCAAAATATGACAATTTTTCATGCAATATTAGTTAATATTGTAAATTTTTCATGTATATTCTTCCAAATGATTTTGTTGTTTAAAATGTAAATTATTCTGAATGTTTATTATATCAAGATCTACTTCAGCTTGGTTTATATCAAACAGCCACTAATTTTATTTAAAATTTCTGTGGAAATGGATTACTGTTAAAAAAATATAATCATTTCAGTTTTATTAAAATCTTTAAATCTTGAATTTATTTCTTCCTCAACTAATTCTATTTCATGAATAAATTCTTTTAAATCATAACGAAGAATTTCTTGGTTTTGTTCGAAATTTTTTAATAAATATGAAAACTAGTATTGTTGGAAAGTTTATATTGAACTTAACATGTCAATTAAATTTTTATCTATTTTGTAACTCGAAATTTAAAACACAGAAATATACTAAAAGTGCTAAATGTACCAACCATATTTTATTACTCAATTGTGAATAGATATCTCCTTTTTCATCAAGAAAATTTTTTATATTGTTAATTAATGAGAAATCTTTCTAAAAGTTTTATTTCTATTGAGCCAGCGAACATTATAGAATAAAAAGATTTTCTACCATCATTTACCTGTAATTTAAATAACTGCCATTGCAGAGCTTTTCCTTGAACAGAATTTACAATTTTAAATGTAATATCTCAAAAAATCTGAATTTTTGTCATTGTTTTTACAAAATGAAATAAAGCCTGATTTATTATCTATCATTGCAGGAGCACCATCAGTAGTAATAGATACAATTTTAAAAAGTTGAAGTTTGTGTTGTCTCATAAATTCATCAAGTGCTGAAAAATGTCTTCCCCTAGTCCCTCCCAATAATGATTTTCAAAAGTTCTTTACTTGAATAATCTTGAAATACCACGTTTATAAATACTAGTAACTGAGAAGTATCAGTGAAGTCATTTGCTTCATCAAATTGTAATGAAAATGCAATATATTGGTGAATGTCTATTATTAACTGAGTGTTCAGATTGGCACTTATAATTTCAACTCTTCTCATAACCATTGTTCTGAAAAGTTTAAACATTTAATATTTGAAATGATTTTATTTTTAAAATCAGTAATTATTCTGCTTCTATAAGAAACATTCTTTTATTGACACCAGTAAAAGATTTTTTTGCTAATAAATGATACATTTTCAAAGATTTAATGGCTAATATTGATTTATTTATTACTTTTGAAAACATATTTTTTTTATAAAAATCTTCTTGTTTTGCATATAGTGATCGAAAATGTCTTTCAATATTACCTTTTTTGGAATTGCTATAGATGAATTACAAATCACATAATACTTTTCCATTACCTTTGTAAAGAAATAATCCATTTCCCATTCCTTATGAAAGTAATATGTTGATACACTCATGATTATCCTCAAATTAAAAAAGCAACAACTTATAAATAAATTTATTAAAATCAGAAATGCTTATAACTTATCAATTAGTGAACAAAGTAATGGTATGTCCAACGATAAATTTAGAACAATTGAAACTCAACTGCAACTTTAACAGTGGATAGTGGGATGTGTATGATGTAGTTACTAGAAAACACTATTATAAATGAAATGTATATAATGTGCTTTGGTTTTAATTATATTCACTCGGCTAGCTATTTGACTTCCACTGATCCAAATTAATTCATTTATCCAGACTTTTAAGAAAATTACTTATTTGACAATTTTAACAAAAAAATAAATTAATAATAGCAATGCACTTAAAGAAAATTAAAAAATAATACCAAATAATGATAAATAAAATGTTTCCAGTTTTAATTAAATTTGTAAATGAGGAATAATTAAGAGATTGATCAAAAATTGCTTTCCGATCCACCTGTCAATCATGATTGACAGGTTGTACATTACTGACATAGAGTATTGAATTGATACATTCAGTTAGTCAGTATAAGATAAATAGATTTCTATAATGCAAACAAACAAATATCTTTTATGTAATAAGTGTTTCTTTAACATGTTGTATAGTGTTTCAATTTATTAAGTTTTTTTTAATATTTTAATAAGTGCAGTCTTATCAAAAAAATATTAGAGAGAAATTGAAATTAACCTGTTTGTCATTTTATTAAATAAATATCTTCACATGTGTGATTTAAATTTATTTTTGATGAAATCTGACAACTTTTTAAAAGAAAAATAGGCTTTAAGATCTTACTGTTATTTTATTTACTATATTTTATCTTTTAATAATTTTCTCTTTGGTATGAATTTGTTTCTTACTGAATTCAAGTTTTAACTAAATTGATAAATACATTTAATACCAGATTTTTAAATTTATTTTTCATATTAAGAATTATTTTTATTTCATTTGGAATTGAACCCAAGCTTTTAACTTCATATCAAAATAAAAATTTTAATGATTTAAACATGTTTTAGATATGTAAAATAACCCCCCCCCCCACACACACATTGATTGTTATTATTTATTTATAATATTACCCAAAATGTAAATTAAAATTGATTTTATTTGATGTTCAAACATATTCTAAACTATCATAAGTGAGTGTTGAATCTATTACTTTCAAATTGCAAATTAGAAAAAAAAAGTTTTTAACACAGATGACCAATACTTTTAGATAGAAAGCAAAGAAATAATGATACTCACGAGTGAAGGGGACATAAAGTTAATAGTGATGCAGTAAAAACTAATTGAAATTTAGACTGAAAAACAATGAGGATGCAGAATTGACTATTAAATATAAAGATAGCCAGATATATAGACAGACGTTAGCAAGAGGAAAATTACTGATTGAAAAGAGTAAGTTAAATTATTAAATTTGAAAGCAAGAAACAAATCAATTTTGGAAAATATCTCACTAAGAGGAAATACATAAGAATTTTCAGATTGGCTTTAGTGAACATTTTGAAGAAATAATTAAATAGATTAATAAAGAATATTAAAAAGATTTATGCAATATATAAGAAATGATTTTAAATGTAAGGAAATAATCGAATTATCAAGAAATTAGAAGAAAAAAATTAAAATAACAAGCTAATGCTGACAAGATTATAATAGAGTAATGGATAAAATACAATATAAGGAATTAAAAGCAAATTAGAGAAATAAATAAGTTAATAGAACAACAAAAGTGATGGTGAAAATATAAAAATAATAATTCCATTAGGTAAAATGATATCAATGAAATGAGAATATGATAATAATTGAAATATAATTAAACATAAAAAGTTAATTTGATTTGTGTGAATTGCAGAGCATGCAACAATTTATTGATAGTGAAGAAAGGATAATAGGTCATATGTATGATGGCTGATTTATAAGCAAAATAGAAAGTGTAATGGTAAGAATTGTCCTTCCACGTAACAAAATCTAGAACGTAGGCAAAATATACCAAAGCTAATCGAATCTGGATGCTGGGATCCAGAATCCGGCCAACATTCAATCCTTTCACCTCTGCTCAATGATATAATACCCTATGGATGACATTTCTCAACTTACACAGACATTCAATTTAACCACAGTCCGGCAGTCACCCAGTGGAACAAGAGACCCATAAATTGACTAACTTAACACTGATTTGGTCAGATATACACACACATGACTAAGTGATTAATTAATATATCAATGATTGATTATGAAATCTAATAGAATGATATACATATAGATGTAATGATGTATGTGCAAATAAATCTAGACTTGGATAAAATGAACTCACGGACAATAAAGATAAGGAAACGAGTTATATTTAAAATATTAATTTAATAAAACAATAACAAATAGTAAAACTAAGATATACAAAATTATGTAATGAGAATGTGAGAGATTACACATGCAGGCGTTGCATAACTAACGAGATTAATATTACATGTTATCTCATTGTAAGTGTTCAATAAAATATTGTGCGGTATTTAAGTTTATGCCTATATTAATATACCAAATTTATAGCATTTGTGTAGTCTGCTAAATCATATGGAACTTTATAGCCAAAGTTATATAACTAACTTAATAGCACTCCTATGGCATCTATCTATATATCTAGTTAAGTCTAGCATATAATCAAGCTCAGAGATACGCAGGTTAGCGTGTTAACCTAGATTAGGATATACACTGATGCTAAATAAGCATTTAATATAAAAGGTGAGAAAACTGATTTATGATAGGTTTACCTATATACTCTACGGCACATATTAAAATATTAATAAAGCTAGAAGGTGCGAGTGGATCATTATTCACGGGCTTCAGCCTCAAAGGCTCGGTTGCCCTACAACCGCTCAACTTGCTACGAATGCGAACATTAGTAGTTCAGGGAGTTGGATAAGCATTAATTATGAATAATCTAGGTCCTTGTGCCCTAGTTCTAAAAGAGTGTGCTTTACCCGAACTAAGTGGATAAGTGTGACCTCCGCCAGCAACTCATCAAGAATCATGCAGCAAGCAGATAATTGTACATTGCATACTTAGTAAGGACACATCCGCAACTTATACATATATAACGCAAATACATAAAATTATATTATCGTGCCTTAAAAATAGATAGCGTCTATTTGCATATCTATACAACCCAGTTCTCAAATTTAGTATTTTAAATATACTATTTAGGGACTAAATTAATTAATAACCTTGTTTAAGATTATCACCTGTGTCTCAACATATATAAATCTAAGGAGGACAAAGCATATTTACTGGGATAATTACGAATAAAACATTAAAATATGCTTTGAGAATATCTCTGTGGCTAGTTCCTATGATGTACGGGTTACATATATAAATAGTTATAATTTATAACTAGAGTTAAGCAAACTACAATTTTAACTAGAGAACGACTATCATAATATTAATATCCAAAAATTAATCAGTAAAATAAAAACATGATCTCGAAACAACAAGTGAGAACAATAATAATTCAATTATTTAATATTTATTATAGTGAAGATTTGAAACTATCTTCACAGATCGATAAGCTAAAATTATACTTATAAATACTCACGGTTTAGAATTATTTGGCATGTTAAATACATATAATATTAAAATGATAAAATTATAGATTAAATTGAATAGATTAGAGATAGGCATAAAAGACCACAGAAAATTATTCATTTAGTTTAAAATAGATTAGCATAGTTTTACATTTTAAAAGAGAATTTAACATTACAAGTTTTACATTCAGACAAGATTTAAACATTAGGATTTAACAGCTTTCTTTGTAGATTTTAGAAAAGGTGTTTGGAAAGGCAGGTTTTAATAAATAGCTAGCTTTTAAATAAAGAATCGAAAGTCACAGTTTATGAACAGGGCTCTGAGTGAAAATTTACTAGTCAGTTGTCTTCATTGTAGTTCTGGGGACTTGGGACGATAATAAGTTGACACTTTTGGCAATGATTATTAATGGAGAATCTTCTTTCACGGGCTGCATTGTTTTATCGGACCAAAGTTCTTTCCTCTCCGGCAAGGGCAGTAGGCGGTGAGTTATGGTCTACTTTACCCCATCATTTTAAAGGTGAAATGAACGTGGATTCAGTTAATAAGTCATATATATAAAACTTTCTGGCCACAAAACTAAGTATTTATATTTTCTTAACTCTGGTCACCTGTTTATTTTTACAAGCTTGTCCATAGCTGAAAAACCCATTACTTTATTTTAGAAAAACATATTTAATTACTAAAACTATTCAAAGACCCATTACTTTATTTTAGAAAAACATTTTTAATTACGACAACTGATTTAGATTTTGTTTTTCTACCTTTTTCCTTCTGCAGTTTATTGTGACAACGCTATAAAATTCTGCGAATTGTCATCAAAATATTGCATTTATAAAATCAAGTTCACACTATTTTAGGACTATTGCATGACCTAATTTAAAAGTTGTTTACAAGGAGAATTAAAAGTTGCTTTGATAATTAGTAGAAAACTAATTTTATTACCATACATGCAGAATAACAATAACGGAAACCGTAGTTATATACATATGCGATTTCAGTAGTATAAATAAAATTGACTAAATAATTTAGACTAAATATTTCTTAAACTAAAAATCTTTTTAAAATAAATACATATCTGTAATATATACATATACTATTAAATTACAGACTTACCATTTGCATATATATGTACAATCCCGCATATATAGTAATTTAAGGTTGTCTAAATGGATACTTTGAGAGGATTTAAACCTGGCATAGAGATAGGTGTAGGGTTAAAATACGTGAAACAGGCAGGTGGATAAAGCTGACTGTTTCAATAGTTACAAGATATTGATAAATATAAATAGTTAAGAGAATATATAAAATATGCTTCTAAGTAAAATACAATTTAATTGGCTTGACTACAAACTAAAAGAAATAAATGGCTAACAGAATTAAAAAAAAATCTCGCATCTGCATAAAACACAAAGAATACAAAATACAGTATATTTGTAAATCAAAAATTCCTGAGGACTTTTATTACAGGTAATAAATACTTACAGCCTTATACAATAAATTCTCTACTAGGCCTGAATTTTAATGATTTATCTACACAAAAAATATATGTTATCTAGTAAAAGAAAGAATTTTTTGTTTTAATTCAAAAACCTATAATTGAAAAAAATTTAGATAAAAGTTTTATAATGTGCTTGAAGTTTCCTACTAGAAAAAATATGCAATCATGACAATGGAAATTAAATTTAAAAATTGACAGTTTTGTAATAGCATGATTATTTATTTCAAATGTTGGAATAATAATTAAGCATTGGTGGTAGAGAGGTCAGCACAGCAGCCTTAAAAGCTGTTGTCCTGGGTTAGCGGGTTCGTTTCCCGGCTGATGCTATGACACATGAGAGAAAAAAAAAATATAAAGAGTTTGGAATAATTATTAAAAGATCTTATTTGAAGAAGGTTATAATGTAGCATCATATGAAAACTTATCTCAGAAAGAGGAGTGGAATACAAAAGCAAAAATATGCAAGTCTCGGAAAGGATGGGAGAATTCTTACAAAAAGTTTTTGAAGCATTAAAAAGTGAGATGAGAATGATAGACAAATATGAGATAGAGGAATTAAAAAAATATAATATATGTCAGAAATTGATTATAATTTAAATCTTAGGAATGCACAAAACCAGAAAAAAAGCGAAAATGAAGAGATGAATAAGCTGAGCTAGTTTGTAGTGATGACAATAATCATATGCCAACAATTTTGTAATACTTATATAAAGAAAAATATCTAAATCTAAGAATGAAGAGTGTAAATGTTACCAAGAGATTGCAAACTTGTAAGTGTAGAAAAAAACATTTTGTGAAAATAATAGGTATGCAGACAATAGCATAGAATTAAATAAAAATAAATGTGCTGAAGTTCAAACAAGAGTGAATAAAATTATATTATTTGTTACTTTTTAATAAACTAAAGGAAGTAAATCTATAATTTAAAACAGTCAATGTTTTTACAAAATGGTTCCAAATAAGTTCCGAAGTAAGAATCTCATTTTAATTTCCGTTTTTACATTAAAGTTAGAATTGGTAAAACTTTTTAGGATTTAGGTGCAAAAAAATCTCTTATCACATTATAGATTTATTAGAAGCCATAGAAAAAGCTACAGGGTATATTTTTATATATGCATCCATTTTTAATTTAATATCATTTGATTAGAATACTAGCATATATATATTTGTGGCTATAATTTAGCATGTCTTTCTGACAGTCCTTTAAGATATTGATAGACTTTACATAAAATTAGAAGCAAACATGTTGCCAGTTGTATATCTATTTACAAAGCACTGAATAGTTAATAAAAACTTTGTTATATTAATATACAATAAAAATCTAAAAAAATGTGAACTCATTATTGCCATTTATTACTGTTTCAGATCATGCAAAAACAACAACAACAAAACACAAAAGTGATGCTATGTAATCAAAAGCGATTGTGTTACTAGTGGCATAATTATGCACTTCGTAACAATATTGCATTTTATATTTCACTACATTATACCTTTAATAAAAAGCTTTATTATAAATATGTATTCATTGTTGGTATTGCTCTTTTCAAATTGTGTGAAATAAAAATATGAAATAATCAAAGCAAAGTGATTGCTTTGACAGTGAACACATAAAATATAGTTATAGTACTTCTTTATTGATTAAAATCTATATCCATACCAATGTTAATAATAGTAATGAGAGCTAAAGACAAATTTTGCATAGTGTCTAGAAAATAAAATGATTTATTGTATTTATTACACAATAATTCTGTAAAGCAATTTTTTTTTCCACTTGTCATTTTATTAATATCATAATCTCTTATAGATATAACAGAATTTTACCTATTTTATAGTTATTTTATCATAAGCAACTTTATCAAAATAACAAACAACACTATCTTTATTTGTCAATCTGATTTACTCCTCAAATCTGATTTAATAGTTCTATCCAGAAATCAATGATTCGGATGCGGAAGTGAAAGAGGAAATATTTAATAAAGCTCTAGTGCTATATTTTTAGGCAGCTAAAATTTTTTCGAATGCCATTCTAAATAACCAGTATTTTTATTTTCAGAATTTTTTTTTATTAGTGCAATTAAATGATTTTATTCAGTATTCTCTAACTGAATCTATAAATTAACTATTATTTTTAGAAATAATTATACTAAAAAAATCGACCACCCTACTGAAACGATTGGATCCAAACTCGATCCAAGTTTCATGACTTATTTAGCACTAACCTGAGATCAAACCTGATCCCTACCTTTTTAATAGTAAATTTGTTTAATGGATAGTTTTTTATATTCATACACACACCAAGCCTATTTTTCTTTCCTTAGCCTTGTTTTATTCAATTAATAATGAACGATTTAATTTTACTTTCATTTCTATAATAAGGTTTAAATAATGTTAATTTTAATAAAATAAGATTTATTTATAACATATTTTTGTGTGTGGATATTATATATACGCGCGTATTTTAAATATTAATAGTAAAGTCCATTAAATAGATTTGCTTAAAAACTACTTTTATATTTTTCTATTAAATTTTAGTTATTAAAAGTTACATTCTTTTGGATAAATCTGGAAAGTCACGTGGGCTACTCAACAAAGGGTAATGCATTTACTTTTATTTATGAATGGGAAGGAAGGGTCTTATCTTAAATTAATTTTGTTTTATCTTAGTAATCCATTTGCGAACTAAAAATGGATTTGTAACAAAAGTCTTAAAAGATTTATCGGAAGAGTGTATCTTAGAATCACAATAGAGCAAATTATTTGAAATGAATGGACAGAACAATGCCTGAAGCGATGGAAAGAGAATATTCTGGTTCAATGGCAAAAATCGTATAAATACCCCCCCCCCCAAAAGGGCGTGATGGGGATCAGATTAATATAGTGAACGAGTTGCAGTTTGAATCTATGTTGGTCTATTTTATGATTTAGTATACGCAAAAATGTAGGCTAAGGTCGGGGCGCATAGCTGTTGTTCCCTAGCCTTTCCCAGTAACATCAGTATGCTACCATGAAACCATTTAATGCCTCCTGAAATCATAGTGTTCGTGAACAAACTTTGCTGAATAATAAAAAATAGCTAGCTATTTCATTGATGGGAAAGTGCCTCATTTCACTCTCCAAAAAGAACTTGCAGGCAGTTATGAAGCCTACGCATGAAAGGGCTTGTTGGAAGGTAATATTACCGCCAAAAGAATTATTTCAAAAATATATAATTCGCTTTTTTTGTTTTACATGGCTTTCATAATATCAGTAATTAAATATTGCCACCCTATATGTAAAACTTATATATCTTTTGTAATTTTACTTTTGTCATTGCTCTCTATAAGATTAATTCAACTTTACTAGTTTCTCTTAAAAATGCTTTTTATTTCATATTTCTTTTCTTATGGCGGTTTCCTATTATTTATTAATTTATGAAAAGGGAGTAATTACTTTTATTGCTATTTAGTACAGCATTATAGTCGTGATTGTTTTATTCCAATTTGATTTTGAAAAGGTTCAAGTCGCTAAGCTTTGGCAATTATTTTATTTATTATTTAATTTAAGTTATGGATGTGAATAAAGCGTCTACTCCATTAATATAGGCATTGCTGACATAAGTAAATTATTCTAATTCAATGAACTCGCTATTATTTTAATATATGTATTTTAGGAAATCTAAGCTAATGCGGATTTCAATTCTTCAGGATCCTCATAGTCAGACAGTAAGGCTCAACGGTAAAAAGGCCCAACCTCATTTCTTCTCATGTCCGAGGAAGCTCCATCTCCAGGTTGCGATCTGTGAAAATGCAGAGTGACCATTTTGTTCTTTAAATATAATGGCAAAATTTTCATCAATCTTATCGATGTTCTTATTCCTGCTATGTCAGTACTGCTTTCGTTTTTGAGATCTATATTTCTTTTAAAGTTGCCTCTAAGTCGTGGTGAAGTGAGATATATCAAAATCAAAGAGATTTATTATTTGTTTAATTATTTCTTTTAACATCAGTAACCCGCTTGGTTTATAGCAATTCCCTTTTAACAGTGAATTCCTAAACGTACATAATATTTTATACAAAATGCGTTATAGAAAACCCATGTTTTAATTATTGATTTATTTGTTAGTCATTTCACGTTAAGGCATTATATAATTAAAAGACCATATCGTAGACATATAAATCAAATATTCATTTGTGAAAGATATTTTGTGTTTATAAAATATTAATTTTATTAATAATAAATTAGTGCATCTAATAGCAATGAGTTATATATAGTTTACAGATCATTACCTCATTGGCATGTAGATCTTTCCCGCCTATATTGAATGAAGCATTTAATTAATATTGTATAATGTTTTCCAAATATTAGAAACTAGTAAAGAAAGTAGCTCTATTATGTTAACCAATTATTTAATTATATTAAACAGTATTGTAAAACAAACCTATAGTCTATATTGCTTTTATTATTATTATTAACCCCATATATTGTATTGTTAATTTGATGGCTTAAACATATATACTTATTAAATTCTTATCCTAGTTAGATTATTTATTTATGAGTTTGCTTATTCATTTATATATAAGTTCCATTAGTAAAGTAAAGATATGTGACGACAGTAGTTTTAAGTAATTTATCCGGGTTTCTCATGTAAATCTCTGTGAGCTAGTGGGCCGTACAAAAGGAGTTTGTGCGTAATAATATGTACTGTGAAGAGATGTTAACCCTTAGAGATCTCAACGGCCATTTTGAATGTCAAAAAAAAAAAATTACAAAATGAAATTTTTAATTTATTACAATAAATATATATATACATTTTTAGAAAGTGCAAATATGAAAGAATGTAATAAAGCTGATAAAATCGTCATTACCAAAAAAAAAAATAATTAAAGTTTTTTACATTTTTAAACATATTTATTTTTAGATTGGTTCACAAATTCTCAATTTTGAAAGGTATAACTTAAAATTACAATTTCATAGACAGCTTCATCACATGCATCCCAAAATGCTGAAAAAAATGATATATAATATGTCTTACCTGAGATAATTTTTCTATGCAAAAATTACAAAAACAGTGCGATTGGTAAGTTCCATTTTTACTAGCCGCCCTACATGTTCTACTTTTATAACAGAGTATATGCTAGAAATGTTTGGTTGTCCTTGCATGCAGGTATCTGTGTTAGAAATATGTTTGGTTTTTAGGGGGGGGAAAAATAACAGAAATAATTTACAAGATGTTGAGGACTTTAGTAAATTATATAGTAATGTATAGTATAATATTATTATATATTACTTTTATTATATTATATTAGTGAAAAATGGTGTGTGACCTAAAATGTGTATTGTTTTCAATTAAATAAAATATACTCAAAAAATAAATATCAAACAAAAATTTCTCCAAGATAAAATGAACAAGAAAAATCAATAAATATCAAAATAAACAAATTTATTATGAGCACTGATTATATATGCGTGTGGGAGATGAAATATGAGAGTGGATGTCTCCGGGTATATGATGAGTGTGGA
Source organism: Epiperipatus broadwayi (assembly GCA_028023455.1). Classification (NCBI taxonomy): domain Eukaryota; kingdom Metazoa; phylum Onychophora; class Udeonychophora; order Euonychophora; family Peripatidae; genus Epiperipatus; species Epiperipatus broadwayi. Next base: position 950,005 of record JAQFVV010006205.1, read on the forward strand.
TGTGCATGTTTTTATATTATTCAAATGTATTGTCTAAAATTCTATCGTATATATATATATGTGTATATTGTTTTCTATATGTATATATCAAATTCTATCATATATATATTCTTTTTTGCATATATATAATTCTATTGTATATATATATTGTTTTGTATGTGTGTATATATAATAAAGAGTTATAAACTAGGTGAGAAAAATAATTCAAAAAAACGTTTTTATATTATTTCACCTGTATTATATCATATATATATATATTATATCTATATTTAAAGCTTAAGGGTAAAATAAAAAAAAATATTAAAACATTTTTTTTTTTAAAATTCCAGTCCAATGGCTGAACCTCCTTAGCATCTAAACTATGTCCATGCCAACATGTTGGATACCAGATGTAACAGAACCGCAGGGTAACCATACGACAACATGAATACCACTCAGTGGTTGGATGATTTAAATACTATGTGTCAAACAACCTACAACAAGTCATATCCTAAATTTATGATTCGACAGCACATTTGGGTGCGTAAGATGTTACAGATATCAGAAATGGCATATAACAAAGGGAGCGCATCTTACTACTGTCAGATCTAGGCCTTTGAATAGGATGCTAAAGATGTCACAATGAAATGCTCAGTTCCAAATCATATCTACTTTTAGTATGCTAACTCATAATTTACTTACAATATTTCAATATGACCTAGACTAATGCATATTCATTACATCTCCCTTTTTAGGTCCCATTACACCACGGAATTCAAACTCAGGGAGTTCTTGCAGTCAGCTGTCTTCAGGGATGGACTTACTCAATTATTAACCAAAATATGCCTCTATCTAAGCATCGATATAGAAAAATACTGATGATGATCAATTATTTATAAGAGCAAATAATGATGATGATGATCACCAAACATCTAGTGGTGTAAATTCAAAATGATGATGATGATCAAATATCTAGTGGTATAAATGCACAATGATGATGTTGATGATCAAACAGAGATCAGATTGGTTTAAACAACTTAATACATTTATTAACAACATATATAATAAATATGGTAATTTTCTCATCCCTGGTGTTCGCCGTGGGATGGTGTTGATGCTAATCAAAAACATATACATATAACGATTCTGGGGCCGGACCTGTGTGATTGATTTGATATAAAAAGATCTGATTTATTAGATTTGTAATAAAATATTCTAGTAATTAATACTATTATATGATGTTAGATTTTCATTTTTGTAAATGTTTATTAATCTTATATTGTTTTTTAGTTTGTGTGTGTGTCTTTAAAGTTACAGTGTTTTTCTAATTTTTTTTTTGACTTTATGTGTGTCTTTTTAAAGTTACGGTATTTTTTTCAAGAGTAAATCAATCATTTTATTAAAAAGCAATACGTAATAAGTAAATGTTTATTAATCTTATATTGTTTTTTTATTGTGTGTGTGTCTTTAAAGTTACGGTGTTTTTCTAATTTTTTTTTGACTTTAGCTGTGTCTTTTTAAAGTTACGGTATTTTTTGTCAAGAGTCAATCAATAATTTTATTAAAAAGCAATACGTAATTCTAAATCTATAAAAAGTAATGTAATTTAGACAACATTTCCTATTATGATTTTGTGTGTGTTTTAATGATACACATACATCACTACAAATGGAAAATAATTCACGGCAACAACTCAAAAGGAAAATAAACCCTCCCAAATATTTAATTAAAGGATTCTATGTTAAGTTCAAAGACTAACAAATAATCTTCGAACTTGGGGGAAGTATTGTTATGTAGGTGGATAATTAAAATACAGACAAAATAATAATAGTAAATGGGGATTTAATATTGAATCGTATGTACGTATATCAATTGTCGCATATACATACGCATGTTATATATATATGTGAAGATAAAAAAAAATACTTCGTTAATTTAAAATCATCTTAGACTTGAATAGCAGTGTTATTTTGTAAAACAGCAAAAAAAAAAAAAACATCCTTTGAGATAGGAAGGTTAATTAACCAAGGAACTTTGCAAATCAATAAGATGAATAATTAATTAAAAAAGTAATCGGGCTGCAAAAGGGGTAATCAATCAAAGTAAAAGGTAAGTCTAAATCTGCTTCTGCAAGTAAACTGGGAGGGATTGATCCGACAAGGATGGACAAGATTTGACCAATCAAATCCAGAAATATTCAGAACTGGCGAAATGAGTGCAAGTGTAAAGCATCGGCAAACTGGGAGTTCTATCCGATGCAGATGACCTGTGAAAGGCGCTGAATGTCGCTTATTTAGCATGGTAGTGGACTGCTGGCCTCAGAACGTCCAAGAGTCAGCATAATAGGGACTCTAAAGTAGGTTGCATAGATCTTTATTCTTTTTATTTTGGTATACCTTCGGGTTTTGTTGATCTAAATGTATAAAGATTTTTTTAATGTATTCGTGTAAATATGTAGATATTAGTGTATTGTAATTAAATCTGCTGCTTTTCTTATTCTACTGGCATTAGTCTCAGGGATTATGATTCTTGTATGCATATATAGGCAGGGCAAAGTTGGCTTACTGCATAGATTGTTCGCCAACGAGTATTATATAGAACTGGTGGACAGAACAGATCTTTATTAGCATGAATTCGCATTTCCTCACCACAAAGACACTTTCTGTTTCAACAGGATATTTTTATTTTTGCAAATACGCCATAGCGCTGGCTTCAGTTGATGGCAATTGCCACGGTAGCCATCTTGTTCTTGAACGAATTCTCGCGAGAACATTATTTGTCACGTGATTGTCAAATAAATGCTGGCGTGTACCCTTTCAAATAACTTTTTGAGAGTTACACATTCCTCATGGAAGCTTCACATCATTATTAATAAACTTACAACACTAAAAAAAGTTACACCACATTAAAAAAAAAATATGTTTAATCAAATTTTAAAAAACTATGACTGGCTCAAATACACAAAACTATAGAGATAATAGATATTCGAAGATTATGAGAAAATGAATAACAAAATCAACTACGGCAGCCAATAAAGGCATTTCTCTTTGCTTTTAGCATAGAGAAAAGCCGTAACTGGCAGCCGTCATCGGGAACTCTTTCTGTGTTTTATCATAGAAAGAAGTCTCTTTGTGTTGGCTTCTGTTGCCGCCCAACATAATGTGAGGGCTCTTTTTCTGCGTTTATAGCGTAGAAAATTTCCTCTTTTGTTGGGTGAATGCTGGTGAAACGGTATATTTCTAGGAATTTACCTAGATATAGACATCTCGAGGCAAACACCAGGGATGAGAAAACATCCATAAATATTTACAAACATAAATAAATATTCAGTTATCAAGAATTGTTTTCTATCATTTTGATGACTTCACACAACAGAAACAAAATAATTTGAAGTACATTATATACAAAATTATATTATATAATTCATTAAATATATGCATAAAACAAAAAAAAAAAAAAGCAAAATGAGAGTTCACTAATCTTATAACTACCCCATTAATGTAATTATTAGAATATTTTTAGATTAGGGTAAATATATTTATAACTTTTTTTATTAAAAAAATATATATATAGCCCCACTCCCATTTATATGTGTGTAAGTCATAGAGAAAATTAATGATAGATACGAAAAAGACCATTTACTCAGTGGGTTAATTGTGCACTCAGAAGTAAAACAAAATTACAAGTAAATATTATTAAAACTTATTAGTAAATAATATAGTTTTGTTTGTCCTAAAGTTTGCCCTCAATGTTAAATATATAAAAATCTTACTTGAGGTCGCCTTGATGGATCAATGTTGAATTTCCAGAGGAATCTGTAAATTTACTTTTATTAAAAAAAAAAATTATACATATTAATTGACTATGATCCCTTTTTTTAAAAATACATCAACATATGATATTTATCCATCCACTGCTTCCACTTTTAAATTGCAGGTGATTGAATTTGAAAAATAAATCTTGAATACACAATAAAAAAAAATTAGAATACATAAACTTTTAAATAGAAGTGGCAAAAGCAAAAAAAATAATAATCACGTTTTGTCTCCAATTAAGAGTTTATAAATTTAAATGTCAATCTCTATGGATAATATTCCTGTTCACCAACTCTGTTAAAAATATTCACATATTTCATGCTATTTGGTTAAAACAAACACATTCAAATTATCTTTTCTGAACGTATATAAATCCATGGAAGATTGATATACACCAGTGTTTCGTAAATAGATACCTTGATGAATAATTTTATAATTTCATAATTTAATAATGACATTGAAGCCAGCTTTGGAACATCGTACAGTCCTGGTCTTTTACCCTCACACATTGTAATGACCATTTTATCAATCACTATTAATTATATTGCAGCTTCTTTAGATAAATGAAAATGGCTTAAAGAAACAATTAAATTTCTGATATTTTCACGTTTCTTTTTTATTATTTCTATACTAATAAATTCCAGCTTGCAGAATAAATTATGTCATTAGTTCATTCCTGGTAATTATAAATTGAAGTTTAAATTTTCATTTTCCTTCTATCCAAATTATAAAGACTTTAGATTACTTTTAAAATATAGACATTAAAATTTTACTGCCTTTAAACACTGAACATTTACTTTTTTTTTTAAAAAACCAAAAAAAAAAAAGAATTTTTATTTCTATGTCTTGACAGTTCTGCCATTAGACCACAAGTGAAGAACGCTGCATTGTTTTCCTCGCGCTAGCTAAAACCTATTGTTACAACTTAATAAAAAAAAACAAATTATAAAACATTATTGTTATTTTTATTTAATCTTCATTATTCCAAACTCGATCACTTAGCAACAATTTTGATCTCATACCTATTTTGACCTTTCCTTATATCAAATGAATAAAATAAAAACAATTTCTACAAATAGACAAACATATTATGTTATATGTATATTTATATACGTATATACTTTATATATATAACAAATTTGTTTGCTTTCTCACAATAGATTAAAAAAAAGAGAATTAATTTCTCAAACATATTATTTTATATGTATGTTTATATATGTGTATACTACATGTGTATAAGTAGGTATGTAGGATAAATTATTTGCCTACCATCTGGTCTGAATTTAAACATTGTGAAAAAAACTGAGACAGGTGTGAAGGTTGGTTGTAAGTTATCTCTTACAATACATATACTGAACATTGATAAAGATATATATGAGATTGTGATCTGGGCCAACTGATGAGTGCTAGTTCAGCACGAAATATGCATCTTGGGGATCATAGATCTTTTTCACATGTTTTTGGTCATATGTTTGTAATTACATACTTCTACAAGTTGTTAAAAGTGGATAGAAACCAATCCCTACCTTGCGTGGGAGTAGGGCAGTGAAAATATACTATAGAAATATTCATTAAGTGATTTGTATCAAAGTTGTGAGGGCAGCACATTTGACATATCAAATAAACTGTAGTCATTTGCTATCTATACATATATTGAACAATGATAAAGATATGTGTAAGAGATTGTGGCCTGGGCCAACTTATGAGTGCTGGTTCTGGGGATTATAGATCTTTTTCACATGTCTGGTCATATATATATTTACATCCCTTCACTAGTTGTTAAAAGTGGATAGAAACCAGTCACTACCTTGCATGAGAGTAATGCAGTGGAGTACAATGAATAGCGGAGTAGAAGTATTATTTATTATTGGATAATCGCTAGTCTAATGAATGAGTAATAAAAATTGTTAATATGGAATTGCTATTTGTATTATTATAATCCACTAATAAATAAAAAAATTATTCTGGAAGAAATTTTTAATAAGAATGTGCAGTCATATTTATATTGTTATGAAATTTAATATACAAATTGGCAACAATAATCATAATTTTAAAAATTTTTATTGGCCTATCAATATTGCAAATATTATTTGTTATTAATATCATTATTATCACTGCTGCAAATAACAATATTAAAATTATATTAATATTACCTTATAAAGTAATTTTTTTAGAATGAAACCAAGATGGCTTCCTAGCCTCCTAAAAACATATTTTATATGCAGTGTTTCAAAATATGTGTATTGAAAATTTTTTTTAATTGTAATTTATATTTAGTTTTAAAACACTTACAAAGAGTTAATTTTAAAAGAACAATACACGGAATAAAAATACAAATACGTAATATTAACAATTTAGTAATAAATTATTCAAAATAGTATTAGTATAACAATAATTTTAATATTGTACTTATATGATTAGTGATAGAAAATTTTAATATATTGAAATAAGTATGTGTGCATGCATAAATATTTATATTTTTTATATGTATTTAAACTTAAAAGAATATAATAACAAAATATTGAGATAATTTATTATTATTGATAATAACAATATTAATTATGGTGAAAAAAATAAAATCATTTATTTAAATATTTATAATATGAATATTTGTTTATTTTCAATTAATTAATGTAATATTATATTTAAAACATTTAAAAATAATTTGTAATTTTAAGAATAATTTCATTAAAAATTGGTGCTATAATTTTTTAGTTTTAAAAAATCATCCGCTATATATCCCATCCTAGCAACAATGATAATTTTTTTTTTGTAAAAAGTCAAGAATGAAATTTTTTTAGTTAAGATAATGATATAATTAATTATGTGACACAACCATATAAATACTCCATTTTTTTTTCTTTGCTGTCTGCAGGAGAACTTTAAAGAAGAAATTTAAAGTTAGCCAAATTGGTGCCTGCATCTGTGGGGCAAATCTACCTTGAAAAGATCCTAAATAGAAAATTAAAATCATTAACAATGTATTTCATCTGATAATGCACTAAACAAAAAGAAAATTTTAAAGTTTGTAATTGAAATATGAAATTTTACATTCATTTTGGAATGGTATTTTATATATATAAGACATAGTATCAACTTTGTCTCTAAAATTGGCCTAAGATTATATTCGCTATAATTAACCTAAAGTTTTCTGGACAAATATACCTGTATATTGGATAATTATTGTTAAGAATGAATTTTAACTAATGTATTTTTTATTTTAATAAAAACATTTGAAAGAAGTACTATAATTTAGGAACGCCATCGATCAACAAATTATTTATTATGTCCCATATCAATAAAATAAATACATATTGTAGTTATTTGGAATATTTGAAACTTATAGAATTTTGTTTAAGAAGCTCAAACTTCATTATTAATTACCTTACTATAAAGAATAAGATTTGTTCATCTATCCATTAGTATTTTACAATATAAAATGTCTAAGGATTTAATTTTCAAAGATTTTAAGAGATTGCATGAGGATAAACACACGAACTGTTGAAAGACTGACTTAATTTTTAATTACAAGGATGTATTACTTATTGAATATGCTTAATTATAATATTTAGAATTATGTATTTAATAAAAAAATATCACTAGAAGCAAGATATAACAAAAGATTATAAACCGAGCACTGATTATATATATGTATGGGGTATGATCTGGATCAACCGATGAGTGCTGGTTCAGCATGAAATATGTATATAGAAATCATTTTTCTTTTTCACATGTATGTTATGTGGTCATGTATATTGGTTGTATGAGATAGATTGGATAGCTGAAAGTAGCTTTAAAATTTGGGTTCAAATCCTCTATAATTACATCTAAACTCCAGGGATATATTGTATAGCTGTATTTAAAAATTACCAATTTAGTATAAGTGTGTGTCATTATTTTGCACCATAGAGATTGGTTGTTTAATAGTTAAAGTTAATAATTATTTATAGTTAATATATGTTTTATTGATCTTTTAATTTAATCACATAAATTTTCATAATTAAACTTATCTAAAGTATATGTAGAAATGAAAGTGTTATATAGTTGAAATATTTTATAAATATTATTTTAAAATAAATTTATTAAACATGGTAATATACAGTTAAGCATTATAAAAAATTACAAAGCATTCAGTATGAAACTTGTTATAACAAAAAATAGAAAAAAAAAAGTACTTAAAAAAGATCAATGCAGAGAAAAAAATATCTTAATAAGACTAAGAGGAAAATGAAACTTTTACCCAAGTATCATCATGTCTATAGAGTCACAGGCGAAAGCACAGATCTCGCTGCTTGACCTGGTCAAGGAGCTTGATAAAGACAGTTAAAGCCAAGTTCTGAGAATGACTCTTATTTTATCCACAAATACACCAAGGGTTTTCTAGAGAGTATATGATTTCGTTAATGATACTTGTGGCACCAAAACTTTTGTACCATTTTTTTTTCATCATTTATTGATAAATTTTAATCATGCATAAATGATTTTTTACTGCTGATTAAATATGTAATGTTTAGGAATATAAATATTTTTTATTAATTGACTCAGATGTGATTGTTCCATGAAGTATTTATATTCATCATTTAAACCACTTGTCTCTCAATCTATTCATTATATAATACATCCTTCCTTTAATATATCAAAAAAGAAAAACAAAACATATCTATAAAATCATACATCAGCAAGATAGTTTGAAATTAGTAGCATTTCATATGCATATTTAATTATATATATATTATAGGATGGTAATACATCTATAAACATATGCTAATATAATTTCTTTTTCATTTCATAATATTAAGAGAAATAAATAATTTTTTTATCATAATTGTTATCAAACATTTTTGAGCCACTGTAGAGTAAAAGTTTGTCATAGTTTAATCCAGTTCCTCTGATCCATAGCTTTTTTTCTGCACACGACATCAAGTAAACTTTGTAATTTATCCATTTATTTTACATGTAATCTTTTTCTAGGCTTTTATAATTTGTTGGAATTCAGTTTAAATTGTCTTCTATTTGTCTATTGTCATCTTTTTTTAGCAATTTGTCATCTCAACTTCATTCTGGTCTCAAATTTTTTTAATGATGTCTGTGATACTTGCCTGTTGTTTCATCCACATATTTCGCTTTCAATTTTTTTTTTTGTTATTCCATATATCTTTATGTTTCATTGAGTATTCTGAAATTTGTATTGCTTTTCTGTTAAGTGTCCAAGTTTTAAAAGTGTATGTAAGAATTGATAATACATATCTGTTAAAAACATTTCTTTTTAAAGACATTGAAATATTTCCTTTTAATAATGTCATTTCTATCTCCCAAGTTTCATATTTTTATTTGTATTAAAAATCTGACCAATATATTTGTAATTACTAATTTCAATATGATGATTATCAATCTTTATTTTTTCTGAGAAAATCCTTTGAATATTGCTTTAGGGGTTTGAGCCTTTATCTTTAGTTTTACTTTCATTTGGTAATCCTTACAATATTTCATGAAACTAAAGCATTATTTGCAAAAATAACTATATCATCTGCAAAGCATAGATAACTTAAATAATTTTCTTTTTACATTTACTTCCTCAGTTTTCCTATTTTAATCCACAAAATACTTCTTGTAAAACTGCAGTAAAAAGTTTTAGAAATATATTATCACCTTATCATACATCCTTCTCAGTGTTAATCTTCTTATAATTGCCATGCAATCTAATGACTGCTATTGTATTTTAATAAATATTCTTCAGAATATGGCTATATCCTCAATCTGTATCTTTATAATTCAAAGCTTTAATAACTATACAAATGCTTACATAATCAAATACCTTTTCATAATCTGTAAATCCAAACCATAATGTCAATTCATAGCCATTGATTCTTTCTATATTTTCTCTAAACACTAAATGTAATTTGCTGTGCTAAAGCCATTGTAAAATCCAGCCTATTTTTTTTTTTTAGTTTGAGTTCAAAATTTTCTAAGGATCTATAATTATTTTAGTAAAGATCTAGTGTAATTGACACATTTATAATTTTGGATATTCTTTTTATTACTTTTCACAATTATCAATATTACTTCAAAATTTTTCTAGTGATCTAGTACATCATTATCATATAGACATTTAGTGAATATTTTTGCCAACAACTTTTCTACTATTCCCTGCTTTTAAATTATTAATAATTCCATTATTTTCTGGAGCTTGTCTTTTCATAGATTTAATTATTTCTTGCCTCTTAATTTAAAATGCATTTATTAAAGTTGTAAGAGGTACTTTATTTTTTTGTTTTTTATTACATATTTCTTACAATAAGACATAAATTCTTTTTTTTTTTTTCACATTTTTTTTTTGCCACCTAATATAAACTATTCATCTGTAGATGCCTAATGGTCGTGCTTATTAAATCCCTTTACAGTGCTATCCTATCCAATATCCCCAGACTAGTTTCTAGCTTATGGCTTTCATCAGTGAGGATATTTTGGATCTTGGAGCAATGCATTTGAATCTTTTGGATCTGATGCACTTTTCCTCTACCAGTCATCTAATATTACTTTGCTTTACTATCAGCCCAAATTGAAAAATATGTTATATAGATCTAAAACCAGTTCAGTATTCATATATTTTGATCTTAGCTTTTTAAAAATTATAATTTTATTCCTTGGCCAGAATTGGTATAAACCAATAAGTAATCATTTAACCCCTGCTTACATGATTGCTTCTAGATCCAAAAGTTCCCCACTGATGAAAGCCATAGGTTAGAAAGTAGTCTGATGATAATGTATAGGACATCTTTGGATAGAAATTTAATAAGTACTATTTATCATTTGTTATCTATTAATTACTAAAGCTTACACTAGATGATAATAAATGGGGAGAGATAAAGAATTTTGTAATGTCTTGTTTTTTAATAAAATTTCCATCTTTTTTTAATTGCTGAAGCAATTTTCCTTCCAATATCAAAATATTGTTTTATACTTTTGAGAGTTTTATTTTTTTCTATTGTTTACCTTCTCAATTCACAGTTATCTTTTTTACCATTATTAACTCTATTTTTGTACCATTTTTATAAAATTTTAAATATTTTATTTCTTTTTAATGGATTATTTAAAAATATTTTTCTATTTCTTCTTTTCTGCAGTTCTTAATTAGTGTATCAGTTATTTTCTTATTGATCTTAGTCATGTATGAACATCTTCGAAGTCTGTGAAAACAATTTATAAGTTTTAATTTAGAGTTATTGTAATATTTGTAGTATCACCTGTTAATATTGTTTTTCTTAAAGAGTTTTCATCTCTTCAAATTTTGCAATAGTGTGCATCTTATATCCCAACAATCAATGATCACTTCCTGTCTTAAATTTCCTAGAGAACATTACAATCTTGAAATACATATTTTGTTAATCAAAATATAATTTATTTTTCTGCATCCATTTTTATTTATTTATTTTTCAAAGAAAGAATTCATAATATACACCCCTCCCAATTCCATAAATCTGTGTTCTCTCATTTCAGTTTCCATAAACAAATTTACCTTTAGAACTTTCATCTTTCAATCATTTTTCAATTTTAGCAGTAAGGTGTCCCATGACAATTAAACATTTTTTTTTGAAATCTAATCAAATACATTTTTATGTATAAACATTACAAGCATAAAGCTGAACTAGTCAATAAGTAATTAAAATTACCCCAAATCCAAAACTTAGCCAGACTAGCCAAGAAAAAATCAAAATCAAAAACACAAACAATGGCTTCATTGCTACAAGCAGATTTCTCAAGTGTAAAGAACTACAAAACAATACCATTTTATATTTAACATTACCCACAAATCCAATTACTTCCCACCCTTAATATTAAAAGAACCTTTAAATAAGTTAATTGCTTCAGAATAATAAATTTTCAATAATAAAGATTCTTTAATTCTTCTTTTTAGTTAAAAGTTCTTTTAATATTAAGGGTGGATTGGAAGTAAATAGATTTGTGGGTAATGTGCAATATAAATATGGTGTTGTTTTGTAGTTCTCTACACTTGAGAAGTCTGCTTGTAGCAGTGAAACCATTGATTGTGTTTTGATTTTATTTTTCCATGGCTAGTCTGGTTGAGTTTTGGATTTGGGGTAATTTTTGTATATGTGTAAAAAAGATCTCTATTTCATGACAATGAGAATTTATTGGGAAATAAACTTGAATTCTCTGCATTTTGTGTAGTCCATTAATGTGGATAACTGGCCTTACTTCTCTGATTGATCATATTATGAATCTTCTCTATGTTATTCTTTTATTATTTATTTATATTGAATCTGTCACTTATACTTCCAAATTTATGCCTTTGTAGAAAAAGACATCTACTTTTTATATCAGAATTTCTTCATCTTTTCACCTGAATTTATAAAGCTTAACCATTTCATTTGATGTTAGACAATTTTTCCATTCCATCCAATTTTCCTTTATTTGAATGTTATCAATAATTGTTAACTAAATAAAAGGTTATTGAATGACAATCTGGGTTTACAATTAGGAGATTCTTAATACTTTTTATTTACAATTGCTACATGCTGCCTTAACAAACAATTTTATAGCTTTCTGAAAATAAATCATAATTTAGTTTTATTAGTCATAATAGTAAATATCTAAAAAAAAAATCATTTCATAATGTTCACTCTCCTTCAAGAAAACTCATTTAATGTTTTAGTTTAGAATTGTCAGGTAATTGAAAAGAATCGTCATGATGTTTCATGGTCTTAAACTCCGGGATAAAAAGCCAGTAATCTCTCCATGCTGACCGATGCATATTGGTGAGAAGTTCATCCAATAATAGCTGCAACAACAAGAACTTATGGCATAGAATTCAAGAATTTGTCTTACTTGGCTTCTTTAAGATCTCAAAAAGAAATGGATCTAAGTATTTCCTTTTTAGTTAATAGCAAACTTTTTCTGCAAAGTGAAACAAAAATGCAAAATAAAAACTAAGTTGTAAATAAATATAGTAATTGATATGAAGTAAAAGTTTAGAAACAAAATTTGCAAAAAATATAACTGATATGCATTTAACCATAATATAACAAAGAAATTCCCTAATTATATTTGAAACTTAAGACAGAACGAATTAAAAAAAAAAAACTTTTATAAATCTTATTTTCTACTAAAAGCTATGGATATATTTTATACTGTATAAACAAAAATAATTTGAATAACAAATTAAATATTTTATTTAAATTGATTTTTTTGATGGGATTAATCAGTTTTATTCTAGTGAAAATAATGAAATATTAAATGTAGTTCTTCATCAAGCACCAAATGATCTTTTTATTTTGTGTTATCACAGACTGTACACACACTTTTTTTTTTTTTGGTTTTTAACATAGTAAAAATTTATATTATTAACATCTTACAGTTATATTAATTAATATTTAAATGCATGTCATGCATAAATTGCCAATTTTTTTAAAATAATGTCAATTTTTTTTTGTTTGAGATATTTATGGTTTGCATTTTAAATTAGTATTATATGTTAACAATTTTATAATTTTAAGATTCCAGAAATGTATATGATCACTAATCAAAGTAAGATAATGATTTGTTAACTACAAATGTATTTATATATTTTCAAAAATAAATAAAGTACAATATATTTGGTTTCAGTTAAAATAGATTATTCTGAAAAATATAATAAAATTAATTGAGAGTAATTATGACAAAAGTTTAATTATTTTTTATTTATACCATTTTTAGAAAAAAATAGAAAAATTTTCTTTTACAAAACAATATTTCTTTGTGAAAAAATAAAAGATAATAATGTGATAACACAGATTAGGGAAGCATCCTATTCACTAAGAATACTATGTGATGATTTATTCAATTTGAATTATAATTGAAGTAAATTACTATAGTTTATGCTTTTTTTTTTAAAAAAAAAAAAAACCCATCTGTGTAAACCCATTTAATAGTTTAAGTTTTACTGAGTGCTTCTTAATTAATGATTCTGAATTGTTTTGACTTTAATACTACATATATTTAAATAGTTTTTTAATTTTTTCCCCCTAAATTCATTTTATGCCATTGTAAAAAACTAACAAACTGCCAATTATATAATATAAAAAACTATATTTAAATTTAATATATAGTATAATTTTAAACTTGATTTTAATTTCATATTTTTATTAATTTTTGAATTGTTTTTTACATCTATCAATAAATGAATGAAAAATATTTAATTTTATACAATATTACTTTTAACAGTAATTATAAATAACTTTAAAATATTTATCATCATGAATTTAAAAACATTGAAAATTCACTGCAGATTTATCCAAGTTTAACCCAGTTTTTATATTACTATTTAAAGAATCTCCATTTATTTATTTATTTTCATTTTAGCAGCTTCCCATTTTAATTCACAAAATATTTAGCATATAAAATTACTGTAAAAATTTTTTTTGAAGATATGGAAAAAATATTTATAATTTTAATTATTTTGTTAATAACTGTATCCTTTTTAGTAAAAAAAATTCTATTTATTCTGATATACTATATTTGTTTATTATTATTAAACAATCAATTTAATACCATTAAAAGTTATAAACCAACAATGCTAGATACACACTTTAGAATGGCTTTTTTTAAAAAGGCATTATTGTAAAAGAAATTGGTATTTTAAAGTGTACATTGGATATTGTATATAAATTGTAAATAAAATGCTTATTACATTTTTAAAAGTTTGACACTTGTTTGTAACTCTGTATTTTGTTGAATTTATTAAGTGATTACTAGAAACATGTAAACCCAAGTTTTATAAATTCTGATTTTAATTCCTGGCATATATAAAATATGCCAATTTTTTAAAAAATGTTTTGTGTAAATCAACACAGCTTTCAGTTCTTGTTTTCTTATATTGTTTGAACATCTTTTGGATATATTATAATTTTTGTTTATTTAAAAATTTTTTTTTTTTAATATTCAGCACTACAGTTAATAGTAAACAGGCAGTTTTTAAAATCTGACTTAACAAGAAGTCACAGAAACTTCATTTATGTCAGTAGAGGACTGCTTTTACATTTAGTAAACATCTCAAAACTTCTATTATTGTTAATATTCACAATACTAATATTGTTACATGCATTTTATTTTTTTTAATTTGTTGATAGCTCAAAATTATTGCTTAAGTAGAAAAATAAATGATGCTATATTTACACACATACAATATAAATATTTTATTTTGAATTAATTTGGTTTTATTTTTATATTGAAATTTATAATCATTTTTTATTTTATTTTTAAACTAGGTATGGCAGAGTGCAAAGTATAAAAATCCTTCCTAAAAAAGATGATGACCCAGGAGTTTGTGCAACTGTGGCATTTATAGACATTAAATCTGCTGCCAAAGCTCACAGTTCAGAAAATAAATTTGATGAACGGACGTTAAAAACCGATTATTATGAGCCTAGTGCCCCTAGCACTGCTACCTCTGCAATACATATTCATGAGCGTGAGGAATCACTTATACGTGAAACACGGCACAATCATAGCGGACATTATTCCACATCACGCACATCCCGGTACCCGCTTGGGTAAGTGGTCAGCAGATGGAAATCAAAATACAATGGGCCTTATATAATTTTCATTTTATATATGAACAGAATTTACCAGTCAAAAACACTTTTTTTTGTTTGCTCATTCATTAGTTAGCTAATATTTTTTTTAATTTGGTTTGTGTTTTCATTATTACATTAAACTTCCATGGGTGTGTAATTTATATTATTGTTTTATAAAGGTAATTTATAAATTATTTGATAAATACTAAAAGTAAATCAAAATGGATTTTTGACAATATTTTCATTATTCTTAATAAATTTTTTAAAAATAGCCAATCTCAGTTATCCTATTTGATCAGTAAATTAATACTCTAATGTTATCAGCTGGAGGGAGAAGATTTCAAAATATTGTCCAGATGAGTATCAATATGTTGGTTATAAAACAAAAACATAATATGCGCAACATTAGTGGTAAATTTAACACACAACAATAAGCACTGATCCCATTTTAGTTAGATTTAAATATTGTTATTTTTAATTATACATTGACAATTCTGACATATTCAACTTAATTTTATTTAAAATTGCAAAGATAAATGTCCAAAAGTACTCAAATTTTTACTTTAAACTTTTTTTTATTTATATAGAATGAAAAAAGTTTGATACTTTTAACTATAATACATTAATTTTAATTGACTGAATTATTAAAAATACAGAATTAAAAATAATTAAACTATTGAATTAGATCAAGGTTTTTTTTTTAAAGTGAATTAATTACCAATGAGTAATTGAATAATAATTTAAATAAATAACCAGTATTAAGTATGGTAATAAGATACAGCCATTTTTTTTTTATACAATCCCTTCATCTATATAGAATAATAATTCCATTTCTTGATAACTTTTAATAAAAGAATTCATCAGTTTTTATATTTGATATATTAGTATTTTGCTTATTTACACTAACGTTTTTGTTTAACTAAATTCTTAATATATTGTACCAAGATATTTATTTTTTCTTGTTTGCATTCAAAATCCTCTGAAATGGATGATTTTTATTTAATAGTGAAATTAAGAATTTCTTATTAGGTATAAACATATACAATCCATATCATTTTACTGCTAAAATGCACTGTTTTGTTATTATTAAAATTTCTTGGGATAAAAAAATTATATTCGCATTGTATATATATTAGAAATATGTTAGCTATATACAAAAGTTGATTAGCTATTAATTTGTATACACTTGTATGAATGTATACATAACACACATTTATAATCTAAATGTTTATTTATCAAATGTATATATATACACACATATAAGCAATAAACAAAATAGTAATAATTTTTATTATTATTAAACTTTTAATTCCATTATATTAGTTAATATTTTGTTGATATGCATATAAAATTATTTTGCTTTTTAGCTCATTTCTGGATTATCAGATAAGTATTTCTTGTGTGACCAACTGAATGTGTGCTGTGAGCTTGTGGAAATCCTGCAGTATTTCATTCTTTTTTAAAGATGTATTTAGTCACATATCTGTTTAACAGCCTTTTATATTAAAACCACTTGGAATTATTTTAGATGTTGCTATTAAATATTAAAATATTGCCTTACTGATAATTGGAATACTTCATTAAGGATTTCAAAAAGCATTGCATTAAATATATAAAAGTTAAACATCAAATAAGCGAAGGAATTGCCAACCAAATTTTGAAGATAACTATGGGAAAAAAAAGACCCAACTATAATTATTTCCTCACAAGGATACCTGAAATAATCTGTTGGATTACCAATTTAAAAGAATTAGAAAAGGATATAAAGAAAAAAAGATATTTTTATATGCACACATACACATAAAAAAAGATTATTTGAAAGAAATATTAAAATTTCTACGAAATAAAACTTACCTAGGATGGATTTACAGTTTATATAGGATAACAATAAGGAAAATTTCTTTGGATTTTAGAATTCTGCATGCTTTGTTAAAGATCTATTAAAATTAAACCAGAAGTTGGACAAAGAAATATAATAAATTTTGAAATTTTAAAAAATTTATTTTTGAAGTTTTATAGACTGCAATTGCATAAATAGAAACTAGCAAAAAAAAAAAAAAAGTTTTTGGCTTCGGATATATTTATTGGGTTAAAAAAATTACTAATTGTAAGAGTTGGATTACTTTTAAAATACTTTAACAATGTTATTTGTCTTCCTCTTTAGAGTTATTTATAAAATAAAATATTCCTAAAGAAAAAAAGTTTAAATTACAACTGGAATCTATAATTCAGCTCTTACTGCACATATATAAATATATATTAATGTTTTCCATTGCTCATTTCTTTCCTCCCTCCTTTTTTTTTTTTTTTTTATCTTGCCCTTTCTCCAAATCTGAATTTAAAAGAAAAAAAAATTTTCAAACTAACATTTTAACATTTGGGAGTTATTTTTTTTTAGGCAATATAATTAACTACACTACGATGAATGTTCACATAACATGTTCTTGAAGAGATATCTAAGGATACAATGGATTACTAGTCAGAAAGGAAATAAATAAATATTGGATACCTTTATCATTTTATTTTTGGTTTTTATTTTTATTTTCTTTCTCTTTATTGGATTGACAAGTTTGCAGTTATTAGTGGAGCCATTTATCAAGAAAAGTATCTAGGATATTATGAGCATAAATCCAAATTGGAATTTTAATACTTCTATTATTTTGGAACATACCCTATAATACCTGAATGGATTAAGGAATAAGCAGAACAAAAATTATGATCATCTTCTCACTTATGTGTTTGGTTTGTTTGTCTTTTATTTATTATTATTATTTTGGGTGCGGATTAGCTGTCACTTATGGATTACATTTATAGCAACAGCTACCTTTGCAGGTAGGTCTGTTTGTTTTATTATTTATTTATTTTATTTTGTTTGATTTTATTTTATTTTATTTTTTTGTTTTATTTTATTTTTTGCTTTGAAAGTCCAATTCAGTTAATCCTGGCACCCATGGAAGTTGGACATTTATTAAACTTGCATGGCTTTTTTCTTATTTTTTGTTTATAATTAAGAAATATTAATTTATTTTATTAACATATAGGAAGCTATTTTATTATTCTCTTTCAAAAAATATGTAATGTTTGAAGTTTAAAATAATTTTAAGAGTATTGCCTTTAAATTTGTCATTAAAATATTCTGTATATGCAGGTATTAGAATAAATATTAAAAATATGTATTCCAATTGCACTTATTTTTAACATTATGTAGTCCAGAAATTGAAATTCATATCAACATTTTTTTTTTTACAGATAGAATTCTAAGAAGAAAGTTAAGGAATATTTGATAGGAAGTTTTGTTCAGTTTTACAATTGAGAAAAATTAGACTTGTGTAACTTTAAAAAGGTTCAAGTTATTTATGTCTGTTTAGCTGGAGCATCAATCAAAAATTATCTAACCGATTAATATTTTAGGCTTATGGCTGCATTTTGTAAAAATGAGAGAATGAAATCCTTTGGTATTAATTATTGTCAGAAATCACTATTTTACTGAAAGTAACTAAAACCAATAGCAGGACCATTCAATGGAAAGACCCAATACATCCAAATATTCCATATGTATGAAAATTCTTGCAAAGCCAATTGTTTCTGATTTGAATATTATGCCTCTAAAGTAATAGCATTATGATTCATAAGAACTGGATAATGGGTGTTTGGAAGCAGGTCTTATGGTTACAGTGCAAGGTTTATCAGCGAGTTTTCTTCTAGCTTTGAATTATGTTTGACAAAACTCTTGATCTGCACAACTATATTATTAACTAGACCACATTCAATCCATGGCACAAATAATACTTTCAGTCTACATGCTATCATTTTTCAAGGTGATAATTTTCCAATTCATGTATTATAGCCCCTGCAGTTATATATTGGTTTGAGAAATATAAAAATAGGAGTATACATTTT
Source organism: Epiperipatus broadwayi (assembly GCA_028023455.1). Classification (NCBI taxonomy): domain Eukaryota; kingdom Metazoa; phylum Onychophora; class Udeonychophora; order Euonychophora; family Peripatidae; genus Epiperipatus; species Epiperipatus broadwayi. The sequence goes on from JAQFVV010006205.1 coordinate 969,272, forward strand.
TTATAATTATACTACATAGTTTTATAAGTTTCTAACTTTTTTTTTATTTTTAATATTAGATTTTTTACTTAATTCTGATACAATTTGAAAAAAAGTGCCTGGTCAAGTAATCATTTGTCATGTGAAGTTTAAAGCAGAACCCATCAATAGTCAATATTATGATCCAACATCTCAGAAAAGTAATCAGCTGTCAACAACTATATACAGTATATATGTATGAAGTGTGTATGTCTTAAGTTTTGATAATTAAATAAACTGAAATTATATGTTGCACAACCTGAAATCTTTAAATAAATAAATCTAAAATTAAAATATATATATCTAAAATTTTCAAATTTATGTAATAGACAAACTTTAATAATTATCTAATTTGCAAAAAAAAAAATATAATTACAATTTATGGCAGACATGAAAAAAAGTGAAACAAAAAATAGAGGAAACTTTATTCATTTTTTGTTTATTATACAATATACATTTGAAATGATCAGCACTTTCTATTTTCTAAATTGAATATTTCTTATTAATTATTAATATTATATATTGCCAGAAAATTAGTTGAATATATTTTATTTGTATATTGTTTTTAATTTAAATAATCACTTTTATCACATTCTTATTATAAAAAGTGAATTAAATGTTTAAAACCAGTTTAGTTTCTTTTTAATTAAATTTTTTTAAAAAATTGTGAAAGTGGGGGGCCGGTATTTATTCAGATTTTTGTTGCTTTAGTAACACTTGGAGCAAAAACTCCTGCTCGAGAAGTTAATTCAGTGGTAAAAGTATTTGGACTAAGAGCTAAATATCTCTGGATTTTATTCCAATTGATATTTGATAACCAAGGAAGTAAGAAATAATCAACCTTTCAGCTTCCATGCTATAATTAGGTTATTCCCACCTTTAAGACTGAAATTCAAAATTCACAAAATTTGGTCTGGTTAATTTTTTCTTCTTCCAAATATTAGAAAGCAGATCTTCTAGGAAACCAAATTATGTTGTACATTGATTTTAATAGATTAAAAAAAAAAACATATTTATAGCACAACTTAAATAATTTTCTATTTTTTTCCATTTTTATTTATTAGTTATATATTAGAATTTATTATAACCTTTAGATATGAATCTCAACCATAAATAACAAATAACCAAATATCTGACAAAGAGTACCTGCTGCCTTGTAGGATAAGATGTTAGTTCAGCAAAGACTAGACATTGTTTCAAATACAAAGTTTTTTTCTGTTTCCCTCTTTTTTTTTCAGTCACTTAAGTTATTGCAGAGCCCAGTTGACATGACCTCTCATACCACAAAATAACTCCTTATACTAACTGTGACAATGGAATTGTGTATTGTGCAACAATTACACATACATTTCTGACCCCCCCCCCCCTTGAGCTTAAGCCCCTGAGAATTAAAGAAGTGACAGGACAGGCTTGCAATCATTCCCCGTGATCTTTGCTCAAGACAGTACAATATGAATCTGTTTGGAACTGGATATAAGACAGGAATTCCAGCTATCAAAAATTGTATGTTTAGGTAGTTCTGTTAAGAATCCTACCTATCAATCCAACGGAAAGAGCTTAAAAAATGTTATCAAAAAATCACCTGTCTCACATAGTCTAACTACATTGTTGTCCCTAAGCAGATGGTTCATTATGATGATAGAATATCAGTAGTAGTGCTAAAGCACAAGGTAATTATAGTGCTAAAAATAAGTATTTATGATAAATTTTTATTCTAAATATAGGTATATGGATTGCACAAACTTTATTTGATACAAACTCTTCAAGATCTGAATGGAGGAATGCCCTTATGGCTAAAGAACTATCAAGATTTAAGAAATAAATGTTCTTAGTGAAACTCATCTTCCATTGGAAGGAACTTTAATAGAATAGATGGATGGGTATAATTTTTTTGAAAAGACGGATCTGTCAGTGAAATGAGAGTACATAGTAGATTTGCTATAAAGTCTAATTTAGTATCTTCTATTGTTAGATTTCCTCATATTAATGAAAAGCTAATAGTGTTAAAACTCACTTTGCACAATAGTACTTGTGCTTATTTTATTAGTGCCTATACTCCAGCCGTAGATTCAAAAAATTTAGAGAAGTTTTTTTATTATTCCTTGTTGGATAACATTATTACAATAATGCTTGTAAAAGATTAAATTTTTTTTTTTGAAAACTTAATGTGTGAGTTGGTATAAATAATAAACTTTGCCCAAAAGTTATTGAAAATTAGGTATTAGACTATAAATTCAAATGGGTTATTGTTATTGAATATTTGCACAAAACTTGGATTGACTATCACAAACACTTTGTTTAGGCAGAAAAAACACTATACAGGAAACATGCATTTATTCACACTCAAAACAATGGTAATCAATAGATTACATTATAATTAGGAGTCAGTATACAAGAGAAGTTTGCAGTAAATGAGCACTTACAAGAACATATTGTTGAACAAATCATAGATTATTACATTCCAAGATTAAATTGATAGTTGTAATTAAAAATAGATATTATTCCAATCATATTTCTTTTTTCGAAGAATGTAGTATACATAATAAATTTCAATAGCTATTAAACATTAAAATTGCTAATTTGGATCTTTGGAACTGTCGTAATACTGAAGTATGGAATTCTCTTAAGGAATGTTATTGATACAAGTAAATCTAGTCTTGGGTCTATTAAAAAGAATAATAATGATTGGTTTTTTGACAATAATCATATTATTAATGATCTGATTAAAAGGAATCGTGACATTTTCTGCTTGACAGAATAATAGATTAAATGTGGAACTTTTTAATATATATATAATGATCTGAAGGCAGAAGATCACTGACTGAGAAGGCTAAAAAAATGATTGGTGCAATAAAACTGCAAAGAAAATACAGATATTTGCTGGTTGTGGTAATTGTAGATTTTTTTTTTTGATGCATAGTAAGCAACATATGGAACAATACTATAATCCTATTAAATCTAGCAGCTGATAACAATGATATTTTGAATAGATTGAAGGAGCATTTTGATTATCTTTTAAATAAATTTATGTGCAAGAATTACTATGAGATTTTTTAACAATACATCCATTTTATCTACTCATTTAGATTTAGTCAAAAATATTCAACTTAATGAAGTCAAAACAGCTCTTTGTAATCGTAAAAATGGAAGAGCTGCAGTTCCTGATAAAATACATGAGAAGTTTTAAAATATTGGGGCAATATTAGCTTCAAAAATATGGAAATTTTTTGGAATATATGGATTCATGAAATTGTATTACCGAATCTTAAGGTTGCTTTTATTAATCCAATTTTTAAAAACAAGGGGAATAGACAAGATTGTAATAAGTATCATGGAATATCATGATTATTTATTATAGCAAAAGTATTTTCAAAAATTTTATTGATGGTTTCCAGTCAAATCAGTGTAAGTTTAGAAAATCATACATGTTTTTTGTTGCCAGATAAGAACAAAGAAATGATTGCCATTTAATTCAGTTAATAGGATAGATTTATGACATTGTTTGAAATTTGTTGATTGTCTACCAAAATTTATATTATATAACTTCTATGTAATGGAATGAGAAGTGTTATTACACTGGTGTTAAACAAGGATGTGTACTCCAACATTGTTTTTACTTTTTATGACAATGGTATTTGGAATTGCTTATAGTCAATTTAATTCATTCAATGATTGCAATATGATACAGATTTGATAGTGGAATTTGTAATTTGAATCGATTAAAAGCAAAAACAAGAACTTCTCGAATTCTGGATTTACTATATGATGATGATTGTCCTATTTTTGCCATTTCAAGAAATGATTTACAGAATGTATTTAATGTTTTGAATGCAACATATAAAAACTTTGGTTTTTTAATTGATGTTCAAAAAACTCAAATTCTTTATATCTTGATAGTTTTATTAATAGAAAGAGTTATTTGTTGAGATGTAATATAGTGTCCAATGTGCTGTTGCTGCTTTTAACAAACTAAAACATGGAGTATCGATCACAGGGAAATAACTACTGAAACTAAGTTAGCTGTATATAGAGCTGTTATTTTACCTAATTGTACGATAGTGAAACCTTGATATCCTATCATACAATATAAAGATATTAGAAAAATTTCATTTAAGGATGCTCTGTAAATTGTAAATATACAATAGCAAGGTTATAAAACCAATCAATATGTTCTTAGCTTCTGAACATGATACTAAAGTTCATTATTGGAAAAATGTCACCCCCATGATGTGGACATATTAAACCAATGAACAATTAATAATTTCATAAAAGGGTATTTTATAGTCAACTTGAGCAAGAATTTCTTGGAAGAAGTAGACCATAATCTGTTATAAGGATTATTTCAAAGACATTCTAAAGAAGTGTAATGCTAATTGTTTCCATTGATAAGATATCACAGAGAATTGATTACACTGGAGAGCTGCCATTATACCTGATATTTAAGTATTTCAGAAAGAAAAGTATTCTGCTGAAGAAATCATAAAATATTAAGTAAACAGAAAAATGGACCAGTATGTTCTTTATGTGATCATATTCATGGATTACAGATTGATTTCTATAGTTATTGCAAAACTTATTTCTAGAGAAATTTTTTTTCTCTTTCTTTTTTTTTTTTTTTTGGAATTAGAACGATCATTCTCAGCAGTTTTTATTTTATAATAAAAAATAGATATAACTTATAATTTAGGGACTAAACAGCAAGCAATCTAATATAGCTTAACATAATTAAAAAATAATAATTATTTTAAAATTGATTGTACTATGAAGATATTTAGGTTTGACATTTTCTAATAGTTGTAAGTTAATGAAACTCCAGATCAAGTACCATTTTGTTTGTTGATTAAATTTTTTATTTACATTTCACATATTTTAAATGCTTTTAATTTTTTTTACTTCTATTGGAGACAAAAACATATTTTTTTTTTTTAAAAATGGATTTTATATTATTAGATAGTTTCATTATTTATCTAGTAAGTATTTAATTTGAAATTATTCTTCTACAGATTTACTAAATGAATTAAATTAATATCCATTTTTTTTTTTTTGTTTTGTTTAATATTATAGTGATATTAAGTCATTTCATTCAATAGGTAGACATAATTGATAAATCAATAAAATTGAGAATCATTACTCATTGAGTACTATTTTTTTTAACTGGACCAAAGACAAATTAATTGTTTTATTTTGCTAATGGTTGACAATGATGATGATGATGTTATGGTCAGAGAAGAATATAATCTTTTAATATGAATAGTTAATTTTTGTATTATGTAATCTTTAAATGACCAAGAGTTAAAAATGTTTTTTTTTATTTTCTTTCTTAATTAGATAACATTTATAAAGTGTTTTTTTTTTAAAAAAAAAACCAACATCCTTACATACAAACATATTTGTAGAGTAGATGATTGTAGTATAAGAGCACTAGTATATGGGTATCACTTGCATTAAGAATTTCTTGTATTCTTCATGGGCTAAAATTATAGAACTTATGAATGACGTCTAGAAGAATATTAAGCAGTGCTTGATGGAGTAAAACTTTAGTTTTCTGTCAGATCTTCATTTAAGAACAGCCCACTAAATCAACTGATTGGAGTAAGTCAAGGGAAATATACAACTTCAATATAAATGTTCCTCATATTATTTGGCTATGTAGGCTATTATAATTAATACATTATTTTGAAAAATATCAAATGTTAGCTAAAAACAATGATGGCAACATGAATTTAAACAGATTCTCCAGAATATTTAAATAGTCTATAATTGTATTAACTGTTAAACTATTATATGACTGTCCAAATTGTGATAGTTGGATCACAATGTTTATCAGTTTGGGGGAGTGGGGTAGTCATTCATTTTTTTGTTGATTGCAGACTAACTTTTTCATCAATTGGGTATCATATAAATAATGTTTTGTCTGATAGTATTTCATGCTTCCAGTGATTCATTATTCAATTTTTATATTTGTGACACTATTACTTCTATATTGCAGTATTTACATCAGAAATCAATAGCTTTGAAATTCCACTTAGTCATAAATGTCAATTTGTGAAGTTGATGCTTAATTGTTTTGAAAGGCAGTAGAATATTCAGATTTGTATGAATTTAGTGATCTGTGATTTTAGGTTTTTTTGATTCAATAATCTTTTCATAATGTCTTTCAGTCCTCACTAAAATGATTTCCTAGCATAATTAGTTCTGGAAGATTTGATTCATTTTAAAGTTAGTTATGTTTAAATAATTTTTTTTGTAGTCTTATGATGTCAAATTTTTGTATTTCCATTTTTGTGGTTTATTGTATTAAAAATATGATAAATATCTCTTTCATTTTGTATAACTTTTTTAAATAAGTGCTTTTATGTTGGGAATTATGCTTGTATGCATGTATGTCTTCTGACTAAAGTCAAGCCAATCAATATATTTTTATCAAGTTTGTGATATACTGATTAGCATTATTGATATTTTGTGTTGGTTGCCATTTCTTTTAATCTAGTTTCTTATATATGGAGATGGATCACACACTTTAATGAGCTTTAAAAAGAACTGATTGTAAAAGAATTAAACTTTAATAAACTCTGGTGATTAAGTTTTATTATGAAATAATGAACTTTATGTGATTAATATGCATTATGATAAGAGGTAATTATATGTATTCTATACAAGATGACACCATAAAGATTTCTTCAAGAGACTGTTACAAGTATTTATAAAGTCTTTAATTTGCTTTATAATGCAATGCATTTTCTAATTATTTTACATTTCTATTATAGTTTTTTTTGAGAATAGTTAAGGATATCAGTTTACATATTAGGTAAACATAAAGAATATATATAAAGATTAGAAATTTGCAATCTATTATTTGCTAAAATAAATAAAACGGTATTACACTAAATCTTCCAAGGAATTTGGATAAATAAAATAGGAATGAGAAACAATACTATCATTTAATCAAGATGACATTAATATTGATAGGAAAAAATATTTTATTTTATTTTAATCACTTGCTTAATATGTATTTAAATAAATATATCAAAAGTTTCTATTATCACACTTTTTAAAAACTTGTTTTTTTTTATCTAGAGTCATATGACTTTATAAATTTTTATACTCAAGCCTTATATATTATTAAATATCTATTTTTCTCATGCAAAAAAAATGAATGGATAATTTTTGCTATGTATCTGCTATTGATTATGTCACATTACTGATTTGCATTTAAGTGTGTTTGCTGTCTATATTAGATGTATGTGTAAATTTAGTTTCATTTCTGTAATAAGAACTATTTTTTTTTTTTTACACATTTGATTCAAATAAAATAATAAGTAAAGAATTTGTATCAATAAAGTAATTATATGTTGGAAAATTTCAAGAAGTTTTAAGACATTTTAATTAACAAAAAAAAAAAACTGGTTTAAAATTTTATTTGTATTTACTGGAAATTTTACTAAACTGAAGAATTACTATGAAGAAATATGCTTTTTTTTATTTAAATCTAAAAAGTAATAATATTATAATTTCTTAGTTTTAATCAAGTTTTTGTTGATGTTTTTAACTTTCAAAATAATGTTTATTCTTTTTAAAAAATCACATATTAAAAAAAAAAGTTCTTTGGAGGTTATGTGACAATAATTTATATTTCAAAATAATCAGTATTAAGCTGCTATTTAAGAAAAAACTAAATCACATATGTTTGGGGTTTTAATATAAGTTTTCAAATTTTTTTTCATACAATAAATTTCACATTAGCTCAAATGGTCCTACTTCCATTTCTCTGTATTTACTTGTTTATAACCTTGTTGTATGGGGCAAGCATTCAGTTATCTGCTGTAACCTTTTCTTATCATTCTTATTAAAAATCTTGGAAATTTTTTGAATTCCAATTCACCATTGGAAAAAAATTCCTACATTTTTTTCTATTGCATTTATCTATTTCTACTTTGGGTGATTGAAATTTAAAGTTATTTATGAACAACACTTTTTTTTGTAAAATTGTTTATGTAAGTGCTATCTAGAAGTTAATGACTTTCAAGATAACATAATGAATAAAAGTCAGTTGTATGTATTATTTTACTATTTTTAAATCCCTACAAAAAGAAAGTTTGTGTTAACTAGCCATGTTCATTTTACAGTAAGGCTAAACCTTTCAGACTTGTGACAGAACCAATCTCCCCATATTCTTGTAACCCCTCCCCACTATTATTGACAATAATAAAATATCAATATAGCTATTAAGTATACCTATGTATGCAAATAATAATTTTAGTTTTTAATTAGATATAAAACATGCAGTCATTAATTTAAAATCAAATATATTGACTGAATTTAATTCTAGAAAAATATATACAAATCATTAAATGATTTTATAATTATTTTATAGTTTTAATGCAATAATATTGCCTCAACTTTTATAATATCTTTTTTTATATTAAAAAAGCTAATCCTTTCTTGAATTTTTATTCATACTATTGTATCACAAACCATCAAATGTCTCAAGCACATTACTTGTATAAAAAATGTTTGTCTGTACTAAGCAAAATTGGCTCACAAGTTATGTTGCTGACCAGATTGAGTTAAAATCTATTTTTTGATTTTGTTAATAACAATTATTTTTTGTTATTCTTGAAATTATGTTTTTCAGCATGAATTTGTAATTATATCTGTTGAAATCTAGCTTATGAATAGTAGGATAGCATTAAAAAAAACTATATTCATATATTAAAATCATTCATCTCTACCAAGAATTTTTCATGGAGTTTTCCATTGACATAAATCATTATTGCTTATTTATACAGTTTTTCCTAATTAGAAACTTAGATGCACCCATAAATGGCAATTACTATTTTCACCCTGGAATTATCTAGCTAAGTTGTATCTAGGACATTTAAATTTTTTTTTTAGAAACCATAATGCTGCTCCAGTGTACTGAATCAGTGTATTAATAATTTTAATGCCACTCAGTACAATGCCTGTTTGGCAACTAGCTTTGAGTGAAGACATCTTGTTTCAGTGTATATCCATTATATTTTTCTGGCATTGCTGTTAATCTCTCCAGGTTCCAACCTCAAACTAGTTGTAAATAATTTTTGAAATTGAAAACAAACTATTCTATCTATAACAAACTGTATTAGGTTATTAACATTAAAATCATAAATTTTATTTTAGCATACTTATTGACATTATGACTTTTGAGTAAATCAAGTGAATGTATTTGTTATCAAACTGAAATCAGATCATTAAAATCTTATATTTGGAGAATATCTGTGCATTTATTGTTAATCATGGAAGCTTTAATTCTGCCATTTTAAGCCTATACTTCTATCTATTAATTGGCTGCATTTATTTTTGGATCATAGATAAATTGAAGATACTATCATGACTAAATATTTCATTCTGTCTTGTAAAAAAAATTGAAATATTACATAGCCACTCTGGATACCTCTTCCAATTGTAAAGAGTTTTTGTTTCACAGATTGATTTTAAGCTCTTATTTAATCTACCACTTTTCACATTATTAACTAAAACATTCATTATTGATTGATTCTTTCTCAATATGTCAGTTATCCAATATTGTGTGTCTTTTCTCAGTAAGTACTTTTTTATGATTCTATAATAAATTTCAAGTCTTGTAAAAATGTTAAAATATTTCAAATACATATAATGATAATATTTAATAACAAAATGAATTTCATGCATTATAATATATTAATAATCAAAATGATTCCATCTCAATATGTCAGCTATGCAATATTGGGAATGTGCCTTTTCTCAATAAATACATTTTTTATGCATTCTGTAATAAATTTCAAATTTTGTAAAAATATGAAAATATTTCAAATACATAATAATAATAGTATTACAAATGAAAATGCTGTGATTAGCATAATAATGTTCAGAAATATTTGATGGCAAAAAGCAAAATGGTTTGGAAAAAAATAATGAATTGTTGAAGTGATTTATTAATAGTGAAAAATACTACCATCTGACAATTACATCGGAAGTAATGCAATCCTAGATATTTATCTGCAGTTATTTTTTATATTTAAGTGCTTAATATATTTTTATGGAAAATTATATAATAAATGAAAATAAAAATCCCAACAAAAATTTTGTTTTTAATTACCATATCATATGTAAAACAGAAGTTTAAAGCCGTAGAAAATATGTAATAGAGAAATAAATACAGCTAAAGTAAGATTAAAATAAATTCATTTATTAATCTGCTGAGTTAACTTTTGACATAAGAGTGTCTATTTCAAAGCATAGCTGGTAGATAATTAGCAGAGTGAGAAAGTAATTCCGATTATAAAAGATTAAACTTAGCGGTGTTTGGGAGATTTGCATAATTACATATATAATAGGTAACTGCGAAGCACTGCCTACATTGTCAGATTAAATAACCAATGCAAATCTCTCTAAAACTGCCAAGTTTAATCTTTTGTATTTGGAATTACTATCATACTCTGCTAATTATCTACCAGTTATGCTTTGAAACAGACACTGTGACGAAAGTTAACTCAGCAGATTAATAAACATATTTATTTTAACCTTACTCTGGCCATATTTATTACATAATTCTCTATTACCATAACCATATATAAAGTAAGGTAATTGAATCTTAGCAGTAAACATTTCTAGAATGCTAAAACGAACTAATTCACAGTAGTGAAGTAATTATACTATAAAGATTGCTTTTAGTCAAGGGTTTTAACTGTAAATGTAACATTTGTAAATAAAACATTTCATTATTCTGTATATTACTTATTTGTATATTTGATAATAAATTTGTATGTTATAACAATTTATTGTCATTGAAAGAAAATTAATATCTATAAATAGATTTGAAGGTATATTTTTTTTATTAAAAACAATATTGAAAATTTCTAGTTATATTTCATTTGCATGATTGACATATTTTCCAGAATTTATATATTTAATTACCATTTTGTTATGATTTAAAACTACTTTTTAGTTAGCCACCGACAATGACAACAACAACAACACAAAAAATTAAAATAAATGTAAAATGGAAGCTAAAGAAACCAACATCTATAATTGTTTTGAGTATAGCAGCAGTTAAAAAAGTCATTTAATCATTTATTGGAAAAAAATATTAATAAACTTTGAAAAAAGATCATACTTTTATGATAAATGAAAAAGTGCAAATATTGTGGAGTCAGACAGAAGATATTAATATTAAGCAAAGGTATTGCATAGCTGATAAATCCAGAAACTTTGTTAATCATATTAAACACTTCTATTCTTTGAAACATTATTTTGGTTATTAACCCTACTTTTTTTCATTTCAAATATTTCCCCATAAACCATTGACCAATTAGTGAAAATAACATCTTATATAAATAATTTGTGAAATAGAAATGCAATTACACAAATGAATGTGTAATCAAATAGTTATTTTAGGAAATATTTTTTTTTACACAAAGAATTTAATTGATTTAATATTTTGAAAATTAATTACTTCCTGAGTTATGCATATCTGTTAAAATGTATTTTTTAAAATAAAAGTATACAGTTAATATTGTTGTAAAAAATTTTTTAATATTATTTTATCAATAATTATCTCACAATGATAACCATTAATCTTTTCATTATATTATTTAAATTAACTTATTATTGATATAATTCCAGGATTTATAAGTAATAAGACTTATAAATTTTATTATATGTCAACATCATCTTGTTTTTAATTTATATTATTTAATTCAGTTTAACTTTATTAACCCTTATATCATTTTTTTTTGTTAGTTTAAACTGCTCCAGCTCTTTCTAAATTTTTCCTTTACAGACACATTGATGAAATTATGCAAATGTTTTCTATAAGTAAGTAATAGCATTTGATGCTTTGCATTAATATCATACCATTAATTAGTCTATTTAAAACAATTATAGAGATATATGTGGCCAATCAATGCAGATAAAGTATGAAGTTTGTATTGCATAATTTAAAATTGTTATTATTTAAATGTTGAATGATCATTTACTATAGAAATAATCATATAGTAATAGCAACTACAGTGACAAGAGTGTATGGAATAGACATTAGGAATTTTCCCTGCTTGATTTCTTTAAGGCCTCAAAGAGGAGTCAAAGAGTCTTCTTTTCAGTTATTTGCAAATTGCCTTTTTCAGTCATGTATATATATATAAAAATTAAGATTATAGCACATGCAAGATAGGTTCCAAAAAAATGCCTTGTAGTGTGAAACCATGTTATACAAGATCCAGAGTCAGTATAAAAAGAGGAGTTAGGTTCTGAAAATTAAAACAAATATATTTTTTTTAAATCCATAGAAGTAACTTCATTTTTATTAAAAATATTAACATCTGTATATATAACACAAAACAAAAAGAAATTAATTATAACTATTCATTTTAATAACCTTAATTTAATAATTTTCTTTCTCACCACTGCTTGTTACAAACAAACAAAAACTTTTTCACTTGAATGATATCTTCATCCAGGGCATTCTTTTCATCATTTGCTTCTGCTGCCCTCTTTAAAAAAGGTGTTTGGGTTTATTTGCTAGTTTTTATAAGATCGTTGTAGATTTCCTGGTATTGAAACAGATCTATCGACCCGTCTGTTTATTTATTTTGTGCTATGCTTCACTCAGATTGCATGTATTTTTTTAATTTAAAACATCGAGTTTGTGCTTGTAATATTGCCGAGTATGCACGTTATAATCACCTTGTTCATTATAATATGCAGATGCAGTCATGGGTAGCATATACACATACCACCCTGGCATTTGTTAAAACTGAAATAAACACAGCAGTGTGTAGTTAGAATTTATGTATATAACAAAATTATAAGTTAAATTTGTAAAATTATTATTTAAGAAGTTGTGTTTAATGTTCATTTAAAATAATTTTCAAGTTCTATTGTTTGTTTAAAATTGCGAGTTTTAACATTTCATCTAAAAATAATCTTCTAGCTGAAAATTAATCTCATTTAAAATTATAGGTAAAAACAAATTTGAAAATCTAGTCAGGCATAAGTTTATCTTAAGTGCAATTGGGAAACCCAAGGGAAAAGAGCTTTTAACTCCAGATTTAGTTGTGGATAACATTAAAAAGAGGGAGAAAATTTAGTTAAAGGCAAAAGTAAACAAGTGACATTGCAAAAGTAAAAAAAGGGGGGGGGGGATACTGGCAAAAATAGAATATTAAAAAGGAGTAGTGGTCATTAAAAACATTTAGATGCAACTTTTTCCAAACGAGTATTGAAGAATAATAATCAAAAAGCTGTTCCTGCATTACTTTTTAGCCAAACTGAATTCGAACCAAGCAATTATTAAAATCTGTTAAGATGAGAACCATGGGCTAGTGGGGCGATAGACTTGCTATCTATCTCCCATGGAAAACTGTTCTACAGAATGGAAGAGAACATCAATCTCAGCCCTGGCCCAGGGATGGAGAAGCCGCACCCAGAAGTAATGGAGAAGCCATAACCCGAAGTAATGGAGAAAAACACATCCTGACTTAAATCGAGAAAAGTCCCATCCTGACTTAATGGAGAGAAAGCGCCCAGTAAAGAATGCCTTGAAAGACTTACTACCAAGTATTACCAGTAAATTATTCTGCAGAATATGCTAATTTCATTATTAAACAAACTCTAAATTAAAGCTAGCTAACTAATCAAGTTTCGTATCTCATTATATTATTTAAATGTTACATTAAATCATTTATGTAAATTTACTTTAAAACTTAGAGCACTCTTAAATTTCTTGCTTGATCATAAACATTTAAGTTCTATAAAAACAATTAAACATAAATTTTTTATTCATTTTTCTAAATTATCACTTTATCGATTTCTGCAATTTGCTCTTATGCCATCTATATTTAGTTTTAAATTCATGTTTATTAATTTATGCTATGTTCATCAGAACGGAGTTTTGTGGGGTTTGATAATTATTGGAGAGGCGATTAGGTACCTTTCCATTATGGTGGAATATTATAATATAAAGAAATATAGGCAAAACTCCCTTCTGAAATCAAACCATTATTTCGCTAGAGTGAGCCAGCTATTTGTAATGTACTGAATAAGTTATTTTAAAGTCAGTATTTTGTATTCTATACAGCATATACATATTATTCTAACTCTTGATAAATCCCCTAAATTTGCTGTAACTCTCCTTAATTATAGGTTAAGCTATACAGATATCCTTAAGTTAGATTTCTAGTGTTGCCTTTGTAATGCGACTATATATGCTATTTATGAACTGACCAGTGGTAGTGGCACTGATAGAAGCTATAGATTTGGCGTAATTAATTTAGGCAAATATTAAATTAGCGTGGCGAATGGGTTGCTAGTTAGCATAAATATGCGTAGCTTCTTGCTATACCTATAGTGGCCTACATTTGGATTGCTTCCATGTTAAATCATGCACCTTATGTTTAGGCAACTGAGATATTTATCTTGTATTGGAAGGAATTAAATCGTTCCAAGGGCTCATTAAGCCGCTATTCCATTCACTTGAATAAAAGAGCCTCTCATATTATAGCAAGTAGCGCAGTCTGAGGAACGGATTACTAGGCAATGAATCTCAATTAAGAGCACATTCGAGACACACATATTCTGATATTATAGTTTGTAATGCCATAGAATCTGATGTTAGACTACCCGGCATCAGTTCAGCCTCCCATAGAAATTAACATCGGCTTTATCTGATTCAGAATCTGAGTTAATGCGATTTATCTGTGTAGTAAATTATGTTTAAACTTTATAGTATAACTCCAAACTGTTACCAATTAATTGATCACTCTAGCAATTACTAATTTTCCTGATGTAGTCCATAGCATAAATTATGACATAAAGGATGGGATATATTTATCTCGCAGTCTACTTAACCTTAAAATGAGTTTCGTTGGCAGTCAAACCGCTCAGGCTTTGAAACTTGAGACACTAGATCTTAATTATGTGTATATTCTCCTGTAACATAAAAAATGGTGTAAGCATATTGTCAGTTCTGCAAATCCATAAACTATTTAAATGCTTTGTAAACCTAAGCTTTTCTTCATCTGCACGTGATATATATAATTCGTCTTGTTTTATCATTTATTATTACATTAAACATTTTGTAAACCCAAGTATTCGCTCACCTGCGTGTGAGTAATATATAATTTGCGTTTTATCATTTACTGACTATTACATTAAATGTTTCTTGTAAACCTAAGTATTCATTTACCTGCATGTGAGCAAATATATATATATAATTTACATTGTTATCATTTATTGATTACTACATTAAATTTTATAAAATATAAATTCATCTCAATCTCCATTTTTGCCAATACCTTGTGAATCACTAGTTAAGTTATATAATCCCATGTGTATGTGTGTGGAGATGTCTCATGTTTTACCGCTTTGCTACTGCTGGAACGTGAAAGAAGGAGATATAGAGTGTAGTCTCAGGCATGTCATTCGCTATGGGCTGATTTGGAAGCATGGGTAAGAGAGTTGAGGCATGATCAGACCTAGGATATTACTATCCCAACTTGGTCAGCTTTTGGTTTTCTGTCTCGAACTTTCGGTCTGTTGAGCAAATGTACTAACTTGACTGTTACAGTATGGAGATAGTTGAGCTTCTTTCAGCAGATGAGTCTGTATTCAAGAAAAATAATTCTAGATTTTTAGCTAAACATAGATCTCCCCATAATTTTTTTAATATTAATTCTTTAACTTTACAATCTCGACTTGATGTACAACTTTTGATTCCATTTCCAGCAAATTCGCTTTGCCAATTTCTTTCGTCAATATATCTTGATAGTCCCCAATAGCCATAATTCTCAAAAACACAGTCTTATTGATTTAGCAAGTTTTAATATGCCACAAATTAAATTTTCTGACTATTCAAGCCCAATTTTTATTTCAACCGATGATGGGTAAATGTTTTTCCAACATGCATTTAATGTTGATGTTTTTAGTTTTTTCAACAAGGATATTATTTCTATACAGTGCTTAATTGAAAATTACTTTCAAGCTTCCATTACACCAATTGATCTCCTTTTATGTCTAAAATCCTTTGTAATGATCTAATGTAAGTTTTAAATGTATTAATAAATACCTTGATTCGGTGGCTGTAGCAGCAAATTAGTATTTAGTGGGAGGAAACATTACGTGGACATTGAGATAACTCAAGTCTTGTGGTGATCTTGAACATTATCTAATAGTAGTATCACTTTGAAATCCAAATTTTTCTTCTTTAAATAATTTGCAAAGTCTGGCACAAAATACTTCAAAAACCATTCTCAAAATAAATCTCCAGTTAGCAAATCTTTTGAATTTGCTGTCCAATATTCTGGTAAGGTGTTTTTATTTATGTCTTTTAGTGTGCAGAGATTTGAAGATCTATGAACAGGCAAGGGTTTTGTCATAAAGTCTCTTGATGTATTGCTACAAAAGTAATGTTACATAATCTTTAGATACTTTAAAGCCGGGAGCAGTTTTTCTTGTTTTGATATAAAGATTCTATTAGACATTTCCCCTCATCAAAGCCCAGTTTCCCTGGCATTAAAAAAAACTTGATGTGGTGTGTATCCTTGCTCTTTTCACATTTTTTCTGGATATGTTCTGGCAACTTCATGATCAACCAATGCAGATTTGCCCTGAATTTTTATGCTATGAATTGCAAAGCGCTTTTTGAATTTTTCAAACCAGCTCTTTACTTGCCACTACAAAATCTGGGCTGACAGATGACTCTCATTTTTTTAAAAAGTCTTTTTAAATTTTAAGAGCTCTTTGTTTAATATTATTGCTAACCAATGGAATTCTCTTTTGGCAGCTGTCATCAATCCAAATGCTGATTGCCCTTTTCATTTTTCTGTTATTGGCACATGGGGACGAGCTGCATATTTTGAAGATATTTAAGACCTTATCTCAGTAGCATTTCTAATTTTCTTTTCATTTTTTTTTTTAATGATTTGGACTGTTACTTTATTTAAATTTAGAGCTTTTGCAATGTGTGATGGTTTTTCTCTTTTATAAGATGATCCAAAATTTGTATTTGTACATCCAGAGAAATAAATTTTCTCTTAAACGTTTTTATTTTTATCATGGTTTGGGACTGAAATTTAATTTTCCCAAAATTAGTCTTCAAAATAAAAAGATATTTCTTGATACATATCCCAAAAAACTTAAAATAAGTTTCTTCCAAAACTACAAACACTAGAATTTCTTAAAATAACATTTTCTATGGTTCATGAACTGAATACTTGAAACACAAAATGTGGAATGATGTGCAATTATTCAGAGAGAGTCTTAATAAAATAAATTTCAGGTATTCCGCCAATTATATGTATTCGTGATGTGATAATAAAAGTACAGTATTCCCCCAATTGTATTTTATTTTTGTGTACACATATGTATTGTGTGCCCATAGTGTGTAAATTTAGATTTCTAAATATAGTACGTACTGTAGTAGTGGGATTTGAGTTTAAACCTGGTAATGTTTTTTTTTAAAAAAGGAAAATTTTATTAGCTTGGTTTCAGCCCTCTAAATTTATTTTATTTATCTGTTAACAAAATCTTTAAGATTAACACATGCTATTCTTAATCTAAGGATGAGACAATAAAACTAATGGCATTATATTAGTGATATATTAATAAAAGTATATAAATAGTTTTATGGGATAGCAATAGTAAAATAAAGTATACATATATTGATAAGTTTATTTACTGTATACAGTTTCAAAATAATCTTTAAACATAAGTTTATTTACTGTATACAGTTTCAAAATAATCTTTAAACATGTGTGTATGTGTATTTATATGCAGATATGATTAAACTATATTAAATTATATGTATACAAAGGAAAGCATTTTGAAATATTTAATTTATTTAAAACAAGTATTTAGATATTGATTATCGTATATAAAATAGATGAATAAGAAGAAGTATAAGCTTTATTTAAATATTTGTATGTATTTTGTATTTTAATTTGTATATTTATGCTTTATTATTTTAAAACATATTGTACAAAAAATATATTTTATAAAATCTTATATAAAGCATTTTAACAGTATGGAATATCAGTTTGTAGGAAAAAAAACTTTTATAAAGTGAATGAATGAATGGATTTGATTCCAAATAAAGAATTATTATGGAAGCGGATGTGTTTAAAGATTATGGAATAAAATGTCATAGAAACAATATCCAGGATATGACTTTTTAAGTAATGTCAAAGAACATTGATTTATTTGCATGCTCTCCTTATAGATATATAAAGTTTATCGGTACAGTACATATGTTAAATAGTAGGAGTACAGTATTAAATGAGAGTTTCCATAAGTTCTGATTGTGTTAGAGCAAAACCGTGTTGTAGGTGGCATGTTATACGAAGTTTTCTGCAATTTCTTATTGTGCTGCAGTAAAATCATGTTAAAGAATACTGTGCTATAAAAGGATTAAAAATAAAATAATTGAATGACTTTATTGCTTGGCAATTAATAAAAAGTTTGAGCACTAGAAATTGCAGAACTGGAATCGATTGAGGATCTTATGGTCCAGAGTCTGACCCTTAACTGTTATACTAAACCATATAGGGCATTAGTATAATCAATTCTAGAATCCCACATTCCAGAATCTGACACTGTCTGGACACTAAACCATTATTTTTATATTGTATGAGAAAGCTTAAAATTTGAAGAGTTTAAATGAGACTCTCAAATGAGAACAGCATGTAGGAATGACTACATTCTGAAGTTAATATGGACTTCAAAACATCCAAGCAAATTCATGGTATGCTGATAATGAGACTGCTATTTTGTTTTCATAGAACAAAAGTTAATAAAAAGAATATGACCTAGAGCATATTTAGTTGCGATAAAAATATTAACAGTACACTATTCATTTTTTTTTTAAAAAAAAAAAAAGGTACAGTACAGCAAGTATATTATTATTTTTACTTTTTTTCAGTGAATGTGAGTGAGTGAATGCACAATAAATATTTAAGTGAATGTGCAAGTATGTTATTTTTTTTGAGTAAATGTGAATGAATGGATGCACAGTAAATATATAAATATATTCTTTCAATTATAATTTGCGTCTGTTTACTCAATCACATTCGCTCAAAAAAAAAAAAAAAACTTTACTGTCCATATCTTTATTTTTTTTTGGAAAGTAAATGAATAACGAAATGTTAGATTTTTATCGCAATTAAATATGCTCTTAAATGAATTTTTTTTTTCATTAACTTTTTTTAAATATGTAAACTGTAAACAAAATAATCGCTTTATCAACAGACTATGGTTTGCTTATATGTTTTGATGTTTTTAGGTCCATATTACCATCAGAATTTATACATCACTTCTACTAAACTCTTCCAACTTAAATTTTTTGACATAAGAATGGTTTAACATAATATGAGTGATCTTAAGAAAGATAGTCTATACATTTATTAAATTTCTTAAAATTTTTAGCTTTAAGCTTAGAAAACATTTTTTAATGTAAAATACTGTACACATCAAATTTGGAAAAATAATAAAATTGAGAATAAAATTTATGTGTTTTCATTGTCAATTGTGAAGAAACATTATTAGTAAATGTGATAGCATGTGATCTAGATGAAAAATTACTACTACCATATTTTTAAAATTTATTAAATTTATAAATTTGGATAGCATATAGTTGAAGTAGTGCATATTGATATACCATGTGACACAGCTTCACTATAATGAGGCATGAGACATGCATAGTTTTTCATTAATACTGGTGAAATGAAAAAAAAATTTTTTTTGAAATATTCAATTCTTTTCATTTGTTTAAAAAAAAAATATATTGAACTAATTTTAATTTATTTGATTGCATACTCTCATTTGTGAGAATGTAATCAGAATTATATTTTCCCACTACTTTTCATTATTTTGATAATTGAAAACTTGTTGAAGAA
The DNA here is from genome assembly GCA_028023455.1 of Epiperipatus broadwayi. Lineage (NCBI taxonomy): Eukaryota > Metazoa > Onychophora > Udeonychophora > Euonychophora > Peripatidae > Epiperipatus > Epiperipatus broadwayi. Next base: position 989,194 of record JAQFVV010006205.1, read on the forward strand.
TTTTTATAATTTTTCTTCAGTTTTCCATTTCATTTATAGTAGATTCTTTTTGAATGTTCTTTTAAGCAACATGCATTTTCTTCAGATTATTTGTCAACCAGTAGTCCATTATTATGATAAATATTAAAAAATAATAATGAAACACATTATTTAGATAACATGCTAATTGTTGAATTAAGAAAATACTTGTATTTTTTTTTTCACTTATAAAAAATAACAGTTACAATAAATAACTACATGCATTATGCCTGTAATTTTAACTTGTGATTGTGTAGCTGTACTAAATATGTCACGATATGTTATCATGTTAATTGGATCAAGCATGTCTTAATTTGTTTGTCTGTTTATCTACATTTTTAAACTTTGCACAATGTCTAAATGTGATTGCTGTTGAAAATTGATTTGATATGAATTTGCAAGGTGAGAGAAACTAGGCAAAAATAATAATAATTCTCATGTGATTTTTAATTGAATCAGTTTTGAATTATTCATTCAATGATTCTCATTGAATAAAACTCTTCAATAAACAAGTGAACTATGTGTATATTTTAATGTTTAATGAGACCCAGCAAAATCAGCTCATGGTTTATTTTTTGAATAAAATCTTAATAAGTATAATGCCTTTAGATTTCAAGGTCACATTTTTCTACAATTCATTTTTTAATATTTCTTCACTTTTTCTTGAAAGTATGATAGCAAACACAGTTTGAAAAAATATTAAATAAAAAAAAAAAGAAAAATTCTTACATTTTTTGCATGCATCTTCTTGTATCAGCATCATCATAAATCACTTCTCAGCCATTTTCTTATCTTGTACATTCATTCATGTGAGATAGTTCTCTTGATTTTTCACAACTTCATTCTATTTTTTTGTTAATTATTTTGTAATCAGTATATATTGTATAGAGTTGCTATTTACCATGTTTTCAGATGTGTTTGAAACCAAATGTAATGAATACAGAAGAACTAATGATTAACTGTTAATATAAAAATGTTTTTAACATAATAGTGGTTCATTTAATGGGAATCAAATGACATTTGAGCTTCAGTCTTGAGATATTTTTTTAAATTTGCTTCAACAGAGAACTGATGCAGAAACTTTTAGCCTTTGAATCTGCTAAATTGCCTAAGGCATATATTCTTAAAATCTGCTTGTATTTAATGTTAATGAGTAGTAGTAAAAAAAAAAAAGTCTTGACTGAAAAATTTTCAGTTTATCTTTAAGCAAATGAAAATATTTAAAAATGTTAATACTATATCAAAAAGTATTATATAGTTACTCCTAAATATATATATACATCTTTATCTGGACAGCAAACTCAATTGGTTCCCAAAATGCCTCAAACTAAAATCTAGTATAAAAAATAAGTAATTAAAATGAGTCCCCATGGGAAAAAAAATCTGAAAGCTTAATTTAAAAAAAAATTAAAACTATTTAAAAAAAAAAAAAACTTAAATTGAAAAAAGTGTTGAATAAGTATTGTGGATAAATATACTATATAAAACATTTCTTTGATGGTTTGTCATTTTGCTTATGTAGCCAGAAAATATTTTCTGAATCACTATTTATTGAAATAAGTTTGTAGGAAAAAAAATCAACCAGCAATATTTCTTTTTAACAGTTTTAATAATTAATACAATATACATATTAAAATATTTTATGTTCTTTTATCAAAGTTTTTTAAATATCAATACAACTTTGAATTATTTTTTTTTACAGTATTTTTTTTTTAAAGTGATAATTCACACATTTATCTATTTTACATAAATACAGTCAAAGTTAAATTTTACTCAAATATAATGTATAGTTGATTGCTATAGTTTTAATAATCTAAATGGCTAATTTTTTTTTTCAACAGCTGTTGCTTTGAATATGTCAGAAACAAATTATGAGATTATTGATTTAAAATTGAATAAATGATTGATATTTTAAATTTATATTTAGTAATCTTTGACTATATAAAATTCATTAACTGCAAAATGCATGAAATAATTTTTTTTATTTTAAAGTTAACATAACAATTATGTTGACCATATTTTATATTTATGATATTCATATTTTTGCTTCAGGCAAAGTAATGATCTTAAGAATTTTAATTCATAAAATTGATTGAATGAATATATTTTAATTAATATATATACATTTCAAAATTTAATATTAATACCATGTGATCAAAATATGTTTTTGATTACTATATTGAATGAAACTGGCATTTTTTGCTTTTGTAGTCATTAATGTCAAAAATCTTTATTTTGGATGTCATAAATGTTAGAATTCTGATTGTCTTGTAAGGACACTAGATGAAAACTCAAAGTTCGTCAGTTGTATTTTAATTCTATAATCAAAACATAATATTGTGTAATGAATAAATTCTATACTTGATAGCTCATATATCTTCTCATGTATTAAAAAAAAAAAATTCTTTAAGATTTTTGAACTTTCCAATAGTATGTTTTCTTCCCAAAACAAGTTGAAGTTTGAGGTAGCATGTCATGATCATTATTTACTGTTGCTCGACATTTTTATTTTAGCTTCCCATCACCATAAATTTCAATGAGCTCTGCAATATTTCTTATTGTTTCAAATATAAGACTTAAGATAATTAACATTAAGATTGGCAAATTGAAGAAGATATTTATATCAAGGCCAGTTGTATTGCTTTTTTAATTACCAATGAACTTAACTTTTTGCATTTATTATATCATTTGTGCACTATATGATGATAAATAATGTAGGTATTATCCTAGGGTTAATGTTTTATATTTTTAATAATTATGTATGAATAAGGAAGAACAAATTAAATAATTTTACTCATAGGTTATTAAAAATCAAAGATAGCTATTATAAAGTTAAGTGACAAAAAATCCCAAAATGTTTAAGATTGTATAGAGTAATAAATTTTTTTTAGTTTGATTGGATTTAGGTTTAATTAAAGTTTAGATAATGGTAAAAATTATATTTGATTAATAATTGAATGATTTGTTGCTCAATGTAATGTTTGACTATCTGAAGTGGTAAATGGAATTTCAATCTAAAAATCTTTAATTCTCAAATCCTTATTCTGTCATGTTAATTACACATTACAGTATATTGTCTATTATATAAATACACACACACACACACAAAAGATTATATAAATATTACTTTTAACATATTCGAAAGTGAAAAATATATTTTTTATTAGTTGTGCCAAGTTTATTTTTAAATAATGAAGGAGCAGATTATATTTATGTTCAAGTTGAGGGGGCATATATTGGAAAATATCTTGCTTGGAATATTCAGGTTAATCATGATTTTTTTAAAAGGACATAAATAGTTAAAAAAATATTTTTTTTTGTTTGTTTACAGTCTTACAGTAAATACATATTAAAAATAATTGACTAGTTAGTTGTTTCTGATGTTATGTAAGATCTGAGCATTAGAAATAATAGGTTTTGCTTTGATTCAGGAAAGCATGATTTTAAAAGAGATTAACTATGAGTATTTGAAGAGTAGAGATAAGGGATGTGAGGCCTTGGGAGAAGATAGTTTAGTATAAGTCTGCTTTTTGGCACATTACTGATGATATTTGCAAACAAGACTCCCTAAATGTGTAATATAACTTCAACATATTACAAATGGGAGAGGAAAAAAATCACTGCTTAAGCTTCAAAGTTAGAAAACACTTTTTTTCCAAATTTTTGTTGGTACTTGAGTATCTTTGCCTTGGACATTTTTATATTGGCAACTAAACCTAAGTAATAATAACGCAGGTTTTTATAGACAAATTAGAGAAGTTAGTGAGAAATGAATGTGTATGGTTTATACAAAGTCTAGAGAGACAATGTTGGTATGCAAATGATCACATGTTTATATTGTCTGATTAAATATTATTATAAATAAGGAATTTTTTCTATTCAGAAAAAAGTCTAAACAATTAATAGTAAACAGATATATTTTCTCACAATTTTCTAAACAAAGTTATGTTTAAGAATGACAAATAAACATTTTATTTACAAAATATTTTAAAGCATTTTAAATATTTCTAGTAAGTAGATTTGTAATCCCCCAGTAAAATATCTTTTTTTCATGTATTGTTTATGCAATTTGTACTAAAATTTATATTTTCATTTTTTTTCTCTAACAATATTTTTTAATGAGAATTGATACCTTTTTTTTTTATTATAAAAAAATATTTATTGTCTTTTTTCCATTTTGCCACACTCTTTTCTATTTGTTTATTAATTTTTTAAATATCATTTCTAATGTTTATATTAAATAGCAATAATGTAGAATAATATTGGAAACGATTTATTATTGCAATTGTGCCAATAGCTTAATATTATTTTTCAAACTGTAATAGAAAGCAATTATATCTAAATGGTGTTGAAAATTATATGACTAGGTACCCAATAATAATAACAATAGTAGTAAAGATTTTCAATAAATGAATTATAATGAATTGATATATTGTATTTTCATTTGAATTGGTTTTAAGCAAAAAACAAAATTGTGTCATAGTATAAGAAAATATATGTATTCTACAGCAAGAAAACATGAAAATTGTTCATGATTGGGAATATAAGCTAAATTTATTGACTGAAGAAAATATCTGAAATTTCTATATAAGCAATAACAAACTATATATGCTTTTATAATTTTCATATTAGTAATGTATCAATTATTCCTTTGATAAATATTAATCTCTGTCACCAAAATGTTTTTTAATTATTCTTTCTCTGTAATATTAAAATGATAGTTGCATTAAACAGTAGATATTATTCCAAACATATTCACAAGAAAATTGATGTTCATTCTTTAAAAGAATCTATTATACGTATAGATTTCAACAGCTACTAAACACTGAAATTACTGTTTTGGATCTTCAGAACTATCATATTAACGAAGCATAGAATTCTCTTAAGGATTGTGTTATAGATACAAGTAAATCTATTCTTGGATTCAATAAAAAGAAGAATCATGATTGGTTTTCTGACAATGATCATATTATTAGTGCTTAAAAAGAAACATGGCATTCTCTGCCTGGAAAAGTAATAAATATAAAGATCTGAAGTTAATTTGACAACAAAGCTTAAAAATGATTGATGGATTAAAGCTGCAAAGAAGATACAGATATTTGCTGATTGCCATTCTAAATCTTTTTTGATAAATTAAAAGCAACAAATGGATCTGAAAAATGGTATTACATTCCTAATAAATCCAATAATGATCCTCTCTTATATGATGATAATGATATTTTAAATAGGTGGAAAGAGTATTTTAATCATTTTTAAAATAATGATACAAGAATTGATATGATGACTTAATGATATATTCATTTTATCTACTCATTTAGATTTAGACAAAGATATCCAGCTTAATGAAGTTAAACCGCTCTTTGTAATCTTAAAAATGGGAAAAGTACAGATCCTGATGAATACCTGGAAAAGTTTTAAAATATAGTGGTGATATGTTGGCTTCAAAAATATTGGAATTTTTTTAGAAATATTTGTACCCATCAAACCTTAATGATGTTTGAATTGTTCCAGTTTTCAAAAGCAAAGAGAATAGATAAGATTGCAGTAATTATCATGGCATATTATTATTATTCATTACAGTAAAAGTACTTTCAAGAATATTGTTGAATATATTGTTTTCAATTATGTGTGAATGGTTTCCAGAGACTCAGTTCAGTATGGTTTTAGGAAATCAAAAAGCACTATAGATATAATTTTTATTGCCAGGTAAATAGAAGTGTCAGCAACAAAGGAATGATTTATATATTGCTTTTATTGATTTGATCAAGACTTATGATAGGACAGACTTATGGCATTGTTTGAAAGTAGTTGGTTGTCCACTAAAAAACTTTCAAGTATTATACAACTTCTACATGATAGAATGAGAGAAAAGTGTTATTACTACAGGTGGAAAATTTTAGGCATTTGAAATGAAAACTGATGTTAAACAAGGATATGTACTTGCTTCAACTTTGTTTTCAATTTTTTTAACAATGGTCTTTGAAATTGGTAACAGGGATATGATATAGATCTGATGGTGAAATTTTTAATTTGAATCTATCAAAAGCAAAAAGAATAACTTTATCTTCTTGGATTGTGGATTTACAGTGTGTTGATGATTATGCGATTTTTGCCAGTTCAAAAGATGATTTACAGAATGTTCTTAATCCATTTTATAAATATCTTGGTTTATTAATTAATGTTCAAAAAACTCGAGTTCTTTATCAGCCAGTGATGAAAGAATAATTTTCAACAACTTTCAGCTTGGACAGTTATCAACTTGAGAATTTAAACCAGTTTAATTATTTTAGTAGTTTTATAAATAGAAAGATGGACCTAGATATTGAGATCCAATGTTACTGCTACTTTTAACAAGTTAAAAGATATACTATTTCATCATAGTGAAATAACTACTGCAACTAAATTAGCAGTATATAAAGCTGTTATTTTATCTAATTTATTGTATGGATGTGAAACTTGGATACCCCATTGTGCAGTAATTAGAAAAGTTTTATTTAAAGATGCTCCAATACAATAGCAATATCATAAAAACAATCAATATGTTCTTCAATTTGCAAGATGTGATATTGTTGAGTCTACTATTGTAAAATCATACATTTGGATTAAAACAAACAATGGAAGATTTCATAAGAGAGTGTTTTATGGTGAACTTGAACATGAGTTTTGTAGGTGAGATAGACCTTGTCTATTATCTCAGAAATTCTAGAAAAGTACTATGTCAGTTGTTTTCATTCTAAGGATATGATAGAAAATGGAATATATTGGAGTTACAATTAGACATAGTGTTGAAGTATTTCAGAAAGAAAAGTTTTCTGCTGAGGAAATTAAAAGTTAACACTGTAAATTAACAAGAAAACAGAAAATTGGATCAACATGTTCTATATGTAGAGTTGTAGTTCTTAGATTAGTTTACATATTCATAGTAAAACTCATTTTTAGAGTAATTTTCTTTCTCTCCTTTTCATTTTCTTTTTTTTTTGGAGTTGGAATGGCCATACTCATTTTTGAATGGTTGTTTATTATTATTACCTCATTGCTAATCTTTGAATATAGCACAATTATGGTTTTTTTTTTTTAATAAATGTAGAAAATGATAACCTAGCTTAAGATTTTTATAAATGTTTATAAATTTAAAAATAAGTGTTATGTTTTTAAAGGGCAATAATAGATAATGTAAAATTCACCTGATAGTTATACAAAAGAGATTATGCTTGAAATAAGCAGAATTAATTATTTGTAATTATTCATAGAGACAACATTGATTGAAAAAATATTGAATGGATTAGTTTACAAAGAATTACAAAACTTATTGGACCATAATAAATTTTTTTTCTGTAATTTGCTTTAAAAGATGATTAATTCAATATGGAGAATTTATCAATTTAAAGCATTTATATTTACATATAATTATTGATAAATAAAGTTGAGTTGGGTTCAATATAATTTTATCTAATCCTATTTCCATTAATATTTAAAACTTTTTTTGTTGATTATGTGAGCTGGGGGAAGATTATAAAATTAACTCTAACTTAGAAGGATGATTAAAAAAATATTTGTGTATGTTTTAATATTATAAATTTTCTGTCAAAGATTATATTTCATCCATATATCTTTTTTTTTTTTGTCATCTGTTCTGTTTTTTAATGAAAAGCATTAAATAATTATGCTTGTCAATATATTGTCATCTTTTCTAATATTGTGGGCAATGTTTTAGCTTTTGGGTAATATCATTTACACATATTGTATTTTATTCTTCTTTCATTCTTATTTTTTCCTCATATATTTTTATAATAAAGTTAATTAAAAAATGTGTAGTTCTTGCACATTGTACAATCAATCAGTCACAACCATATATTTAGTTATTTTATAGATAATTGATTTTTTAAAATTAGATTTCATTCAAAAAATTTCAGAGACCAAATTATAAGAACTTGCAGGATTCAAAAAAACTTTTTACATAGTTTTAAAATCAGGTATCAGCAATTAATGACATTTATGCAATACTTGACAAACAGTCCAATTTATTGAAGGCATTAGCAATCTATGCTGGCATATATTTAACATATTATATGGTTAATGACACCTGGAAAAATTTCCATCTAGAACAAAAAAAAATATTTAAAGATGTGTATTTATTGTAGTTGTAAATCCCCATGTTATCCTTTTTATTATTCTTTACTTTTATTTACAAGATTGACCCAAGCTATAGGTGCATTAGGCAATTATCCAAGGTCAAAAATTGTAATTAAAAAAATATTTTTTTTAATAGGGGTGTCATGATTGAAATCTGTCTAGAATATTAAAAACTCTTAGGCAGTTGTTTTGTTTTTAAAGTTTTCTGTAAAATTAATTGGAATACAATATTTAAAGTTGTATTTATTTTAACCTTTTCTGCTCAAAGTCTTGTAAATGAGAGATTCCCCCCCCCCCTTTTTTTTTTTTAAAATGAAGATAATAATAATTAGGTATTTGATTAAATTAAAAAAAAAAAATCAATAAATTTGAATGACTTTTTAATAGTTTAAATTTGGTTTAGATTGCCAATTTTAAAAATGAATTTGTAACTAGTTTATATTTTTAGTATTAATAAATAAATAAAAAAGTGTTTATTCTACTAACTATATTTATCAATAAATAATGTATTTGAAATTAAAAAATTGCTTATTATTATTATTATTATTATTAAGTTTCATACATGAAAAAGTTTTATTCTTAATAAGATGTATTGGCTCTTAATCTAATATTTCAGTTTTATAATTTATAAAATTCTCTTGGACTAGTAGTAGTGCTAGATGCAAGAAATAAAGATTTGCCAGTGGACCAATCACTTTGTGATATTTTATAAATAAAGTATATATACTTTATTTTAGAAATTAGAAGAAAGCTAAATAAAAAAAAAATCTAATTTGCAAATATCTTGCTATACTCCAAAGAAAAATTTAAAATACCAATGGAAATGTATGAATTAACACTGTTAGAAACTATTTGTTATTGTTAAATAATTACTACAATATAATACTTATTTATCAGTAACAAATTAAATCATTTAATATATTAAATAAATTTTAATATTTTGCTATGAATATAGAATCCACCAAAATGTGGCAAGATGTACACAGTATATTTATTTATTAACAGGCACAGATAAATGAATATTTAGCAGCAAAAAAAAAAGATTTAAAGAACAATAAGTTTTATGATTTTTTATACAGACCAATTTATACTTTGATTCTTTTTAAATAAAACACATGATCTTTCATATTACCAATTATATAATTTATTGTTTATTAAATCTAGTATATTTATAAATTTGTTCTATATATCTATATAAAAGTAAAGTCCCTGCTCCAGATTTTTTTTCAATATTTCATAAAATAATATAGAATTAATAATAATAAGAAAACTTGTAGTCGGTATTATTTTATTTTTGCCATCTGTGCAGATCAAAATATTAGTCAAGTAGCTGTGCTTTTTTTATGTGGAGTCTAAATGCAGAATAATTTAGAATTATATTTAGAATTTATTAGTTATAGTGATATGACAATTTTATTTAGTCATATCAATTATGAATTTATCAAACACCAAACTTTTGCTAATTTAAATCTTTGACTTCTATTTTTTCTTTGTTTGACTTTCTTTTTCTTTTTGATATTTTATATATATTATATCAGAAATAGTTTAAGTAAACTGTTGTAAGTACATAACTATATCTTCCATGTAGAAATTGTTTTTGTACTAATTGTATTATCTGAAAAGTGCTTTTAAAGAAAGTAAAGGTAAAATTCTGTTTATATTAATTGCTTTGGCTGAAAATTATCCCCCAAAAGAATTTCACAGTATAAGTTTGAAAGCTTTTTATTAATATTGATAGTTTGGATTATTAAATTAGTAAAACTATATAGAACATGTCAACTTCTTGGTGGTTGAATTGCTGATAATTATATATAATTAATATACACACTGATTTATTAAAGTCAGTTCATACAACATATTGTACTGGTTCAAATATATTTTTGAAATAAATCGTACAAGCTTTTCAACCACATACTAACATAGATATATTAAAAAGAAAGAAGGAAAGAAATAATATAAGCAAAAGTACTCAGGTCAATATTAATTTTTTCCTTAAAAGTTGCATGTTATTTATTTATGTCATTCTTATTTATAAACAGTAAGATAATATATTGTAAAGGTAAGAATTGGCACTCTACGTAACAAAATCTAGAACACAGGTAAAATACACTAAAGCTGACCGAATCTGGATGCTAGGATCCAGAATCCGGCCGACATTCAATCCTTTCACCTCTGCTCAATGATCTAATACCCTATGGATGACACTTCCCAAGTTACACAGACATTCAATTTAACCATGGTTCGGCAGTCACCCAGGGTGGAACAAGAGACTCATAAATTAACTAACTTAACACTGATTTGGTCAGATATACACACATATGACTAAGTGAACTGCTAATATATCAATGATTGATTATGAAATCTAATAGAATGGTCTACGTATATATATATAACAAGGTATGTGCAAATAAATCTAGAGTTGGATAAAAATGAAGTCACGGAAAATAAAGATATGAAAACGAGTTATATTTTAAATAATATTAATTTAATAAATAAAATCAAAGATAGTAAAACTAAAATATAAAAAATTATATAATTGGAACATGAAAGATTACGCTCGCAGGCGTTACATAACTAATGAGATTAATGTTATATGTTATCTCATCATAAGTGTTCAGTAAAGTGTAGTGCGTTATTTAAGTTTATGCCTATATTAATATGCCAAATTGATAGGCCTAGTGTAGTCTGCTAAATCATATGAAACTTAATAGCCAAAGTTGTATAACTAACTTAATAGCGCTCCTATGGGGTCCATTGAGCACATAAGCAGCCTCAGAGATACACAGATTAGCATGTTAACCTAGATTAGCATATACACTGATGCTGGATAAGCATTTGATATAAATGTAGAGAAAACTGGTTTATTATAAGTTCACTTATATACTCTGGCACGTATTTAAATATTAATAAAACTAGAAGGTGCGAATGGGTCATTATTCATGGGCTTCAACATCAAATGCTTGGTTGCCCTACAACCGATCAACTTGCTACGAATAGGAACCTTAGTAGTTCAGGGAGTCGCATAAGCATTAATTATGAATAATCTGAATCCTTGTGCTCCAGTTCTAAAAGAGTGTACTTTACCCGAACTAAGTGGATAAGTGTGACCTCTGCCAGCAACTCATCAAGAATCATGCAGCAAGCAGTTAATTGTACATTGCGTACTTAGTAAGGACACACCCGCAGCTTATACATATATATAACGCAAATACGTAAAATTATCTTAGCGTGCTTTAAAAATAGTGTCTATTTGCATATCTATACAACCCAGGTCTCAAGTTTAGTTTTCAAATATAGATTTTGGGACTAAATTAATCAGTAACCTAATTTAAGATTATCACCTGCATTTCTAACATATATAAATCTAAGGAGGACAAAGCATATTTGAGGGGTAATTACGGATAAAACATTAAAATATACTTTGATAATATCTCTGTGGCTAGTTCCTATGATGTATGAGTTACATATATAGATAGTTATAATTGATAACTAGAGTTAAGCAAACTACAATTTTAACTAGAGCACTACTGATTATTATAATATTAATACCCAAAATTAACCAGTAAAATAATAACATGATCTCGAAACAGCGAGTGAAAAAATAATTCAATTATTTAATATTTATTATAGCAAAGATTTGAAATTATCTTCGTAGAGCGATAAGCTAACATTATACTTATAAATACTCGCAGTTTCGAGTTATTTGGCATATTAAATACATATATTACAATAATAAAATTATAGAATAAATTGAATAGACCAGAAATAGGCATAAAAGACCGCGGAAAGTTATACATTTAATTTAAAATAGATTATCACAGTTTTACATTTCAAGAGAGAATTTAATATTGCAATTTTTACAATCAGACAAGATTCAAACATTGGTGTTTAACAGTTTTCTTTGCATATTTTAGAAAAGCTGTTTGTAAAGGCAGATTTAATAAATAGCTAGCTTTAAAATAGAGAATTGAAAGTCACACAGTTTATGAATAGAGCTGTCAGTGAAAATTTACCGGTCAGTTGTCTTCATTGCAGTTCTGGGCATGGGACGATAATAAGTTGACACTTTTCGTGATGATTTAACATTAATGGAGGTTCTTCCATGGGCTGCTTTGCTAAAGTATAGCTCGTGTTTTGTCGGACCAAAGTTCTTTCCACCCCCCAGCACGAGAGAGATGAGTGATCACCTACTTTATCCTGTCATTTTAAAGATAAAACTAACGTGGATTTGGTTTGCAATTCACTTATTAAATATATAACTCTTTTTCTTGGCCACAAAACTTGAAGTATTTATATTTTTCTTAACGCTGGCTACCTGTTTATTTTTGCAAGCTTGACCATAATTGAAAAACCCATTAATTTATTTTAGAAAAACATATTTAATTGCTAAAACTAATTTAGATTTTGTTTTTCTACCCTTTTCTCCCTGTAGTTTATTATCACAACTCTATAAAATTCTGAGAATTGTCATTAAAATTTTAGATTAATAAAATCAAGTTCATGCTATTTTAAGACTATTGCATGAGTTAATTTAAAAGTTGTTTACAAGTAAAAGCTGCTTTTATAATTAGTGTAAAACTAATTTTATTACTATATATGTAGAATAACAAATCGGGACTGTATCTATATACACGTGATTTCAGTAATATAATCATAAAATTGACTAAAAATTTAGACTAAAATATTTTTTTTGCTAGAAATCTTTTAAAATGAACACATATCTGTAATATATACATATATTATTACATTACAGACTTACCATTCGCATATATATGTGCGCTCCCGCATATATAGTAAGTTAGGGTGGTTTAAATGGGTATTCTGAGAGAGTTTAAACATGGCATAGAGATAGGTGTGGGGGTATAATAAGTTATTATACTACCATAATCAAGAACTTTTGATCACTATCCAGTGACAACAACAACAAACTTTAACAGCATTCTAGTCAATCAAGGTGATTAAAACAACAGAGCTAACTTGTGAATTGTTAACACAGCTAATATGGAAAATCATGCAATAACTAAAAGTCACATTATGATGGAATACAATAAATTTAATTAGTGCACTAGCCAACTAAACCTTGGATTATGTAGATTCCTGCAGATGCCAATTTTAAAAGTTTTGTTTCAACATGCTACAACCATTGAGGATCTAGAATTAACATTACCTAACATCTTTTACATGATTTGTGTCAACTTACCTATTCATGATGAATGCAAAATCCAGTCATACCATCATTCTATCTGGAGAATAATTCAAGAAAAGTACATCAAATGAAGCCATAAATCTTTAAAAACTATCTTAGATATCAATTTTTAAAAAGGGTTCAAACTTATATTTTTAGTAAAGTGTAAAATCAGAAATCTAATGCTATGGTAAAATAATTTTTTATTTAAAATAAAAGATTATATAAAATAATAATAATAGTAATAGTTTAGCAAATATTAATATTCTCTGAATAATTTTAACATTTTGTTTTCCCTTTAAATATATATTTAAATTTTTTTTCTTTTTTTAACATAATTTTTTTTTTACGAACTGTAAAGCAAATATAATTTAGAATTAATTTCTCATTCAATTATTAATAGTTAATATTTATTATAACTTATATATATATATATTATTGATTGATTTCTCTTTTGCCAATCTTTATATTATTATAGTTAAATAACAGCAATTATATAGTTGTTTTATACCAAATATAAGCATATTTGAGCTCATAAGTTAAATTCAATCTAATTAAATGAATTTTCTCTGATATAAATACATACTCGCCTAAAATATATATGCATATTTTATTTTTTTATGCATTAGATTCATTCCTAGATATTATGTAAAGTATGTAAATATTGTAAATAAATTTTGTTTTATTATATTCATGTTATTTTAAGTTTAGTCCATTTTTTTCTCTCATTCCAAACCTAGTTAAAAATATTGTTACACATTCTGTGATGCATTGCCATGTTTTTGTTTTGAATTAGTAGTAGATAAACAGAGGAACTAATATTCAAGAAGCTAGGGGAGGGGGGATCTTGTTTTAGACTTGGCACTCTAATCTGCAGTATGGCAGATATGTTTTAAATAAAAAAATTGCATCTATAGTTGCAAAGAATAGACTCTCTCTGTACTTAGACATGTTTGATGGGAATGATGGTAAAGAAATATAGCTGGATATTCAATCTATAGTTGCAAAGAATAGACCCTCTCTGTACTTAGACATGTTTGATGGGAATGATGGTCAAGAAATATATCTGGATATTCAATCTAACCATCATTATTTAGAATATTAAATTTAATCTGTTAATATTCTTAACATCCATTATCCCCAAGGTTTAAACTCTCATACATTCTTATAAAGGATCGTATAAATCTAAAAAAAAAGTGAGGAAAATGTGTGTTAGGCAATTTTAAGGAATATCGATTTCCATTCGCATGCTCTCTTCTCTTCTCATGTTATTTTAAGAACCATTTCAATATGTATACTTTTTTATTTTAATGTGGATTTTACTAGAATAAATAAAAATTGATTGACTAACAGCTTGGAAGATCATATGATGTTCAAGCACCAAGTCTGTGTGTTAAAAATAATTTATATCAATTAATGATATCTTAGTTCTCTTCCCAGAAAAAATACAAATAGTTTTTCAAACACGATTGATTAAATGTATATGGTCTTTAATTTAAACATTTGCCAAGCTTTTTTAAATATTTTTATTTTATTTTAGCAACTGCAAATAATTTTTTTATATTATAATAAAATTATTATAAATCAATCTAAGCTTATGTGCAATATCAAATAAATAGTGTAATTTTAAATAGAATTTTTCTCTATAAATGGTATATAGGTTCTTTCTGCATAAGTGAATTTTGCAAAATATATAAAAATGATAAAATAGGTTCCCGCTTTTAAGAATTGTATGCTAAATATTACACATTGATTAAAATTTTATTTGATGATGGTTTTATAATACTGTGATTTGCAATATTTTGGAAATTCCAGTTCCAGTGATTTATTGACTTTTTCTGATATTAATCTTAAATTATTTTTGACATCTTTCGTAGTATTATGATCTGATATTCTTTCTTTTACTATTTATTCAATTATCTTTCTTTTTCTCATTGAATTGGCTTTAAAGCTCATTCATTTATATATAAACATTTTCAAGTTCGACAGTACTTTTTTGTTTCAAATTTATTTAAACTTTTGTTAAGTTATAATACTCTTTTTCAAATTTTTATTTATTTTTGTTTACTTTTTCAAGATCTTTTTTTTTCATTTTCCTTTATTCTTATTTTTATAGTTTCTGTTTTTATACAATTTTAATTTTTTTTTTTAATCATAAATTGTTTTAAAAATTCATCATCATTTGTACCTTATATTTCAATAGATTCTTTTACTTTACACTAATTTTAATCATAATTTTTTTTTAATGTTTTGGTCCTGATGAAATACAATGTATTTTTTAAAATTAATACATTAAGGAAAATATAAATTTTTATTAAACATGCCTATTTAAGTTTTTTTTTTTTTTTTGCTATGTATATATTAAGACTACAATATCAGTTATTTCATTTTTTCATTTGAATAAATTGGACAGACTTATTTGCTTTAATTAAATCGGATTGCACTAGGTAAACCCCCCCCCCCCCAACAAACTATTATGTTAATAGGTGATAAATAATTTTGTGCAATGGAAAGGTTCATTATATTCCAACACATTAAAAAAAGCAGTAATCTTTGCAGATATGAAAGAATTCTATTACATTTTTTTTTTTTTTTTAAATAACATCACTTCATTTAAAAATATAAAGAATGTGATAAATTTATTGTGGAAAATAATGGTGAATTACAAAGGACTTAGTAACAGTTGGATGTCACTAACTATACTATTTGTTTAATTTTCAGACTGTTCAGATATTTTTTTATACCAGTTTTGATTTGATTATTGAGCTTTACATTATGTCTGCAGTGATTTTTAATAGAATAGTGCATTATGCAGATTAAAATATCTAAATCATGTGTTTGAAGTGTTTGTATTCAGTCATTTATAGTTAAAATCTGCAAAGCGCATGTGCAACAGCTTAATGCTGTTTAGCTATTACACTAAATGTTTTTAATAAATGATGTTTCAGTTTGATAATTTGTTAGCCAGAAACAAGTTTTAGAAGTTCATTAAAAAAACAACATTGCTCATAATGAATTATATGTCTCCTGACTACATGAAATGAAGATGGTATCTAAATAAGTGATTAAACTTGGTAGGGATTAAAAAACTACTAGATTGAATAGTTTGTAGTCTATGCAAAGATGATCAAGAAGAAATCTTATTATAGTTCTTCAGTAATGTGTTTATTTAGGAAGACCATTTGACATTTAATTCTCAAACAAATCACCATGAATGATTGCACAATCAACCAAAAAAAGAAAAAGAAATGAGTAGCTAAAAATAGACAATTGGACCATTGACCAAGTTGGCATTGATAGAAGTCTGAGAGATTGATTTTTAAAAATATCTGTGTACAGTTTTGCTTTTTTAAATAGATTTTAAGTAATTGGGACAGATTAGATTGAGACTATCACAACTTGCTAATCATATTTCCATTCTTTCACACACACAAAAAAAGATCTTATGTATTTATCCAAAAACAGGGGTCAACAGTTTTAGTTATATCAAAACTACCAATAATTGTACTCTTTGTTTGACAAGATTGGATGGGGATTTTTTTTTTTTTTAAGAAAAAGAGATGTATGTTGTAGAGTAAAAATGAATTATAAATTGAACTATTATAGATAAAGGCAAAGAAGAGACATTAAAAATTTCTGTTGGTATGGGATTAATATAGGCATTCAGAAGTTAAAATTGCAGAAATATAGAAACATAAAAAGAATGATATACTTACAGTTATCAGTGTGAATAGTGAAATCAGAATTTTATTGTACTTTTGAATGGGTGTTATGAAGCATAGGTAAGTCTTTAGCTTAGGTTGTAGAATAGGTAGCTAAGATGTAGTTTAAATATTAATGTTATCATCACATGATCACTATTTCTTATGCTTGCTTATAACTTATTAAAACAGGCAAAACTCTATACATATTGCCACTCAGTGCAAGCCAGAGTAATCAATGGATGCCAGAAGACTTGTGCATAAAATCCCCATCTAATGCCAACTCATCCAATATCCACAGACTAGTTTCTGGCTTGTGACCTTTGTCAGTGAGGAGCCTTGGATCTGAGAGCACTACACCTAGATCTTAGGATCTAATACAACTCTCCAGCAGCCATCTTTTATCTCTACTTAACTACAAAACTATGAGTCTTAAATTGAAAACACTATAATATTTTGAATTTAAACTCATTAGCTTATATAGTCATATAGGTCTGAACTCAGTTCAGTACCCATACATTTTGGTGTCTGCTTTTTTAGTAACCATAACCATCACTATCATATTAGCAGGACTGGTTTTAAGCTAATAAACATTACATTATCACCATTTCTTATGCTTGCTTATAACTGTTATTAAAACAGGCAAAACTCTCTATAGTTACTGCTATTCAATGCAAGTCTGGGAAATCTGCTATTATGACTGCAATTTAAGAATCAATGGAAATATTATTAGCAAGTTGTGGGTGATATTTCCCAGATATTGCAGCAAAATAATATAGCTTTTTTGTAAGCTTTAGTGAAGGTCATGACAGTATGGACAATTATACTTTGAATTGGAATGATATAAATTAGACTTTTTGAATTGTGTATTGCAATGATTTCTTCGAAAACAAAAACAGATGTTCTCTTGGTTATTTTATTTGCTAAAATTGAAATACTGGCCACACACGCGCGCGCGCACACACACACCCTTTATGAAAATTTGATCTTTCATAAATACCAACAGTCTTTAGGTAATAAAGATTTTTTTTTTTTTTTTGTAAGAGTTAAACAAAACAGAATTGGAAAAAAAACATTCTAATTATTTGGGTTACTTTTAATTAACCATCTTTAGTAATAATCTTTAATATAAATGTAAATTATCTTTATCTCAGAAAATTGTTATGGTGACAGTTTTTTGATGGAGAGGCAGGGAATAAAACTTAAGAGAGAAACATGGACTAAAAATATTGGGGGAAAAGGAAGGAAGCTTATAAAAGGATTGTTATTTATTTCCAATATTAAAAATAAGTAAATTCTTTGCTTAGATCATGTGATGTTCACCATCTAAGTGGCAAGTGTTTAGATGACTAAACTTTTTATCTGACAAAAATCCATTCAGTAATCTGTAGCTTGAGTCTTGCATTTATTCTATCACTACATAGAACTGTGTAGAGCTATTTATATTAATATTTATAGTCTTTATATTAATTAAGTGAATGATATTTAAAAAAAAAAAGTTGTGAATAGATTGGGGGAAAAAAAAAGAAATGGAGCATCAGTTTAATTTAATATAAATAAAAATGGAAAATATGTTACTGAAATTAAGAATTGAATTTTATCGAATAAAAAGTTTCAAAATAATATAGAAGCAAGAAAGTAAAATCTTTTGAAATAGATTATTTTATTAATCATTGTTTTAAAGCATGCAAAAACATTTGAAATTGCAGCAGTATTAAAAGGCAAGAAATTGTTAACAGCTAAGGGATATTATATCATGAAAGATTTGAAAATTCTCTATATATTAAAATAACAAGACAACACAAATGTATTTGATTATTTTAACACTAGGTTCATTTCAAGACCTAAATAAAATAGTTAAAGCTTTTGTGTCTATTTGTTAGTATATAGAGAGAATAATTATTCTAAACATATATGTTGTTTTAGAAATTAGAAGAAAGATAAATAAATAAAAATCTAATTTGCAAATATCTTGCTATACTCCATGAAAAATTTAAAATACCAATGGAAATGTTTAAATTAACACTTTTTTAAAAATTTGTTATTGTTGAACAATTACTACAATATAATAATTATTTAACAATAATATTAAATATAATAAATTTTAATATTTTGCTATGAATATGGATTCCACCAAAATTTGGCAAGATGTATACAGTATGTTTATTGATTAACAGCCAAAAAAAAAAAAGATTTAAGGAAGAACAATAAGTTTTATTATTTCTATACAGACCAGTTTCGGTAATTTGCAATAAATCTTTCTGACTATCATATTTCCCTTAATTTTAGCTCTATTGTGTTTTATTTTAGTGAATTCTCAGAACATAAAAGATAATTGAATGATTTTATTATTAGGGAGTTCATAAGAATTTCATAGGAGTACCAATAGTGACAGAGCTCTTTGTATTTCATGGAACTTGCACGATACACCCATAATGAAAATAGTCAACATTACGTCTTAAAAAGCATCTTTGAAATAATTTTATAATGTAAGCAGGATCTGTCTGTAATCACAAAAACATATTCAAGATTGCCATAAAATATATATTTTAAGGGAATAACGTTACTCTTTCATTTATTTTTATATGCTCAGACAAGTGAAGATAAATAATAAATTAAATATCACTACTTTTTTATATTCAAGATATTATGGAATATTTTGAAATGAAATTTTTCCATTGATAACTTCTCTGCAACTAATTTTAATTGATGTAATTAATATTACTATGATGAAATACACTATCTTTTAATTTGTTAAACATGTCAGCTGCACATTAGAATCTATGCCACATTTCAACAACTCTTACCTAAAAAGCTAAGTTATTTAAACTGACACATATTCTGAAGCTGATAACTATTAAGTTGCTGGAGATTTTTTCTTTTATCATGTCAATGAAACTAAAAGTTTTTATTAATATTAATTTAGATTGTATTAAAAACATTCTCCAAATCATTGCTGCTATGATGAACTGATCAAAAATTACTCAAAAATAGAAAACAATTACAGCCAGCAACATTTCTGCTTAATACCAATTTTCATTTCAAATATCTCATATTTTCTACTGATGCTCTTTATAATCATCCACAAAAGTGGATAACTATTTGTTTTAAAATATTGCACAAATCTTGATTAATTGAATCAGTTATCTTGATCATATTGATGAAAGCAATATTTGAGTTGCATTTTTGATCATGACATATTTAGTCGATTTGCTTGGTAATAAAAAAAAAAGCAGGTGGTTTTGTGAAATTATATTCTTTATCCATTTATGAGTGGAAGCAACCTATTTAATAAAATCTTTAAAAATATTTTTGCTGTTGGAAATAATAATATTCCATAACCTTTACTTTATAATTTTTATCCCTATTATTTTTATAAATTGGAGCATTAGGATTATTTAAAATTAAAATCAGATGGCACAACTTTTTGGGCATATTTTTTTAAAAATTCCAATAGATTTGAAGCCATTATACTGTCATCTCCTATTTTAAAACTTCCAGGTATCTCATCAAGACTGGCAACCCTCTCTCCACCATTTTTTTTTTTAAAAAAAAGATTACAAAGAGTAAGCTGGATAAATTTAAACCAAATGTAAATGAATTAATAGAGTGAATATATAATAAAAAACAGTAATCTGAATGATTTAATAGAATTATATTTTTCAGGTTCATAAATTATTTTCACTTCTTTTTAAAAAGATTTAAAGTGATTATAATTAGTAGTTAAATACGAATCTTATGATAGTCATTGACATTTTGCTTTTAATCTCTTTTGTTAATGAAATTCCATATTTGTTTTATTATTTTTCCAAACAGAAAAGATCATATTTTTTTCCAGTCAAGTCATTAATAAAACAATTATCTCAGAGAAACAGAATTTATTATTTTAGTAAATTTATGACCTACTTGTATCTATAAGTCATTCTTCAAAAAAATTCTTCGTCTTAGTAATATGATCCATTAGAAAATCCAATTTGGAAATTGTAATGTTAACAAGAGTTGTTCAAATTCAGCATGAGTAACGGTTGTTTTGAAGAACAAATATTAAATTTGCTCCCAGTCTGTTTAAAATTAGGTCCATTTTTAAATACAAATATTTGGAATGTTCTAGTCTATGACCTGCTCCACAATATATGCTTAGAACTGATTGTGTATTTCTTTTACATTTGATGCTATTTACTTAATCTGATAAACAATCATTTGTGACTTCTTGCAACCTATTTAATAAAATGTTTGAAAGCACTTTTGCTATGGTGGATGATAATTATATGTCATGGCAATTCTATTAGACTTTTGTATCTTGTAATTTTTATAATTATATTTCCTTAAAATAAATAATATAACTTTACAAATCCAAATATCCTTAATAAAATTTTCCAATTTTGAAGATATCCTATCAGGATTAAAAACTTTTTCAGATATCCCATTAGAATTTAAGCGCCCTTTTTGAGTTTCTATACATTGATTTTTCTGCTTTACAAAGTGTTTGAATAATCTTTTCATGTGTTGAACAAAAATTCAATATTTTATTTCCAATAACTTTGATTTATTATTTCCTGCTCTTACCAACAGCTACATAAAATTTCCAAGAAAAAAAAAAAAGACATTGATATATGAATTCTATCAAACAAGCAATAAAAACTTTCATTTGTTGTAGCATAAATGCCCATAAATGTATTATTGCAAGCTTTTTTTCTTTTTTTTAATTGATATATCTTATTAGATTTTGCAGTGAAGTCAACATATGCCACATTTGTTCTTCCAAAAAAGTGTATAGGTATTTATTTATTCACTTAAACTTAATTTCTATATAAGATGTTTTTATTATTATTAAAAGCTGCTTTATCATAAACCTTGAATACAGTACATATATAATATCAAAAACTTATACTATTTGGTACAAAGATGTTCAAGTTATCATTACTAAATAACATGTAGCATCAAATTGTTACGCTAACAAAAATAGATTTCACTTTTGCCTGTGGCTTAAGTTTTTTATATAGGTATCTATATTTATATACTGCAAACATACTTTTAAAAATTGCCAACCACTGCAGGATGCAAAAATTTGTCCAATGTGTCACCATAAATTGTTTAGTAATTATATTTTGAAAATATATTTCATTAAAAATCTTTATGATAGCAATAAATCAAAATGTCAATATTAAACTACTTAAGGAGCTTGCAGGATAGTAGTTAGTACTGCATGCCATTCTCATTATTTGGGCACAAAAAGACTTAAGTTGTTTTTTTCCCCACAATTAGCCAAACAATAATGGCAAAGCACTTTTTAGAGTTTATAAATAATTTAAATAAGAAATCAGCAAAAAAAGTAAATTTTTAATTGTATATAGGATTTATTACTTTATAATACTACTGTCTAGTCATATTAGATTGTATCTAAACTTTCTTTATTTCTAATTTCTGAAATATACAAAACTAAAAAGTAGAAGATTAAAAAATATATACTTTTTTTAAAGAAATGCTTTTACTCATATAAATGAGTTAAAAAATAAATATTTTTTCAGGTTTCACTGTATTTTTGATATTATGCAAAAATAAATAAATAAATAAAAACACAAGGTATATCTTTAGAAATATTATTAGTCCATTTCTGAACATTAATTCCACATGCTTTTATTTTGATCACATAACATTAAGAATACTTCAGCAGAAGAATATTTATTTTTATACTACTTTTTTTTTTTTTTGATGCATTTATGAGGCTAAAAACATTTTCTTTAATTTTTTATATTTTTACTTTTCAACAGATGCAATATATTATGTTTTTTTTTTTTTAATTAAAAATATTCCAAAAGTTTTTTTTTTTTTACTAATTCCAAATTTATATTTTGCAATTTTAATTGATATCTCACATTGATAAATCTTTTAAATATGAATAAAATTGTCAATCTTGCATTGAAGTTGGTTGAGCTTACTTAGATCTTTGATTGGATTAGATCAATGTTTCCCAAACTTTCAACACCTGTGTACCTCTTTAATAATTTTCATAATGCTAAGTACCCCTCATCAAAAAAATTGCATATGCTTTAATTATAATAAAAAAAAAAAATTATTTTATTTCTTTTTAGTGTATAAAAAATAATAATAATAAAAAAATTATTCATAATAAAATATAAGTAAAAGTTGTACTATAAATAAAATTTATTAAGATCAATGAGAAGTATGAAATTGTTTATGTTAAGACGACAGATTATCATAATTTGGTTCCCTAGTTGTTAATTTTAATTTAAGATGGGGTTATACATCCAAAATCCTGTTCCTTTTTTTCGATTTAAAGTCTACAAATGCTGAAAAAGCAACCTCACATAGATATGAAGTTGGAAAAAGTAAAATGTATTTCAAGACTTTTTGCATTAAACCCGGATATGCATGTTGCATTCGCAACCAGAATGATGTTAAAGTATACTCCTTGTATTTATTTTTCAAGAATCTATCTGAAGCTAATTCCAACAATTGCTCCTCTTCGGCATGCGATAAACCTTCTGGCATGGATGCTGTATTAATGCTAAATGGAAGTCTTATCCATTCAATATTTT
Source organism: Epiperipatus broadwayi (assembly GCA_028023455.1). Lineage (NCBI taxonomy): Eukaryota > Metazoa > Onychophora > Udeonychophora > Euonychophora > Peripatidae > Epiperipatus > Epiperipatus broadwayi. The sequence goes on from JAQFVV010006205.1 coordinate 1,012,791, forward strand.
TATTTAAATCAGGAAAATAGTTTTTTAAGCCCACTTGTAAACTCTCTAAGTGCTGTGTTATACATTTTATAGTATCAGCATCTATTTTAATATTTGAATTTGTTATAAATTCAAAAAGAGATGGAAACAAGTCCACTTTTCCATTGCCAACTCTCTTTTGGCATAAATTTAGTTTTGCCATAGTAGCATTCACTTTTTCTTGAATGTAAAACAATGAAATTTATTTTCCTTGCAACGATAAGTTGAGACAATTTAAAAGAGAATATATCTGTTAAGTATGCTAATTTACAAAGCCATTGCCAGTCATATAAACAGTTTTTCAGCTCAAGTCTATCATTAAGAAAAATCTGAACTTCATGTCTAAGTTCAAATAATCAGTTTAAAATTTTACCTCGAGATAGCCAACGAACGTCGGTATTAAAAAGAAGCTGAGTATGACTACTTCCCATTTCTTTACACATTTGCAAAAAAAAGTTGTGCATTCATAGGATGGCCTTTAATGTAGTTAATAATTTTCACGATTTCATCCAGAACTTTTTTGTAGATCAGTGGGCATCTTACATGTTGCCAAAGCCTCTCTGTGTATGCAACAATGTGTGGATATGACATTTGGTGCAACATTCTGAATTCTTGCAACAAGTCCTTTATTATCTCCGATCATACTTTTTTCTCCATCTGTGCTTATTATGACACATTTATTCCAATCAAATTTTGTTCTCTTTCACAAATTTATTAATAACATAAACCATATCTTTTCCTGTTGTATGACCTAATAAAGGCTAGCAATATAAAAAGTCATCATGAATGTCTTGATCTTTTTCATATCTAACAAATGTCATATCAGTGGATTCATCAACTTGTAATGCATAATAACAACTTTCAGAAATATCGGACATCTGTTTTAGATTATTAGATATGTCAATGATTCGTTGATGAACTGAATTATTTGAGAGGGGAACTCCGTCAAAAATTTGTTTAGTTCTATCTCCTATCATTACTTCTGCCATTATCTTAACTGCAGGTTTGGTTAAAGTTTCGCCAATTGTCTCCGCTGCACTACATCTCACAATTAAAAGTGACACACGATATGAAGCTGTTAGGATTTTTTGATTTCATTTCCTGTCAAATCACGCATTACCTTTTGAGATAGATTTAAATTCTTCAAGTTTGTTTTCAAAAAAATCGATGGATTTATCTTTGTAATGATTGTGGTTTGACTCAAAATGGCACTTTTAAGTTGGATAGTTTCATGCTTTTATTTGTTAGATTTTCAAAACAAATGACGCAAAGCAGAACAGGTTCTTTTTCATCTCTAATCCATGAGAATCCAAATTTAAGATATTCTTTAACTCATTGCATTATGTCCTGTATTTTAATAATGTCCTTCACTCAAACTTGTTTCTAATTATAATTGTCAACTAAAAGTTGAAGTGACTCAAGCAGTTGCATTTTTTAAAACCATCATTGTCTACAAATCAGTGATATATTAATTCTATCATGTGGAAATATTTGTGGTAAAATTATTTATGTTATATAAAATTTATTTATGAAACTATCCAGACTTGTAAGAATTTATTATCACATAAGTGGATGAATAAATATTTCATTTTGAAATAGCATGCTTTACTTGCCTTTTTATACAAGTGGGTATTTATTATGTCATTATTAAATTGGAATCTATTTAATGATACTTTCTTAAGAATTTTCTTCAAAGCTTTAATCTGATTTAAGCATTTGATTGGCTCTGTAGTGGCTAATTAAGATCTAACTATAACTAAATCTAGCCCCCTCCCCCCGTGTAAAATTTTTATTTTTTTTTTAAAATGAAAAAAAAAAATGTCCAACTATATTCTCTCATATATGTTATTGTTTTAGTTACATTACAAATTTCTTACTAATTTATCATAGGAATATAGTACATAATTTGATAAAATTATCTTTGTTATCTGCAGACACTATAAGAGGGCAAACCCAAAAGTAACCAGAATTTTAAATAAAAAATTGTTTCTTTATTTTTAAATGTTATAAATTTTAATCTCTTTCAAATTACTATCTATTTGATGCAATACACTGGTCTAAACATGTTTTTTATTTTTCAAAATAGTCTGGAAACATTTGCAAATTGATTCCTCTTAACACTTGCATCCCCGCTCCCAAACACTTTTAAGTCCACAAAAAAAAACAAAAAAAACAACAACATTTTTTTCATTCATGAGATTAAAAAAAAAAAAATCATGCAAAGCAAAAAAAAGTGAATATTGCTAATAGATAAGCTGGGTTATACTGAATTTAATTAAAAAATATTTTACACACAAGGTTTTGAGAGATAATACTTTGTTGGAGTGGAACTTGCTCTCTTTTCTTTGGCACAAAACAGGATGTTCACGTTTTACTACATCAAGTAAATGTTTCAGAACTTGCAAATAAACTGCCTGACTGTTACAAACTAAATCTGAGAGAAAAATGTTGTTAGTGTGTGTTTGTGTGTGGGGAGAGGAATCAACATTACTTTGATTTTGGACTTCACGTGCTTTATAGGGATATGATGAATTTAACATTTCAATTAAGCCACTCATAAATTTATGTTTTTATGAGATCAGTTTGCTTTAATCTGTTTCAAGCATTACAACGGTTTTCCCTATCATTTTCTGTAAACAAAAACAGAATTTCATATTGTTTGAATTTTTTAGTCATTATAAAAATCATGTGCGAAACACACTTTATAAAAAAGTGTGGTATGTGGCACCATGATTTCACATAACAATGTCATTTAGCAGATTGATGGGGAAGGTTTCCTTGCAAGAAGTGTGTAACAGCAGAAGCATGCATGTACTACAACAGGTGCACAAACCAGAGAATGATTCAGATTATTTTTGGGTCTCCCCTCATATATATAAATTAATCCGGGACAAATCTTTCTATCCCAATTTTAATTGTATCCATATTAAATTATCATTAATCAAAATAAAAACTCATTATTACCATTATCATTAGATTCATGAATAAGTATTTAGTCAGTCATTCTAATTTCTGAAGAAAAAAAAAATAGCAACATAAATTAAAAAAAAAAAAAGGCATCAGAGATTTAATTTTGCAATGTTAATATATAAACTAATCTGTAAAAAGACAAATACATATATCAGATGCTATTCTTTAATATGCTTATTTGATATCTTGAAATACTGGGCTTTTAACTTCTGCAGCAAACTTCAATATCTTATCTAATAGTAGCTCTCAATTGTATTTTATCCTTATTCAAATTTTCCCAAGAAAGCATTATTACATTTCTTTAGAGTGTCTTTGAAATAATTCTCAGCCATATTTCCCCAAAAGAATGACATTGAGGTAATATTTATAATATAAACAGGGTATGTTCAATCTAACCAATACATGAATTTAGGATAGTATACTTTATTATATCTCATTCAACAAGCTGAAAACATGATGATTGGTTTTTAGAATTTTATGCAATATCTTTAAATGAGATTTTTGTAATGTTTTTATTGTAAAAGGATAAGGGAATCTACGACTCACTTTTATGCAATAAATTGGGTAAATTAATAGCTTGCAGTAAAATATATCACTATAATGAAATAATTACATTTTTTAACTTATTACATAAAGCAGCAACATGTTAGAGTCTATATTGCATTTGACATCTAACCCTGCCTTCTTAAAAAGTTATGAAGACATTAAAATTAAGTCAAAGTTTTAAGTTGCTAACTATCTAAGTAAAAAGTTGATGAATTTTTAAAACATTAAGAATATTTTATAGATTTTGTTAGAAATGAAATTTTGTTTTTGATTTTGTTTTGAATTAAAAACTCCAACATAAATATCTTATACTTGCTTTGATAAAGACATCTATAAACTGTTATAAAAATCACTGTCTGAAAAATAGAAAACAAAGTTAGAATTTGTACACATCCTTGTTTAACACCAGATTTTATTTTAAATGCCTCAAATTTTCTATCATAATAAAATCTTCATCTCATTTTATTATGTAGAAACTATATAATGTTAATAAAACATTGGTTGATAGACAACTAATTTCAAATCTTGCTACAAATCTGATTATTTGAGTGAAATATCTCAACTAAATCAATATATAAATCACTTCTTTGCTACGGATATATATATATTTTGCATTTTACTATCTTTAATAGTCATTTATCCATGACTGAAAGCAATCTATTTTACAAAATAGTTGAAAGTTTCTTTGCTATAATGGATAATGATATTTTACCATAATTACTACAGTTTTTTCTAACTCCTTCTTTATTTTTATAAATTGGAATAGTAGAAGCAGTTAAAGTCAGTCAATAATTTCCTGGATCCATATACTACTAAAAAATTACAGTAGTTTATCACCATTATATTTTAAACTTCCTCCATATATTTTTTCAGGACTTGTAACCTTTTCATTGTTCAGATATAAATAAGTTTTTAAACCTCATTAAGCCGGATATTTTTGTCTAATCTAATTAATGGGTTGGATATGAATAAATCATTAAAAGTCATTACCTCAATGATCAAAATACTTTCCATAGTTGTGATGGTCAATTCACTGTGTCGTGCAAAAATTCAATAACAGCAATCCATTTGAGTTTACAACGTCAATACTAATATTTCCAATAATTTTTTGTTAAAGTTTATTTGTATCAACTTATGTATTATAGTTTCCAAGAAGAAAAAAATGGTCTTTTTATTATAGTATTGATATAATAAAAACTTTCTCTGAAAGTAAGTGAATAAAATGAGCATTAGTACCTTTGCATAAAGCAAATCTTAATTACCATTTATCTTTATTGATACCTCCAGAAATTCAAAGAAGATACTAAATTAGATCTTACAGCAAATCTAAAATACATTTTCCTTTCACTGGCTGATTCCTCCTTCCAAAAAATTGTAATTAGATATCTATATAAACCAACAATAAATCATAGTTTTTTAATTGCAAGTGTTGTCATCCATTCTGCTCCTCAAGTCTGCATCAAATAAAGTTTGTACAATTATGTACCTATATTTAGAAAAAAAAAAGAAAGATATAAAATATTTATTGTAAAATTATGCCTAGCTTTACCATCATTAATATAGTATTTTCAATTCTATTGGTTTTATTGAATTATTGGGCAGTCGTAACAATCTATACCAGTCTGTGTGAAAGAAGACACATTAAGCCTTTTTTAAAAAATGTTTTTTTCTAGTTTGGGGGGGGGGGAGTAATGGGATCTTTTAATAAGACTACTTAAACATTAAATCTTTGTAGAACTGAAATACCTATCCCAAATCCATTTCTAAAATGATTCATCAGTTAAATCTGTTCCTATCATTGGTTTTCTAATAATGGAGGGTTTGTGCTAAAAATATATACTGTATAAGAAAAAAGTAATTGGAATCAGAATTACTGTATATGTAATTAAAGGATGGAAATGTGATTTAACAAATTCTCAGAGGCACAACAAATTTGACCCATGTTTATGCCATGATGATTAGGATCTACATTAATTTAAACAACCTAGTAAAGATAAGGTGATGATAGTATTGGAATTAGCACTTAGCCCATAATGAACCAATATCTTGTCCTACAAGGCAGCAAGTGATATTCTTGGTTGGATTCTGCTTTTTCATTATTTACAATTAACTTATACCTGGTCATTTTTCCATATGGCACCAAATGCCAGTTTAATGAAATCATTATATATAGATTATCCTGTTGTCACACTACTATACTGTTAGAGTGTCAAATTCAAGATAAAAGTTCCATGGGTAGCAGCTCTCTGGTCTGTCACTTCTTATGCCCACATTTCTTATGAATTCTTTAACAATAAATCATTTGATTATTAGTAGCTTTTATTGATTTTTTAATGTAAATGTATATCAACATTTTGATTACTTCTGTGATATATTCGAAGTCAAAAAATTTTTTTTTAAATTATAATTTTCATAAATGTATTGGTTTACTTTTACAATTTTTTATTTTTTCATGCTGCTAATATAACATTTACAGTATAGTACTGTATATAAAAAGCAGTATAATCAAACCATATACTGTATTTAAGACTAGTTCTTTAAAAAAATTTCATTTTAAAATACCTTTGTAGTTTTATTACTAGAAAGGTAGAATTAGATGTTGGAGTCCAACACAAACTTCAAGGTGCTGCTGCTATTTTTAATAAGTTAAAAGATAAGAGTATTACATCACTGGAAAAACTACTAAACTAAGCTATATACAGAATTATTTTAACTAATTTATTGTATGCAATTGAAAGTTGGAATTGCCTATCAAAGCAATAATAAATTGAAAGTTGCCAGTCTTTCACATACGCTTAATGTTGTTTCTCAGACAGCCAATCAGGTGTTAAACAGCATTCTTGAAGAGCAATCAGGCCTAGACATATGACAGAGATTTTGACAAGAAAAGGATGATTCCACCCTTCTCTTAACTTAACTTTTTTTATATATAAGCCAGTCTTAAGCATCTTGGCTCGAAAGCATGAATATATAAATATATTAATTTATTACTCACTGAGTTTATATATATAAAAGTTAAGAGAAGGGTGGTATCATCCTTTTCTTGTCAAAATCTGTCATGGGTCTAGGCCTGATCCCTCTTCAAGACTGCTGCTTAACACCTGATTGGTTGTCTGAGAAACAACATTAAGCGCATGTGAAAGACTGGCAATTTTCAATTTATTACTGATTTAATAACAACATGCAATTTATAGAAATATTATCAAAGCAATATAAAGGTATTAGACAAGTTTCATTTAAGAATGCTTTATAAAATTTTAAAAATCCAGTGTAAGATTGCAAAACCAATCAATATGTTTTCAGCCTGCTGGATGTGATACTATTGAGTCCACTATTTTAAAATCAAAATTTAGTTGGATTGGGCATATGAAAATGAATGAACAATGGAAGACTTCCTAAAAGGATGTTTTATGTAGAACATGGGCATGGATTTTATAGGAGAGGTAGACCTCATTTATATTATGAGAACTATCACAATGAACTTGTAAAGAAATGCAATGACAATTGTTTCCACTGGAAAGATATGGCAGAGAATAGAATTTATTGGAGAGCTACAATTAGACTTGATGTTGAAGTATTTCAGAAAGAAAAGTTTTCTGCAGATAAAACTAATAAACATCATAAAAATGGGCTGACATGTTCTATATGTGGACATATTTGTGATTCACAGATTGGTTTGTATAGTCATCTGCAAAATTCATTTCAATAATAATTTTTTCAAAATAATTTTTATTATTCATTCATTAGATTAAAGATTATCTATTTTATAATATTTCTGTAGTGTAATTTTCACTACACCATTCATGCAAGATAGGACTGGTTTCTATTCGCTTTTAACATCTTATGGACGAATGTAATCATAAACATATGACCAAAGATGTGAAAAAGACGTACAATCCCTTTGCATGAGAGTGGTCATGTAAAAGTTATACTACTGAAATCATATTTTTTCTTTTCATTTTTTTTTTTTTTTTGGAAGACCAATACTCATTTATGAGTGGCTGTTTATTATTATTTATATTAGTTGGTAATTGAAGTTGCTTAATTCAAATTTTAATATCTTTTATATATATTACTGTACATATTTTATCTGACCATTTCATCTATTATGACATTTTCTATTGTTCCATGTGAAAATTGAAGGGAAGATGTATCATTGAAGTAGAACTTAAAGAAATGAAAAAGATCCTATTTAACAGGGGAATAGAAGGCGGATTTAAAAAAAATAGTTTGCATTCAAATTTTTGAATGATATACAATATATTGTAGGAAATAAAAGCAAGTGAATACAGTAAGAGAAAGGAAAAAATACAGTCCATTAGCGATTCGACTGGATAATAGAGCTACATTTGATATAGTTCAAACAGACTTCCTTATTAATGCCCTAGTAGAATATATGTTACCTAAAGTGATTCTATACACACTAACTAATCTCATAAATCGTTAAATACACATAACATTGAATGGAAAATTCACTTCAACCTTTATTCCACATTGATCAATACCACAAGGTTCCCAAATAAGTGCTTTTCTTTTTACTAAACACATCAATCCTTTACTTTTGGAGATTGAGAAAGAATTTTCAGGATTATTCATTCCAGCACTTAATACCAGCATCTCAGTCATCACATATATAGATGATATATCAATAGTTCTATCAACAACTAAGCAAATTCCTAAATTACAAAAGTTCTGGCAAATTTTACCACATAATATAAACTTGAGCTTAACATGATCAATCAACACAGAAAAATACATAAGCAGCACTTAGAAGGGAATCCAAGCTCGTTTATTGGTTTTCCATCCTGTCTAAATAATTTAGCAATGCGAAGCCTAATACAACAAAAACTCTAAAGTGAAAGTCTAATAAAATCACTTTCTAATAATACCTATCTCTCTATTCAAAAACTTCTCTGTTCAACCTTCTCATTATAACAAGAATTTTATATTTTTCACCATTAATAAATAATATATACAAAAGTTTTTATTAGAAAAATGTATTCTCAATTAAGAAAGTCTAGTTTGGGGAAATTGTACAGCAGCTATCTCACTCAACCACAACCACTAAATCTCAATGTTCTTGGATTATATATGATTAATATATTCAAAATACAAAAACAAACAGTAAAACCTTCATTTCATATATCAAATTATTCTCACATATAATAGAAACATTAAAAATTACGCCAATTGACAAACCATCACCACTACTCGAATTCTGGGAAAATATCATTGTACAATATCTAACTTTAATCCACTCTTCTCCAGTCCAAAGTAAATATTGGCAAATATTTAGCCTTATTCAAGTCCCTACCTCAAATCATGAAAAGAAACCAATACTTAATATAAACAACGAACAACTGATTAAAAAATTTAAATTCTAGTCACTCAAACCTAAGTACTTGAATTTTCTTATCAAAATAAACATAGAATCCTACCTACACTTTACTTCTATAGACACAGAAGACAGTACAAGAAAGTTGATGAACAATGCAGCCTTCACCATAAAGATTCAGAAACTCAACATCATCTTTTCTTCGAAATGTGAGGGCCTTGAAAACATACATAAAGCAATACCAAAACTTTCTAACAACTCCAAATACAATATTAATACTCTATTCCAGACATTCAAACAAGAGATTTGTGAAAACATTCATGCTAGCACATTCGTGTTATATGCTCTCTGATGCATCAGATGAAAATTCATATATGATTGCAATCCCAGAAAGTGCTTCTGGCCCTTCTGGGATAATCTGGAAACTTTTAAAGAAAGTTTTAAAAAACTCTCATCCCACACAATGTTTGAAGACATTTGGTCTATAATGCAACAATATCTGAAAACATAATAAGATATAACCATTCTCTGAAAGTGAATGCAACAATGGTAAAACCTCAAAATTTAGACGTCTTTTCCCGCTTTTTTTATATTCATATAGTCCCTCCCCCCTCATAATAAACATTAAAACTATTATATGTAAATAATGATGTACACAATAATGTAAACACACATTTCTTAATGTGTCATATATTATAGACTTTTTCTCATTATCAAAGCCATGTTTTACTTTTTTTTTTAAAAAAAAACAACAACTGATGTAATAGATTTTTATAAAGCGTTTAAATGTATTCCAGTGATTTAAAAAAAAAAAAAGCCTTAAAATTTTTTTACAAAAAAAAAATACATTTTTTATGTTTATTATTGATGGTATCCCTAAATATTATTTCAATATGAGTAGGGAATTGATATGAATAAAAATAAAGTTGCATTGGAAGGAAATGTTTAATTGTTAATAATTTGGTTAGGTGTATTTAAAATTTTTGAATGACTTTTCTTGGTCATTAAAGATGAGTTTGTAAGTGAACTTCCTGGCTGTGGGTAAAAAAAAAAATCTTACTATTAACATATAACTAAAATTGTATATATTTCAAATATATCCCCATTTTTAAACTATATATTATACACTTCTTTTAACAATTGTAAATTATTTATGAAATTTTTGGTTTAAACATTTCCCTCCTATATTATTTTATCTTGTTAACTGCGCATTATTTATAAAACCATTGATCTTTTAAATTTTTAAAACATAGAATCCATCCTTTCTCTGAAGAGGTTAATGACAAAATACCATTACAGTACTTTCCAAAGTCTGTATTTTTTTCCATAAATTTTGTATTGATATTTAACTTATTATCTATATCTCATTCTTTGTCCTTCTGCGCTGATTTTGAGAGAAAAAAGATTTCCTTGTATTTGCCGGTATGCATTGTTTTATCTCTATTGTAATTTATTTTAAAGAATATTTTGAACTTATCTGATTAGAAAAAAAACAACATATTATAACAAATGAAATTAACGGTTTTTTAAAATTAAATTTCAAGATAACTAAGATTACTTATTTATTTTTTAAATATTTCTATTATATATTGCGTAATACTATATTTTAGTTTACGGAACAAATTTTTTATACACGATTAGAGAAACTTGGCATGCGTAGTAAAGCAACTTCATATTTTTTAAATTCTCTTTGTCTTGACTGGAAGAGTTTATTGTAAACTTTGGAGGGTGATGTTAGATTAATATATTTTTAGCTCACATGACGCGCGCTAATAAAGCTTCCTAAAAGTTGGCCACCAGTATTGTGGGAATTGAAGAGTTGGGAATCCAAAATAGATTTATTCTAATTTGTCCAAGTTTACAACTATTTTACAATTAGTTAATTATTATGGCATATTATATTTGAAATTTATTTATTACAATATATATATAAAAAAATCGTCTGATGCAAATTTTCGTATACGCAAAACCTTCAATTTTTTTTCCTTATCACTTTTTATTAATTGGATATATACTATATATATTTTTTAAAAAAAGTGAAATATTTTCGTTTGTCTAATACTTTGTCTATGTATTTAGCTTCTCACTTTCTGAAAATACGATAGTAAATTCATTCTAATGTGTATTCTTTTTAACTTGCTGAGCGTAATGGAATTGAATCTATAATTGGAATGAGCATGTGTGACGAATGAATAATAATATTAATAGATATTTCTTAAAAATATATTTTATGTAAGAAAAGCAATATCGATTCGGTTCTTTGGGATAATTAAATAAGGTGTTGGAAGTTATTCTCCAGAAATTGTAGGATCAGTGTATACTATTTGTGAATGTATTTGTAGTTCACGGCTGGTTTGTCATTGCAAGACTCATTACAATTTTTTTTTTTTTTGTCAACCTACCAGTACTTATTTGTAAGTGGCTCCTAATGATGATAATGATTATTTAATACAATATACGATTATTTTTCTCATAATTTTGTGAAAAGAAACTATTCAAAATATTTTTTTTATATATATGTGGATTATGACAATTATCAATTGAAATTTTTAGTACTAATCAAAAACTTTCATTCAATTGAAAAATCAAATAATTTTTTTCATTTATTGTTAGTATCTATCAAAATATAATAAACGATAAACATAAAAAAGTTATCAAAAACAATTTTCTAATTAGTTATTATATGAATTGCTTTCAATCATCCTTCATATTCACATTTTGCAATTTGATTGTTCTCCCTGGATCACTTCCTTTGCTCAAATATCATCTGAAACAAACCTCAAAATATTCAATTATTATCTTCACAAAATGTTCAAGAATTATTTTCTTTTCTATATTAGTTTAACATTACCTATTCCATCCATATCTTGGTCCTTTTTTGATCTTTTACAGTATTTTGAATTACAGCTTATAACTTCAGTTGTCCATCTATTGTCGTCTTTTTTAATGACATATCCAGTCCAATTATATTTTTTCAGTGGTATCAATAATAATACTTATTTACTTTGGTTCTTATATCTGCTTACTTCACTATATGGTCTAAAGTCTGGATTGCTATTTCATTAAATATCCAAATCTTGTGTATAAGTAAGCGCTACTAAAATACATTTATTAAAACCTTTTCAAATTCAGCCATATTTCCTTTTAATGTTATATTATTTCTATCAAAGGAATTATTCAAGTTTAAGTATTATGTTTTCATATTAGTCTGTTCAAGATATTTATAATTGTTGAGTTCTAATTGACTGCTTTCAATCTTTATTATTTTTTTTAAGTTTTAACTTCAGTTCTATTTTTTTATTATTATCCAAAAGCTGTTTTAAAAATTTCCTGTAAAATATAAAGTTATTTGTGAAAATATCTGTGACTTAATAGAATTATGTTTGTTTTTATTGCCATAACTTTTTGTTTTAATCCCCAAAATATTTCCTTCTGAAACTGCTATAAAAACTTGAAGAAATAAAACCACCATGTCATTCTTCTTATCAGTATTATTTTTTTTAGTGTTATGACCTAGTCTAATCACTGCTGTTGTATTTGATAAATATTTTTCAGAATTTGATAATATTCTGATGGGTCTATGCTTTGATGTTCTAAATATTTAATCACAACAGAATAGATTATAAAATCAAATACTTTTTCATCATCTAATTCGTTTAAAACTTGCATGAGATCTTCAATGTATTAATAATCCATTAAAGATATATATTTTCTAACCCCCCTCTAAAAATATCAATATTGTTACATTAGGCTAATCATCTAGTATATCTTTTATAATTCAGTCATTTGAAATATAGCATTGTTTTTTTATTTCTTCACCTATTTCATGTAAAATATCTATGTTTCCATTATTTCCTGAAGCTGGTCCTTTCACCACAAATTTAATCATAAGTCTACTCCATACAGTGATAGAAATAGTTGATCTGAGAACTTTAAAGGTTTCTGGATTGAAACTCATTTCTAGTGCTCAAACATTTTGTGAGTTTCTGAACTGCTAACTATTTAACTATATTAAATAATATATATTGATAATCATTTTTTCATTTCATTTCATTTCACTTCATTTTTTTGTTTTTATTTTTACAATTCTATGGTGTGTTTTAGTAATAGTGTTTTTTGTTCTTCTACCTTTATTGTTTGGAAACTTAATGGCCATACTCATTTACAAAAGCCATTAATGACTAAACGAATGCTTGCATATAGAGAATAATTCTTTGTTTTAGAATAAAAAGAAAAAAACTTCTTGCTCCATATTAGTTAACAAATAATTGGAAAATAGTTTGCAAGATGATGTTTGAAGAATGATTAGATATCATTGTTTTTTTTTTTAAATATATTATTGTGATCTTTTTTTAAAATATAAAGTAGTTGTATAAAATAAATAAATAATCAATCAAACAACATTATGGACAAATAAATCATATTGGATATTTGACCATTATAGTGATTTAGTTGTATAAAAGTTATCATTATTTGGGTACAAACACATTTCATTAAAATATAAAAAGGAAATGCAAATTTTAATTCTAATTTACCCTCAACTTGTTTATGACCAGAATGCTCAATCTTGATTACCTAGACTTATAAAACAAATATATATTTATTAGCAATGTTATAAAATTAATTATTTTTTTTAAATTCTGAGAAATAAATTTTCAGTGATTTGTAGTATTAAAATATGCTATAGCGGCCTGTGGGCCACACACAGCCCATTAAGAGTTTTTTGCGGCCCACCAAGACAATCAAAAATCCGCCTTGAACCGAGATTCCTTCCCCTGCCAGACCGAAGATTCGTCTCATATTTCCACTAGGACGGCCATGTCAGTGTGCATGTGGTTGATCTGGTAATTTTAATTTTGTCTTTGCAACAGTAAATATATAAATTTCCAATTTTAGTGAAACCATGGATTCTCTGAAAAAACGTAAAATCAGTGATGAATGTTGTGTGTTTAATGAAGAATAGACAAGCAAATATTTCTTTGGTAATACAGGGAATAAAGCAGTGTGTTTGTGGCATGAAAAAAAAATGCGGCCCTCTGCTAATCTCTGCTTCCACAAAGTGGCCCCCGACGCGGTCCTCCGCTAACCTCCACTTACACAAAGCTAAAACAATTGCACCCACCCCTGCTTTAATGTAAATTAAGTATAGGACAAGAAGATATGAATAGTATAATTTTTTTTTATATGGACAGTAAATTATCATCTCTAATTTCTGTACTAAGTATATTTATAGATGCAATATTATATCTCAAATATGAGATATTTGAATTCTGAAACTATCAAAATCAAGTGTTATAGCTTGGTTAATAGTGCTTATTATACATATGCGCAAACACAGTTGTTATTATTAATATATATACTAAGAAAGTATATTCTAATTTTAAATTCAAAATAAATGAATAGAAACAAAGAAGTTAAAATAGAAATTTGAATTTGATAATGTAAATAGAACAATTATGGATTATTATTAGTCTGTTATTTAATGATTATAATATTTTTTTTTTTAAATTTCCCATTACTTCCTGTTCTTTACTCATTTTGTCATAAAAAAGGAAGTTATTTTTACCAAGGATTTGTAAAGTTTTTCTTTCTGTTTTTAAGATTTGTAAATCGCTTGTTTTATATCTGAAGGTATACAAATTATTATAAATAGTTAGTAAAGGAGCTTTACTTCTAGCTTTCATTGATTTCTTGCCGGCAGATGTTTCAGCTGAAGAATTTAATCTTGCAGCTTTAGTAAGCAAACTCTTGGAGTAATCCTAGAAGCACCAAAGTAATGTGGAGGCAAGCTCGTGCGTCTAGAGTGCAGACTAACAGAAATTCCTAATTTGTTCATATCCTCATGATTGAAGTCTGCTAGTTTGCTTCCACATGTGGCACCTTGCCAGATTTTTGAAAGAATTATTTGACCATCCCCATTTTTATTTTACTCAGATTTTATTTAAGGAAAGACAAATTTCAATTTTTTTTTTTTTTGTAATGATCAGAAAAGTTGTAATATTTAATTTCTTTAGTAAAATGAATTTTTTATGTTGAGATTTACCTTAAATAAAAATTAATATTACACTTATTTATTTGAAGAAAATTATACTAAAAAAAAATTACTATATATATTCACACACAGAAATATATATATCTTGGAAAGTATTATTTAATTTAATAGTATAAATAATGTTTTTTAATTTAAATTATTTTATTGGGGGAGGGGGGCATTCTATTTTTAATAAAAAGCTACTATAGTATTATTTTTGGCATTTCGTGTGAACTCTAGGCTGATTGTGAAGAAATCACATGACTACATACATTCCTATCTAGGTCAAGAAGGTCTTTAAGATCAGGTGACTAGAACTCCCATAATTCTAGACTTATTTCATGAGAGATTATGAAGGTCATTAAATGCTAGTGAGGTAGTTGTTCTAATTCTAGATTTACTCCCACATAGGCTTGTATTAAGATTTAAATAAAGGAAAGTTGATGAACTTTTAAATTTCATAAGATTAATAAATAAAAATATGGTGTATTTAGAATTCGATTTTAATCAAAAATTATAATTTTCAGATTTTTTGCTTTTTATTTGCTGCCTAGAATATTGAGGACTTAACAATTGCTGTATTTTTTTAAAGCATAAAAGCCAGCTTCAATGTTGATTTTTACTATCCCTCCCTTTTTTGAAAGTCTTTTATGACAATTTCAACTTGCTAGATAATTAACTTGATATTTATATCACAGTAAACAGTTTTAATAACTTAAAAAAAAAAATTAAAATATTAAGACGTTTTCCAACATTGTGATAATGTAGTAACTGTTAAGTAAATTATTTAAATAATTTGTGACTTTGTATTTCATTTAATTTATGTAAGAGGTGGATTACATGAACAGCAATTGCATGATAGAAATGAAATATTTTAAAAATCTTTATACATAGAACAAAGGAAGAAAAATTGATAAAGCATTTAGAATCAAGTAGTTAGTTTGAAGGAGAACCAAAATTTGGATCTAAATTTCTTATATACTTTTAATGTGAAATTAAACTTCTACAGTTTTTATAGTGTTGGTTATTATGTAATATTAATATCAACTTAAGAATTATTCATTTTGAAAATAGTAAAATTTATATATATTGTATTACACATTATATTTGTTTAATTTTTCATATAATTTGCAAATATAGTAATTATATTATTAGATTTAAATGTTCACAATGACAATATATATATACAGAAAATTCTCTTAATATTTATGTGACTAAAATAATTTTCATTGTTTGAGTACTATATGTAGTAGTAGCTCATATATATATGAAGAAAATTATAAACTAGCAATAATTACATTAATGAAGTATATATAACTAAACAAATATATACTTTATTATAAATAACTAAGCAGGAGTTATCATTAATCCCAGCCAAAATTATTTTTTTCATTCTAAACTATATAGAAAGCTGTCGGACACTTCTTGGAAATGTGATGCCAATGCTTTATGGGCAGCTTTCTTAACATTAACATATTCTGCTAATGAATATCGTGAGCCTGTTTGGAGGAAAAGTTTTCGCACTAAACTTCTGAATACTTAATATTATCACAAGAAATATTATTGGACTCTTTATTCCTTTGCAGTGGCTTTTTGCAGATTGGACTTACCAATAAATAAACATATAATTTCACCATCGCTCAAATGAAAATTAACCAAGAATCTACAATCAAAGAATTATGGCATAAAAAATGGAATTCTTATGAGATTCCAAGTAAATTTATTTTTACTGATTCAACAATAAAGCTAGCTGGATTTAGTCTTCATAAATGCAAATGGAGTCTCATTAATAGATTCAAGACAAACTCATCTGCTGTATACTTGGAATTTATTGGTCATTGATTTTTGTAAATGTGGACACAAAAAATATGAACCACAGAGTTAATGATTGTCAAATTTATAGTTACAGTGGCAGAATTGAAGAACTTAATAAAGCCACTAATGAATCTATCTCCTGGTTGGAATCTCTACTGGTTTCTTTATGATATCTTGTAATAGTTAAGCTACCTAAATCTTATATACTAAATAATTACTTAATAGAAGTATGTGTATATAAATAAGCCAATATATATATAGAGCAAATGAAATTATATAAAAGTATATTTTACTATAATAATAAAAATGTTTACTATATGATTCAGATGTTTTATTTATTGCAAAAATAAATAATTGCAGATTTAAATACATAAAGTTATGTTCAGCCTACATAAAAATTATTTTCTCCCAAGAGAATGACTTTTTTTTTTGGTTAATTAGTTTATCTGCTTTGCCCATAATCCATTGTTTTAATTGAGATTGATGTGATTTGGGGGGTGGGTGGGTAACAGACCCATTGCTAATCTAACCATTAGATGTCAAATTGATATTCATCTATTCTTGAACAAAGGGAGAAAAACTCCACTAAAATCATTGCCAGACAGAGAAGTTGATAAGGTTGTTTTCTCTTAGCGTGTTGAAACCGCTTGAGGATGTCATTTCTATGTAAACAAACAGAATTATAATGTTACCGGGCTGTTCCCCCCCCCCCCCCAACTTTATATTATAGTGCTTTTTTGGATTTACAATAAAATCATAAATAATGAAATTTATCTAAAATAAATAAAAAATAAATTGGACAAACCTTTTTTTTTTTTTTGTTAATTTTTATTTTTCTAAAATGAAATTTGTAATTTTAACAAGAATAAAAACAATGTCGTGGCGATGCAAATCAAATTTTAACATGAAGAAAAATAAATAATTTTTCCAAAACAAAAACATCGTGCCCACGCAAATAAAATTGTTAATTTTAATAAGAATAAAAAGAAATAACTTCCCCAAAACAACATCATGGCCACGCAAATATAATTTGTAATTTTAATAAGAATAAAAAGAAAGAATTTATTCAAAACAACATTGTGGGCAAAAATAAAACGTATTTTCGATTTGTCTCACGATTTATCTCATGCAAATGTGAATTTTAGTGTAATTTCGTAAAAATCACGTTTACACCTCCCCCTTAACAATTGATTAAAGTGTCACCCTTGTCTAGAGAAGCAGGTCAAAGTTTCCCCAATTTTAATACCTCGTACTACATCATTGGATTTGGAAAATAATGACTTGGGGCATGAGAATTTGAAGACTTTTGACAGTCTCAATTACAGACACACTCACAAAATACCGTAGCGAAATTTAAAATGGGATTGTTCGTATAAACTGCGTAACACAAAGTTTACCATAAGCTACATCAGCTGCAGCGATAGATAATAAACATCCTACTTCTGCTGTAAATACATCTACCGTTAAATGTTAACAATGGGATTGTTCGTATAAACTGTGGTAGAATAATACATCCTATTTCTGTGCTGTAGGATACAAATAGATACTGCTGTAACACAAAGTTCACTGTAAACGACGGTGTCCTTTTGGGGCAGAATAAATGTCCTATTTCTGACCTGTAGCATAGAATTAGGCGCAGCAGATAGGTAAACAGACTTTCTATGCTTAACCATTGGAATAGAATGTTATATAATGGAGCGGCCACTGAAACGGCATATTTCTGTGCATCTGCATAGAAATTATGCCCTCAAGCTGTTTCAACATGCTAAGAGAAAACAACCGAAATAGATACCATAGCTAAATTTAAAATGAGATTGTTCGTATAAATTGCATAACACACAGTTCACCGTAAGTGGCGGCAGAATAAATGTCCAATTTATGTGCTGTAGCATAGAAATAAGTGCTGCAGACAAATAAACGGACTATTTCTATGCTTAACTATTGGAATAGAATGTTATATAGCGGCATGGCCATTTAAACAGCATATTTCTGCGCATTTGCATAGAAATTACGCCCTCAACCGGTTTCAACACTAAGAGAAAACAACCGTTGATAATTATCAGTCAGTCATGTACTGTGATTTTTTTCATGCTGGAGAGCCCTTTTCCTATGTGAGCTATTTAAGATTAAGGCTAATATACTTATCTCTTGAAATAATATTTAGGCTTGAGAATAAAGTCATGTGCTCCAAGGCAGATTGAAATAACTAGATATAAAATACTATGACTAACATAGTTGATTTGAAATAGTATTTCAGCACTAAACCAATATTTTTTTTTTTTTTTTCAGGTGGAAGTTGTTATATCTTTTATTCTAGAGATTATCTTATTCAGGCAACAGTTAATTATTGTTGAAACTGTGTCATTGCTTGAAGTGATTTGTTTATTACATTTTCAAAAGTTAAATTGAGGAATTGGATAATTATATAAGTGAATAATGGATATCATCTGAAATATATGATGTGAAAATAATAGAAAGAGTAAAGATTTTAATACATTTGATAAGATTGGAATTTTAAGGGAATTTAATATTATAAATAAAGATTTTGTTCAAAATATTTATTTTAATATAAAATTTGAATTCAAAAATGGAAATAGATATTGCAATTAAAAAAAGAAATTGTAAGAAATTTGAGCCGAAAGTGACTGGGGGAGGGGGTATTATGGCAATTTCACTTAGATTGAAAATGTTTCTTCTATTAAATAGAAAACTTCTGAATTTGTGATAATTCAAATGAAAGAAAAGTGATTTTATAAGAGGATTGGAATATATATATATAAAAGCAACTTCTATAAAAGCCATCTTTATTTTGAAAATCTTTAAAAGTATCAGATTCTTTTGCTAGTATTCTTGGAAATATATTTGTAAAAAAGTTTTGCTTAATGTTTTTTTAAATTTTTTATTGCTGTGGAGACAAAAAATAAAAACAACTTGCTGCAAATTAAAGCTCTCTAGATAATGTCATCATTGATGCTTCATCAATGTCTATAAATTTATAAGCTGGCAAATAGATGTTGAAATGAAAACTGTTGCTGATGAAGCTAATAAAATTGATATGATGGAATCTTTCTTGCCTTTGCTCAATAGAATTATAATCAGGTTATAGTTATTGAAAGATTTTATGGAATTTAGCTTCTCATTTACATTTAGAAATACAAAATAATTATATTGTATCACTGTCAACTGACAATCATCCAGTAGAAAGAAGTAGATCAATAAATAAATGACAAACTTCTCATTCACATTTAGAAATATAAAATAATAATTATATATTGTGTCATTGTCAACTGACAATTATCCAATAGAAAGAAGTAGATCAATAAATAAATGATAAACTATTTAAAAATCATATAGATATGGGTTAAGGCAATGGCAAAAATCATTTATTTACTCTTTTCTCTCAGTATCTAAATATGATCAAAGTTAAAAGATATAGCTAATTATTTATGAGTCAGCTTCCCCTCTATAGTAAAAATTGCATACATTACAATTTTATTTTTTTACCATCAATAAATTGACATTCATTTAACTAAACACAATTAAATATCTATTTACTGATCATTGTTGGGTGGCTAGCTAGACTGTTTAGAATCAGTAGGTGGATCCACAGAGCTCTTCATATTTATTAAATACTAACTATATTTATTTATAAGTACCTTGCATGATTTTAATGTAGTTGAAGAGTGGTTGATTTTGGAGCTCAAGATCCATGCGTTGTGGCTTAGCTCTGTCACTTCTGGTATTTGAGTTTAATTGAATGATTTAGTTCTTGGTAATATATAATTGTTTTATTGATTATTATCAATTTTAAACTAAAAAAATGAGAGGAACTTATATATTGTATCCCATTTCATGTCTTGAGATTTGAATCTAGCCAGATGAATATTAAATAATTTTTTAAAACCACAAACAGGCTTTAGTTTTTTTTTCAGATAACTGATTCAAGGCCATTTAATATTCATCTGGCTAGATTCAAATCCAATATTGGTCAATAAGTAGATATCTGGCTATAGATTTTAAATCTGGATTGGTCAGCTGAGTATTTGTGCTCAGACTGCTAATAATACTGTAGTAGTATAAAATAATATTTACTATTAGGAGGGAAAGATACAATATTCTTACATGTCAAGCATATAGTTTACCTTTATTTTTTTTTTGTAAAAAATGCTAAGAATGTATCATTTTAGTGAATGGTTAAGTCATGCTTGTAATTGGCCTATGTGACTTAGCATTATTGCAGAGTATTTGATTTAGCTAAAGATCCTCTCATTTTTGGTGTTCAAATGTCATCTTTTCAAGAAAGTAATCATTCTATTATTACTATTACGTTTTATAATCATACTCTAAATTTAAATATGGCTACATTTATTTAGCCAGCAGTCCCTATTTAATAGATGATTCATTTCTTTTGAACATTTGAATGTGATTATATTTAGTTGTTAGTAATAATAAAGTTCTGCAAATGATTGTGGACTGCTGTATATAAAAGTTTAACATCACCTCAAAAGTCTCATATCAATGATTTGCAGAGATACTCTTTATATCTGATTTTAATTATGGGAACATATATATTTCACTAGCAGATTTTTATATTATTTCTTGAAAAGAAAACAAAATTTTCAGAGCATGTGTCGATATATATTGAACCTGATTGAAATCCGGTTCAATGGTGTTGTTATTAAACAAAAAAAAAAAAGAAATTTATTAAGCTTTTAATTTTAATTAAACGTAGAGTTTAAATTTGCAATATTATTTAAAAAGAATGCGTGTATCCAAGTATACACACGTTTATATGTAAAACGGATTTTTTAAAAATGTTTATCGATTTATTTTAAAATAGTTTTCATATACCGCCTGTTTTTAAATCCATTTGATTTAAAAACAAGCTGGCTAGCTAATTGCATTCCTGTGGCTTTTATTTTAATTATTGTAACCAATTTTTATAGCGGAGATTTGATTTTTATGTTGTTGTTTTCATTTCAATAAACCCTGGGTGGAATTCTTAGATAGATTGAGCGGGAGATTAATATTTGCCCTGCCTAAGGTGTAGAAATTGGACAACAAGTAAAGTGTTTCACGGGAAATGGAGCAACGTATAAATAGCCCCGAAAATTTGGAGTGTCAGTTAATTCATTGACAAGCTGTTTATCAAGTGAGAATTTATATCAGTGCGGACATTTAATTTCTTAAAGGACATCAGCTGTGATTAAATACTTTTGCCTACAACAAAATGAAAAATTCTATACTTATTACCACCACCCGAATGGCTTGCTAATTCCACAAAAGCCGGATCCCTGACTTCCAAGTTTGCTCCAGTAATGCCTTGAACACCTAAAAGAAGCCGGAACCTCTCTACATCTACCTTGCTGCCTAAAGAACCTGAAAATGAACTTAAGTAAAAGTGCGCACTCTACGTGAACTTTGTTTTACCGAAAGGTAACTATTTTCGTTTTTATTCTTCCCAGGGTAAATTAATTTTCATTAAATCTCCGCTCAATCTGATCATAAATGTGTATTCTTAAATCAATATAGCCTCATATTTAATCTTGGCTGGGTTTCCAATATTTTGTAGTGTGTCTTGGAATCTTAGTTTTAAGATTCCAATTTGCTTTCAGTTTTGTTTATTGGAGAGTGACGAATGAGTTTTATATTTTATGCCTCGCTTTTGTAAATGCTTTAGCAGTCTTGTATATATATTTTTTTATGCTTGCTTGTAATTATTTAGTATTCAATAATTAATTTTATACTCTATGTTTGCCCTCTTGCTAAACCTCCAAAACTCTTCTGGCTGACAACTTTATTGTCTGATTTTCGCAGGTGGAGATTTCGTTTCTAATATCTCTAAAGGCGGAAATTAGAATTGTGTTTTTCTTTGTAATTTTATAAGTCGTCAGCAGGATGATAAAATTTATCCTTTCTTAAATTACAGGTGAGCAATACTTTCGTTCTGCTAGAGTTTTTAAACTTTTGATATTTCGTACTCATGTGCACTCTCCGATAGATTTCTTTTTGTATTTATTATGTGTGCTTTAAATTTGTCAGAGCGTGTACTCAGAATTTGTTTGTAAGTTTATTTTCTTTAAATGCTGGGCAGACGTAACTGTTTTTCTAATTATTTACTTGTCCCTTAGTGAGATCTTTAATTATTAATTTTAAAGTAATTTTCGCCAATCGTTTGGCTGGGATTCACCAGTTTTAATTGTTTCTTCATTTCAGTCATGTTTGTCAGTTGTTCTTGATGTGGATCAATCACCGTTATTTTAAATGTAGTAATAGGTGCAGCTCATACCGATATAAGGACATTCGAGGTCTGACCAATTTTTAGATCTTGAACAGCTCATCGGCGCTGGATTCTTTGATCTATTTCAGGGGCATATGGTTTAAATATCTGAAAGTGAAAACCAATGTTTAGGTGAATCCTCTGCTGAATGAAATTTGCTTCCTTTTAAATTTGCTTATTAGAAGATCAGTCAGTCTGTCATAGCTTTGCCTTTAGTATGTCTGGTACACGCCTGTCATAAACTTATATTTAATAATTTATTTTCTCATAATAAAATTTATGAAATATGTTTAAACTTAATTTGGCTGATGTTTGTCTCAGTGTTTTCTCAATTGTCTGAACCACATTCATTAGCTTTTGCTCTCCCTTGGTTTAGTCAGGGAAAATTAATGTTTGTATATCCTGCCCACCCTTAAAATAAATGTCTAGTTCTGATTTTCGGACTAGTGGCGCCCTCATGGTCAGGATATACGAAACTAAAATCTTTCGTCCGGTACAAAGCTATAATAATTTATATGTTTGTATGTTGATTTATTATTATTGTTGAAATGATAATATATTTTTCTATTATGTGAACGTGAAATAGAAATTATTATATATAATAAACTTTTTTTTTTTTTGAAAATTAACTTGTTTTATAGATAACAATAGAGAAAAGTAAGTAGGCTATATATATATACATTTGATCTGTTTGTCATATAGCCAATTTTTAGGCAGTGAAAGTTTTTTAATGATTTTTTATTTTACTATGTGGCTGGCTACTCATTTTTCTAATTAGCATTGGATATCAAGTTACTTATAGATCCATCTCCAGAATTAGAGCAATATCTTCCCTGATTTTTATTCCATTTGAATATTTTATTTTTATAATCAGTGCATCAAAAATCCTCTAACCAATCGAAATTAACCTGGGTCATTTATCCTACAACTATTAATAATTAGCTATTCATTTACTAGCTAATATTGGATTGCTAGCCATGAATTGGGTGAGTGAAAAATTTTAAGAGCACCTACCTGTAAACTGAAAATATTTTCAAGATTCATTTACCTGTACTCAAACTCTAGAATGTAGTGTGGTAGAATAATATTGAAATTCTAAATTTGCATAAGAATTATTGACAAATTTTGTATACTACATAACACAATCATTCTATCATAAAATGCTCTCTCTTTTTTTTTTTTTAAAAAAAAAAAAAACTATAGATGAGAAAATATTAAAAATTTTTGACTTCTTATAAGAAAAGAAAATTTTATGACCAAAAGTGAGAATCTTTATCTTAGAAGGTATTCTTATCTTCTGATGATAACAAGTTTGAATTAATCAGTAGGACAAAATATTTGTTTTCATTTTATAGGATGGAAACTTATCAGAGGTAATCGGAAGTAATGTTTTAATTTATGTAATCTATTAATTTGAAAAATTAGAAGAAATAATTAAAAAGATCATACTTAAGCTGTTGAAACTTTATAACTAACTGTTGATGTTAGACATAATTGTTTAATGGAAGAAAGAATCTCAAGAGAAAGATTTGGAAAGAAAAAAAGATAAATACTGTAGTATAAGTTTTGATATAAAAAAATTAAGCGACTCTAATTGCATACATTTTTATTTGTAAAAAAAAAAAAAGATTGATATTGGTGGAATTTAAATCATTTTACTTTTAATTTTATCTGTGTTTAGATGTCAAGACAATTTAAAACCTTATAAAAAGCCATTATCTTAGCATGTGCAGGAGTATAACATCTTTCTAGTGGTGCATCATAATTGCAATTATATTTTTTGTTTTTATAATTAACATATTGACTTATCAGATTAACCTGGACCTCTACATACTCTAATACTAATAAGTAGATATTAATTTGCTTCTGAAAAATGCAAAATTAATGTTTCAAAATCTTCAATTTTGAAGAAATTAATTTCTTAGAGAAAACTTTATTTTGAAGTATGCAGAAAAATGAATAAAAAATTCTAACTGATAATGGAATGATCACATTAACTTTGGCCATCAAAAATATATAAATATGGTGAAAAAATTTTTTTTTCTGATGTTCCAATAAAATAGTTATAAACAGATCAATTGTCAATAGGAAACCAACATTTTTATATTTGCATTTAGGAAGAAGTCTATAATGACCAATTTTTCAAAATAGAATCATAATAATTATTGGATAAAATGCATCCTTTATGCCTATTTAAGGTTTTAAAAATATCTATAAAAGTATGGTATTAAGAATACAGTACTTGTTAAAATTATAATTACTTCTATGCTAGCAAACAAGTAAAGATATATAGTTTTTTGCTAAGATACAATTATCTGTCCAGGTTTTGTAAAAAGTTGAAAAATTGAGATATACTTTTTCTACCTAGCTGAAACCATAGGAATTTAGATTAAACCCAAATTTAGCAAGTACCTATGGCAAAGTTTCTTCAGATGATGGACCATTTGATGATATAATTGTGAAAATCCTTGATATATTGCTATAATTTGCAAAGTGAATAGGCTTATTATTTTGAACATTGTGATCATGTTGGCTGACTTCCAAAGAAACGAAAATAGATGTTTATTTTAAAATTAAAAACTAAAGGATTTGTGCTAAAATCAGGAGGACATTATCAAAAATAATAATGATCCATGCCAGATTCTCACTATGTGATAACTTATTCTGCTGGGAATGGATATTTTAGATATTTTATGTTAAATCAGTAAAAATTTATTTGACTGAAACAGATGTATCCTTTTATTATATATCAACTTTTCAAAATAATCTGCCTATATAGTACATTTGATTTACTTTTGGGTTTTACAATTTAACACTGAACATTAGACTAAACAAAATATTTATTTATTTATAAATAAACCAGTATAGAGTAATAAGATATTCACACTATACCTTTTGTCAAACTACAGATTTTTAAAATTTTTAAATGTGTTAAAAAAACAAATCATTTGTTTTCATTTATGAATATATCAAAGCAAAAATTACAAAGTTGTTTCAAAATTTGTTCTGTACAAAGATTTACACATTATCTCATAATTAGATAGAAATATACTGTATTTTTCAGCATATAGTACACACCCCCTCCCTCAAATCAAAATATGCCTAAAATATAGGTGTGTCACATATGCCAGTAATCAAAATTATGAATTAAAATTTCAGTCAGTCTAAAAACTGATTTATATATTAACATATATTAGCTATTGTTCTTTTGCAAAACAGTGGTTTCATATAAATTGTTTCTATAATTTTTTTTCTGTTCTGTAAAGATAATTAGTTGCATGATATATTTTATGCTTCATTATTAAAAGACTAAGCATTTCAGTAAAATAGAGTTAAGATCCCCTGACATGTCAAAGATACGATTCCTTTAATGTGCTCATGCATGATCGCATTTCAACAATGCACTGTAATATTTAAACTTTAAACTTGGTAGATTTGTTCATAACATTGGTGTTCTGTGCTGGTTTATGTTGAGATTTCTTGGCAAAACATGGCTCATAAACAACACAGATTCTGCTATAATATTGCACTCAAACTACGGGTGATTGCTTATGCTAAAGAACATGGAAACGGCAGCAGAAAGGACCTTTGGGTCACCACCAACTGAAAAAATAAGAACTTTGAGAATACAGGAAGAGGATTTACAAAAAGCTATGTATAGTAAACACAATCTGTGACATGGAATTGCAAAATGATCATAACTAGAAGAATTAAAAACTTGGATATTAGACCACAGAAGCTCTGAATTTTAAGTTTCCACAAAAATGATTATTCATCAAGTAAGACTGATAACTACTAACAGAGACATTGCTGATTTTACAGGATCAATGCCATGGTGTTCTAGATTCATAAAGCCTAAAACAAAAATAGCTTTGGAGATGAATTTCTGAGTATTGAAGATGAAGATTAAAAGGTATCTAACTATGGTGTTCCCTAGTTACATTTTTTGTAGTCATAAATAACTATAAAAATAGTACAATAAATCATTTGGGAAATTCATGAAAAAATGTAGAAAATTATTATTTTTTAAAAAGTGTGTATAAAAAGGAATGCATCTTATATACTGGTAAATATGGTATATATTTTTATTATATTCCAAGTACTAGATAATTCTGAGCCATAAATATTTTCTTTTAACTAAAATATGATTTTAGATAATATGTGTGTAAATATAAACTGATTTTGAGAAAATTTCAAGGTTGAATACAGTGTAAAGATCTGATATACAGTAAATTTTTAAAATTAATATGTAAAATAAATAATTTTAATAGTTTAGATCAGTAGTTGTGAACCTTATTAATAAGTGCATGTGCCAAAAACTTACAAATAATATTTATCGAATTATTGACATACCAATTAGTTTTTTTAGGGTGGGGGGTTAATTGTTACAGAATTTTATAAAATGAATTGCCATAAACAAACTTTTTGAGTGAGATTTTCTGTTGTGTACATTAGATGTTAAATGCTTTATTTCAATATTATATTTTGTCACTTTTAATAGTACACATGCTGAACTAGATTTATCAATCATTCTATTTCTGAATCTATCTTATAAAATTTATTTCTGAAAATAATGATTCACATAAGTAAAAAAAAAAGATTATATAATTATCACTAGTATTTTAAACAATTGAAGGTTCTAAGAATGGCAGTTCAAGTTTCTAATATTTCCTCTTCAACTTTTTTTAAAATTATATTCAATAGTCAATCATTTTTAAATCATTCTCAAATCAATAAAGTTGTTTCCATATAGAACTGGTTTGAAAATCAAATAGCAATTCTATATCATCCAAATTTCAAACATTGAGAATTTTCAAATTGGGCTTATCTGCTATTTCTTCAAATTGCTTGGACTACATAAATCTTGAAAAAATTTTTGTTGATCATTGACTGAATTATAACAAAAAACTATTGTATTTATTTATGGTAATTGGATTACTCATGAGATTTTATATCTGCAAAAGATGTTTTTATTTTATTTGGGAGTTGTATTTGAATTGTCATGCTTAATAACTTTGAATTATTTGATTAAATCAAACATACCAATATCTGTTTTATTAATATCTTGCAATTTAATATTTAATTCATTCAAGGGGAAGCAGAAGATCAGTAAAAATACTAATTTTGAAAGCCATTCAATGTTCCTTAATTGATTGTATTATTCAATGATATTCTAATTATATAAATAAGTAAATTTCTTTTGAATACCCAACAAATCTTATAGAACTTTTCCATCGGGCATTATTGTATATAAGTAAACTATTATGTGATGAGTTTATCTCATTAGCAGTTTCAGGAATTTTTGTTTATTTAAAGCATGGCAGATATAAAATTGATTAATTTTGTTACAAAACTTATATCTTTAAGTATTTCGAAGCTATCCCTGGCACATAAAACTTGATGTATAATGTAGTGAAAATTCAGAACTGCATGTTTAATAAATGAATTGACAAACCATTTGCCTGCTTTAATCACATTGTAATCACCATTGGCTGTTATTGATATAATTTTGGAAATGTTTATTTCTTTATTTTTTTTTGATAAATAGATCTACAACTGCATTGCAAATGTCTATTTTTTTGGTTATTGTTTCTGATAATGGTAAATTGATTTCTTTTTTGATATTGATACCTACACAGTAATGAATAAAAATAGCTAAACAAACTGATCCAGTTATGTTGGTTGTTTCATCAAGAGAAAAGTGAAATAAAACCTGATGAGTTATATTTTTAGCCATTTCCGAGATTCTATCTCATGTCAAGCCTTGGTGGCCTTGTGGTTAGCATAGCTGCCTTCCAAGCAGTTGACCTGGGTTCGCTTTCTGGCCAACGCTTTGACACATAAAAAAAAACATCTTGTATTCTTTGAATAATTTTTTTTTCATTTTTAAAATCTTCAAAAATAACATAACTGTGCTTTTTTAAGATATTCATCCTTACCAAAAGGTTTTTCATGTTTGACAATTACTTTTAAGACAATATAATCAGCAGCATTTATATTTGATTGACTGTTGATATTATTTAATTAAAAATATTGACTGAGCATTTTTAATTTTAATGACCCATGCAATAAATTCTTTTTTGTTAATTTATATTTTATCACTAAGAGATGTATAATTTGTTTCATAATGCATTGCCATTATTAATCATGCCATCTACTAGGTCCTACAGCTTTGGAATTTTCTGCTACATGATTTTGATAATATTCATTTTTTACTTCCATTTAGTAGAATACCAAAAAAAAAAACTTTCTAAAAAACAAATATTGAGAAAAATCCTTGTAAAATATAATTTTAAAAGATTTATATGTATGTAATATTTAGTTCAAAATGCATCCACATTATAATGTCTGTTTTTTTAATATATTTGGTACATTTATTCACAAATAATGTACTAATAGCTTTTTTTTAACCTATTTTCCAGTATATGATGGTCACTAATAAGTATAAATGTATGCACAATTATAGATGAAGGATTATATATCTACCACAAAACAATGCATTATAGCAAGGGAAATCAATTTTTGTTAATTTTTCTCACGCAAAACAAAATTTCATAATAATTTTTAACATATAATTTTAATTACATATAACCTAATAATAATGTTTACTTGGGCAACCAAAATTTTTTTATGCGCCACCTCTGATATGTTTGCTATAAGTTTGCCATAGCCAGTCTAGATAATTGAGCATTATCAGTGAGTTGCAACAATTTAGTCTACAAGATTAAAAAATTATTTCAAGTAAACAAATAGAAAAAAATTTAATATAGTTGTAAAAAAGTAAGTTCCCATTACTAAATAAGTAGTTTCTATAATTTAAGTATGATGGAAGTAAAGTATAGAAAGTTTAGGATCTTATATATTTTGCAGCCTGAGATCTGCTCATATTTTATAAACTAAAACTATTTTTCAGTGGGAAGCCTAA
The DNA here is from genome assembly GCA_028023455.1 of Epiperipatus broadwayi. Taxonomy (NCBI): domain Eukaryota; kingdom Metazoa; phylum Onychophora; class Udeonychophora; order Euonychophora; family Peripatidae; genus Epiperipatus; species Epiperipatus broadwayi. Next base: position 1,042,711 of record JAQFVV010006205.1, read on the forward strand.
AATAAATTTTCTTGACTGATGAATATTAAATCCAAGATTTTCTTTGCTGTGTGGTCACTTGGTATACATTCTTTGACATGCCACATGCAAATAGCTATTTAAGAAAATAAGAATTTTGCTCTTATTATTTATTTTAAAAGGCTTCTTCAATAAAATATAAAGACCTTCTGTATGCTTAAAGTCTAAGTAAGAATAATTAATTTCTATTCCATGATGAATATGATCTACAGAGTTGCCAACTCAAAAAAATAAAAACAAACAAAAACCCCTCAGAATAACTAAAAAATAAATAAATTCAAAATTCAGTATAAAAGTAATTAAATAATAAAAAACAATCTTTATTAATTTCTTTAAGCTTATTCAAAAAGTTCATTCGTCGCTAAATTCTATTACTTCTTCAATTTTTGCCTTTTTTCATTGTGCTCAAAAGAAGGTCCAGGTTCAGATTTTAAATTTTGGTACGATTTTTTAGTGCCTATTTTTTCATTCCAATGACATTTGATGGCAATTCATAATCGTAGCTGCTTTCTCCCTAATCTTTTTAAACCAGATCTAATTGTTAATATTCTACTGAGTAAAATATTTAATCTATTCCACAATTTGGTTTTAATAAAATTCATAAATGCTCTACTTACGCATTTGAGTGAGGTAATAAAAGATTTTTAAAAACAGAACTAAGTCTTAAAAGAGATTTTCTCTGGCAGCATCTTGATATTGAGTTACGTCCACCTATAGGTTTAACTGCTAGAAGTTTCTTTTCATTGGATTGTATAGATTTTCCTCAATTGAAAGTCAGTGCAAGTCAATATGACATCATCGATGAAAAACATTTTTGCAAGATTAATTATATCCTGTTTAATTGGATTGAGACTGATCAATATTTAGTGACATCATGAATTCAAAAATATTATGAGGTAACTTTTGGCGAAGTTGTTCTATGAGAGACAAATGGGAGGCGATGCAGCGACTATGAATTTTTTTTTTCACCTAACAGTGTATAATTGTTTATTTCAGTTTCAAACTGATAACTCAAATATGGATTTGGTGCTAAATGGTTTTCAAACACAACATCATTTGTTTTTTTGTTTGTTCCTGAAGCAACAATTTTAGAACAAGATTCTATTAAATTTAACTAGTCCTGCAGAAACTTTGTAGAGTCATTATTCTCAGATTAAAATATTTTATTCAATCTCTGAACTTCATCAAATACAGGTTTAAGAAATAAAAAAAATTAAAAAATGGTCATCAAACATTGAATACAAAATTTCTGCTGTTTAGCATCCTTCATTTGTTTTGGATAAATTAAAATTTTCCTTTAGTTCATTCCATTGCTTCAAAATTCTATTAATAGCATCTGAATTGACATCCAACATGTCTCACTACATTGTATTAATTTCAATGATTTATTTTCATCATTCATTAACAAATAGAGTTTTTTATATTTGGATTGTCTAATCGCAGAATGAGAAAACCAATTAAATGTTTCTTTAATAAAAAATTGTATATTTTTTGGAAGGCCCTCCTTGTATGGGAAATAGCTAATTGTAATGAATGACATACCAAAATTAAATTAGGTATTTCGATTTTGACTTTAGTATATACACCGTTATTGATCCCTGTCATTGCAGAAGCATTATCTGTTCCAATTGCAATGAGTTTATTTAAATCTAAGACATTTTTTCTCAAGGAGAATTTAATTGCTTTATAAATTGCATCACATTGCACTCTATAAGTGATATTAAATTTAAAAGTGTCATAATTATACATTTTTTTATTTTGAGAGTAATATCTAATTACTATATGAAAATGCTTGGAAACCGAAATAATCATTACTTTCGTTAAGTAGTAAAGTATAGTTGGTATCACTTATAGCAACCATTAAATTTTCTCTAAAATGTGGTGCAAAAACATGAAATTATAGCTGGACATTTTTTTTTGTTGTCCAAGATTAAGATTATTACAACTTTTGCTATCTCAGAAATTTGCTGTACAGAGCTTAATTACTTTTTCTGCATGATTTGTAAGACAAATTTCTGCTCCAAAAAATGCCATATTTTCCTCTGTTCTATGAATATTAAAAGATGGTTTGACTTTTATATGCTTTTGAGCTTTTTCTATGCTTTTTCTAGCTGACAAAATGAAATTACAATATTTGCAGCGACACTTTGTATTTTCTCATTTTAATATTTTGCAATCAGTTTTTATACCTCTTGTCATGTATTCTGTTCAAAATTTTTGAGTCTATTTTCTTTCATTTGGCATTTTTACTGACATAAGAGTGATAATTAATAAATAGTAAATTGCTATAATATCACAAAATGACAATGTTTTAATATTTGGTTAATCATGATGCATATTAAGTAAACTTATTAGGATTCATAATGTAACAGCAATCACTATCAAACTTTAAGGACATTGACAAACTGATTGAATAACTTGCAGTGGGTGCAGTCCACCTCATTCTGACAGGATTGCCAACTTTTTTGCTAAATTGGCAGCTCTGCTCGCCCATTAAGCCCCACCCTTTTACAAACATCAAATGTTTACCATATTTGTTCATACATATAATTATTGTATATTAAAGCTAATACAAATTAAGGAATTTATTAAATTTTAATGTTTTTTATGAAATTTTTTTGATTTTGTGGAAAATTTCTAAAATGTAGCTGAATTAACTAAAAAAATCTCAGTATCTAAAAAAAAGAAAGGATGTTAGGAAAAGCAAAAATTCGTTAAATTTGGCAACTTTTTCACTAAATTGTCAATTCTAATGATTTATACAAGAATTTCACTCATCAAACTTAGTAATGCTTTTAAAGAATTACATTTAGCAACTAATTGATAATAATTTAATATATTATTTCAAATAGTTATTTAAATCATTTTAATACATCATATGACCATAACATTTCTGTAATCTAAAGAATTCATAATAATCAGTTTGAGGACTTTTAAGCTGAATCAGATTTGCATTTTATAATCAGATGATTTAAATATTTACACAGTTAGTCATTAGAGTGTAGTCATTTGGACATATACCACAGGTTAAGATTGTCTTTGCATGGCTAATTTAATCATGCTGATGAAAATAATAGATGAGTGACTGAAAATTGATGCCATACAATATAATTCTGTGTATTGCTTATAACAACTTCTTTCAATAGTTAGCATATAATATTTTTAAAAAATACATTGATAAAAAAAAAATAGTGCTTTTATAAAAAATAATGAGTTAATTAAGGAAATTAAGGAAAAAGTTAATAATTATGATATAGATTGACAATGATTAAGATAGATATAGTGTCAATGTACATGAATTTGGATGTAGATAAAGTAATAGATTTAGTAATTAATAAATATATAGATGAAGAAAAAGTAATAGAAATACCAATAATTAAGTTAAAACAGATTCTAGAGTTGTGTTGTAAAGAGATACTATTTGAATTTAATGGAAAATATTTTATACAGAAGAAAAGGTTATTGATGGGAGGGCATTGAATGGAATATTAAGTAATATATATATGGAGGAAATAGAAAAAAAGATGACAGATGAGGAGATTGGTCCAATAATGTTAAAAAAGATATGTAGATGATTATCTATTAATTTTTAATAGAAGTGAAAGACAAATAGATAAGTATTTAGATAAAATTAATAAATTAGATAATATTAAATTTACAGTGGAAAGAAAGATAAGTTATCATATTTAGACATTATTAACAAAAACATATGACAAAGGAAAGATGTAGAATAGAAACATATCAGTGTATAAACAAATGAATGGTCATAGTAATATAATGAATTGGAATTCTAATACAGATAGTAAATATAAAATAAATAGCATTAGTTCAAGAATATGTAGGGTTATTAATTGTTAAAGTGAAGAGGAGTATAAAAAAGTAGAATTAATTAATAGTCATTGAATTTAAAGAAAGTGAATATCCAGGAAAAGTAATAGTGAAGAATATAAAATTAACAGAAGAAAAATATAAGGAAATTAATAGAGAAGAAGAGAAGGATAAATATAGGAAGACTAGTATAAGGAAGAAGGAGTATATAGGTGTTAAAACATATAATAATATAATTAAGAGTGTTAATAAAATTATTAGAAAAATTAATAAAAATATAATGTAATTAAATATAAGATAGTAAATAAAAGAAGAAAAAAATGTAATGAATATATTAAATAATAAATATATGAAAGGAATAAAAAAATGTACAAATGGAGTAGGAATAATAAGATAAGAACTAAATATGTAGGTGAGACAAAAAATTCAATTTTTACAAGGTTAATTCAACATAGATATGACAAAAAGTCACCAATTTATTTGCATACTTTGGAAACAGGGCATATATTTGAGAAAGATAGTATTAAAATGATAGGATATACTAATAAAAGAAGAGATAGGAAAACAAAAGCAATATTAATTAAGAAGATAAAACCTAATTTGAATGGGGGGGGGGTAAAAATCGTGTTTTTGTAGGATTATTAATACTAAAAGATAAGAATATGTATCTATATATGTATGGGAATATATAGAATATAAAAATAAAAATAAGTAAAAATAGTATTAGTTTATAGAATTATTAATAATAATAGAATAAGTATGTAAAAAGTTTTAATATGTGGGTATAGGTAAAGACTTGTAAATATTGTTTATACATATAAAAGTTTGTAAGTGTTAATTTTTCAAAATAGAGTTATAAGTTTTAAAAAATTGATAACAGAGGTAGTTGTATTAAAGGAGTCTATATTAAAAAAGGTAGAACATTTTGAAAAAAATCAGTTATTTAAAAAGCAGAGGAAGTTCGAGAAGTACATAAAAATGAATAGGGAATTATTGAAGAGAATAAAAATATAAATTATTAATAAAGAATAAGACTAGAAATAATAAAAAGATAAAAGTTTAAAAAATTAAAATTATAGATATTAAAATAAAACATAAAAGATGATATTATATATTAGATAATAATTAAAAAAGATAGCAAGAAATGATGGAAGGTAAAAATTATAAAATAAAATAATATTAATAAAGAAATAATAAAAGGGTAATATTTAATTTTTTTTTTTTAAAAATCAAAAAATTAAAAGTAAAAATAAATTAGTTTTTAAAAGGTAATATTTTAAAAAAATTGTGTATTAGATATATGTATTTTATATGTAAGTTGTGTATATATATGGATTTGTATTTATATATGTATTTGTATATATGAAGAAAATATTCTAAAAGAGGAACATTATCAAAAAAACATTACTGTATATTATAGATATGTTGTTGATGTTTTTGTATGTGGCAGACCAAATACAATTAAAGAGTTGTTCAAAGAATTAAATAATTTAAATGGCTTAAAATGGATAAAAACAGATGAATATTTAATGTGCGTTCAATTTCTTGATCTTAAAATAACTAGAAATCAATGTATGCTGGATTACTGTATGACCATTAAATTAATAGTAAAAAGATGTTATATTCCATATAAATCGAGAGTGCCAATGTCACTTAAAATGGTAGGTTTGAAGTCTTTTATTTAGAAATAATAGTCTTTGCAAATATTTATTGGATAAAGACAAAAATATTGAAATATATTTGAATGAATTGTTAAATGTTAGTTACAATTATAATCATATATATAATGTTATTAAAGATTTTAGTATGAGATATAAGAATAAAAAATTTAATAATAATATTGATACTCCTGCTAATAAAAAAAAATATGGATATCAATACCATACATTTCAAATGATCATGTAAATTTTATAAGGAAGATTTGTAAAGATATATGTGGTATTGCATTTTATACATTTCCTACATTAAACAAATTAAAAATAATTCTAAAGATAAAACCTCATTTATAAATAAAAATTGTATCATTTGTAAATGGATATGTAGGTGTGGTAGTGTATATGTAGGTGAATGGAGATGTACATTGGAAAAAAGAACTAAAGAGCACTTGCTGTTGTTAAAAAGAGTTCAGAAATTGAATCAAAATTGCAAAGTAGATAATAATGTTTCAGCATCCGTTTTTCACAACCATAATAATTAATGTATTTATGGTTTTAACTTCAATTACAACAATGTTAAAATATTGCAAATTGAAAAAAAAATAACAAAAGAAAAGTAAATCAAGCTATACAAATACAAGACTTAATTAACAGGCAGGCAGCAAACATTAAGATCATGGAATTGTGGGAAGGTTAGCCTTTCAAAGTGTTTGTTGACAAAGACTACAAGGATAGTCGAAAGCGCTACTAAGTAGATAAAAATTTTAAAATATATCTAATTACTGTATTTGTAAATATTCAATTATATAATATGTAGATTTGTAAATATATGTCTATGGGAGTATGTGTATTTGTGTATATATATATGTTTAAAGAATATGTATATATTTGGATATGCATATATATGTATGTATGGATAGATTTTTTATATCTCTATGGGTGATGTGGATCTATATATGTATGTAGGGGATATATGTGTATATTTTGATATACATATGTGCATATTTTATATATATGAAGTAATGGTTATGTTTTTATATCATTCAAATATTGTAGCTCTGATGAAGACTGCTGGACAGTCTAAACTGTCAGGAAAATAAAGGTTTATTAAGATTTTTTTTTGCATTAAAGTGTATATGAAAGAAGTTATTATAAGCAATATATATGAAGATATGCAAAGAAAGTAAAGGAGGAGAATAAGAGTATATACTTCTAATATTATTCTGAAGACATGTTTAACCCTAATTTTAAGAGTCATTAAATTGATGTTTATGCTGCTACTATTGTGATTTTAATGATTGCAATTATAGAATCTTTCAAATCAAAAAAATCTTTGTTATGAGTAGTTCTGCATAATAAAGTTTATATCAATGCACTATATTCTTATCTTAATATACAGAATTTCTACCAAGATTTGTTGCTTCCTGGGTAATAGTGATTGCTTGTCTTAATCTGGAAAATTATATTTTATTTCAATATTTTTATATGTTAGTCATAATTATCCAATATATTAGTTTATTTTGGGCAGCAAATTGACGAATCATCATCTACAAAGTTTTGCAAGAAGATTCATTGGCCATCATGAAATGAATTATTTTTATTGTATATAGATGTAAAAGTTTTGTGAAAACCAAAATGAAAAATATGAATGTTGAGATAATTCTAAAATAGTAGAAAATGAAGGCATAGAAATTATAAGTGAAATAAATACATAGAAAATTGATGAAATTTAATGGAAATTTTGAAACAAAAAAAAAAGAAGTATAAAAATTATAATTTTCTAATCATTTCAGATGTATATGCTTAATTAGATTTATGTATAATAAAGGAATGAAGAATGTAATTAATATTTTAAGATCAAATTATCACAACTTAATCTATAAGTGTCAAATTTTAAGATCAAATTACTGTAACCTAATCTACAACTGACAAATTTCTATCACTCATTTGACATTGTCTTTATAAATACATGTGATTATTTTTAATCATTTACAGTATTATGCTAGTGGTGAAAAGAAGTTTTAAGTATTTCTATTATACATAGAGGAAGGTTGAATTGAAATTAAATTAATTATATGATATGACTATATTTAATAATAATAAATATTTTAATATTTAATTAAGTTAAAGTTTATATCTGAGCTAAAAATAATCTCTAGCCTACTAAATGATAAGATGCCCGATGAGTGCCAGAAATTTGGCACTTGTAGATTATGAAGGTATGTGAAAGATCGTGACTTGCTTCAAATAAAAAAATGCTGATTCAGCAAGAAATTTATCTTGGGTGGGAGTAGATATTATTTTCTTTCACAGGATTGAAGTGTATTTAGTTAATAGAAGTTTTTAATTATATTTTAAAATCAACAAGAAATTAAGAGAGAATCTGGAAAGATAATTGGATTATCTTGTTAACAAAAATATTTAGAAGTGATATATATAATTTTATTCATGGTTGTGTGGGATTAACCATTACTTAGAAAAAGAAATTGAATGAGTTTGACCAACTGTGAATTATAAGACTGAATTTGTGAAATTAATGAGTGTAATTGGATGATAAATCTAAAAATTAAGTTTAGTATGTAGGAATAAAGTTAATAAAAAGATCCTAAAAGTTGATTAACTTTATAGCAACAAATTGTTACATTGAGTATAACCAGAATACAAATCAAAAGGGGGAAAATAGGGTTTTCAAATGTTTTTTGATGCTAACATTTTAAAAATTCAAAACTTACTACATCTAAGAAAAGAATAAATGCTTATGATATATGCTAAGAAGATATAGAAGAATAAAAAATCTTTACAGAATTATAAATATGAAATTATTGTTAATGGAAAAGGTGAAAAAAATTATGGAATTAAATATTTTGAATGATTTATTAGCATCATGAAAGAGAATAAAAGATAAAAAAAAATATGGGTAGCAAAATGGAAGGGCTTTATATGATGATTTTATTACTCTAATGTTGATTATATTAAATTTAAAATTATTATGTCATAACTAGTCTTTTACATAATTTGCAGTGATACTCTGCATTTTTTCTTTTGTTACTTTTTCCAAGGTCTAACTAAAATACTTAATGATTCTTAAAATTTAGTTTTAATATTGGGAAAATGTCTTTAATTTTTAAAATTTTGTTTGTTATATTTTGATAATTCTTGAAATTGAAAAACCTAGATTTTTCAATAATTTATCACCGGTCTTGTTTTACTTTTTTCTGCAGCCTTTTCAGCAAATCTGTACTACTTTGAGTATGTGTGAATTCATTTTATTTTTAAAAACTCCAAATATTTTTTATCAATATAAATTTAAGAGATAAAAAATAAAATGACTACCTTTGTTGTTGTTTTTAAATAAATATTAATGCTTAAATTTATTGATTGACATGAGGTTGTGAAGTTATTTTTTTGCCCTTCATATATTTTTCTTCAAAGCATTAATTCATTACATTTATAGTTTTGACACATGGATTCAAAAATACCTTTGTTTCCTTCCTATGAACAGTTGTTTTTAATAATAAATCATTCCAAAATGTAAATTTAAAATTCATTTTGTAATTTTATGTATCCGTGTGTGGCATGTGTATATATAAAGTGTATGTATGCATATATAGGTTTTATCATAAAAAAGTAATTGAACAATGTGATAATTTGTTGTAATGGAGATGAAATCTCACTGAAAATGGGTAATGTAATTTATTATTTTTTTATGATATCTGTTTAGTATTAATTTTTGTGTAGCAATTGTTTGGTTACATATTTATTAGCCTGAGCTGATTTCATCTTACAGGATCATTTTAAAACTTATTATCTATTTACCAATTCAATAAATTTAAGATCAGAATCACAAATCAGTTTGAAATAACTAAGCATAATTAAGAGAATATTTTGAGTGAGTTGGAAAGATATTCAGCAATTGTCACAAAAAGTAGAAATTGTATTAAAACATAATAAATTATAATTTCTAATTTATCATTCACTTAATAAATTATTGTTTTACATTCCATTTATAATGTACTTTTATAAAATATACTTCCAATGTTATTAAAATTTTAAAGTTTCAAAACTTTTTTTTTTATAAAAGAATTCATTTTACTATAAGAAGTAAAAGCTATAGACTTTATTATGATATTGTTTGTACTATATATAAATAAAAATCATATTATTTTATAATTATGTTTCAAATATAATTTGTATAATGAGACATTGATCTGTTAAGTTGACTACAATGGTAATATTATTGGTTTAATAAGAGTCTTTATGAGAAAATGATAAGCACATTTGCCTGCCTTATCCTTAACCTGGAATTTGATTCTGGGTGAAAGTTGGAAATTTTTTCATATTTTAAGCACATTTGGGAATTTTCTTTTTGTTAGTCAGCTGATGGCGAATTCAAATATTCTTCCAATTATTGTTTGGTAAATGTATATCTAGCTATTCTTGATTAGAGAATAAAATAAGAAAGGAAAACTATATCCCTCATCACCTGAAATACTCTTGTGAGTTTTACTTATTTTTTTAATTATACTTCTTAGAGGGATGCTGGAAAATCTTTGTCATGCAGCAGTTATTTAAAGATTGTATTAACTGTATATGTGACAATGTAAGTCAAATTAGTCTTTTCAATTTTAATTCTGAAGTTTTTAACTTAGAAGAAAAAAAAGTGATAATGTGTTTGTACAAAAATCATATATGATGTAGCATTAAACTATTAAAAATTAAATGTATTAATCTTTGTTTAATTTAATTAAGATATTGTAGTAATATTTTTAAAATTGTAAAATTTTAAACATTGGCTTTGCCACAAGCAATTATTCTAATCCATGATGTGCAATGAGTTAAAATTATTATTGATTGGAATAGAATTAAACTGACCTTCCCTTTTGATCTTATAGCCCTACTTGTTTAAATGTAATATGGATTATCTATAAACTGTAAAAGATTTTATTTTAAATTTTTATATTATATGCCTTTATTTTCTAATACACTAGCACAGTGCATTTTCTAAAAGTGATTAAGAATCAAAATTTTATTTAAAAAACAATTTTAATAATTTTTAAAGCTTAGCATGAGTTGGAATAGTGGTAGAGTGACAGACTGGAGTTCAATTTTTATAAAATACAGCCTAGCATAAACTTTGAGCAATACACTAATCAATTATTTTTATAGCTTTCTATGATTAAATTGTAAATATATCATATATGTGCTTGAGTGTATCAGTGTTATTAGATAGAGTGGAGAGTGGTGGGTTATGTGAAAGTCTGTGCTCATATACCCTATATTACATAAATCTTATTGAAACTGAGAACCAGAATAGGAATAATTGGGGAAAAATTTTGTAGATGCACTTCATTATGTATAATCATTTTTTTTTTTTTACGATTATATATTGAATAAGCATATTATTTTCTCATTAATTTTAAATTCTTATCAAAAAGCAATAGTCATACAGTTTGAAATAATACTAACATCTTATTTTAATTGCAGTCATGTTAAGTAGTGAATAAAATTATTATTATTTTTTCCATATCATATATGAGGGAAAAAATGGTAGTTATTTTTGAAAGATGGTTATAGTGAATAGTTGTATTTTTTGAAGTTTATGAGTTTAATATAATGAATCTTTGCATGTAGAATTTGTTTGGAAGGAAGTGTATATATAAAAGAATATAATATAATTGATTTCCAGTAAGAAAAGCATATCTTGTTTATGAAAAATTCAGAAATAAAATTTAAACTGCAACATCAACAACAATAATAATAATAATCATCATCATCATCAATTGATTTATACAATTCACACATCATAAAGTGGACTGCAATTTTTTCTCTGATGATTAACCACCATGGCATTGGCTCTTAGAATTCTAAATAATTCTCTCATAACATTGCAATGAATGCGCATGGATATAGGAGCAATTTTTCTCCTAAATAACAATTATTTTTTTTTGATGCATGCATCTTGTTTCTTATATCTATTTGGACATATTTAAACAAATGAACACTAATACCAAGAGCAAAGTTCAATTGGAACCAATATCAGAGTGACACACATCATTTTGTCAAATATGAAAAAAATAAATAAATGAACTATATAATTTTAGCCACATATGCAAAAATGAATAAACAATCACTTCAGATTAGACCATGCACAAACACAATGGTTTATAATCAGAAGAAATTTAAGAAAATGCACACTTTAAATAAAGACAATGGACAATATTTTTTTTGCTTAAATTAGAACTCTTGCACCTGGAATTCCCCTTAAAAATACACCACCCTCCCAATTGACATATGTAACCTCATACATTAATGCATGAACTAATAAATGATGGCCAATGCTTTTTCGACTGAAACATCCATTTCTGGAACACCCATTAAAATACCCCCTTTATAACATATGTAACCCCATAAATTAATATATGTAATATTACCAAATAATTAATTGAATAACGTGTAGCAAATGCAGACAATGTAAAATTTCTTTTAAGTTAATAAAGTGTCGTTTGAATCATCATCATCATCATAACAATAACATAACAAGCTAGCACAATTAAGAATTAGAGGTAACATAATAGCACATCCAGATATATATGCAGCCACTTGGTCACTACTAAAGCAACAATCAGCCCTATAACCAACTAAACCAATATGTAAAGCAATCCGAGATATCCAACAAGGACAGTCCATGTATCCAACAAAAATTAGGAGATGGAACTAAAACAAAAGACATATGAACTATATGAAACAAATACCAAAAGTGGTATAACCAAACGGCCAATTTTCTGAAAACTGTAACCATCCGAATTAAATAAACAACCTCTCCAGATTATTGATTTCCAAAAAAATAAAAATAGTGCATCATTTGCATAACTATTTTTTTCTCTCATGTGTCATAGCATCAGCCGGGAAGCGAACCACTAAGCCAGGACAACTTCTTGTAAAACAGCTGTGCTGACCCCTCGACCACCAATGCTTGACCATAACTTTATTTTAATCCAAAATTCTCCGAGTCATTGAAAATGTAGACCCATTCACATTCATTCATATTAAATTCATATTTAAATACCATTTGTATATTGTCAATAGCAGCAGTAAAATTAATTACTTATTTTACATTTAAATCTTAATTGATAAAACAAATAACTGTTAATAAATTATGAATCTATTGAAATATTTGATTTATTTAAAACATTCTAGTGGATCCACAATGCATTAATAGGCCTCTTAGCACCCATAAGTTTTAAATTGCCAATTGCTGTTGTATGTTATTGTATTAATTAAAAAGAAATAGTAATTCATTAAATAATGATGCTTAATCAAGTGTGTTGGTGGCTGAGTGGTAGCACAGCTGCCTTACAAAGCAGTTATCCTGGAGATTAATTAAAGGAAATTTAAATTTATTTTTTTAGTGATTAGATCTTTTATACCAAATATGAGAAAAATGTTTAATAAATAAAATACATTTGTATTACTAAAATATTTATTTAAAAGGATTTAAATACAGATATACTTTATATCCCTGGAGTTATTAGATGTAAGTATAGGGATTTGAATCCAGATTTTTAAGCTCTCTTTAGTTATTCAATCTATCTCATATAATTGATACACATGACCACATGTGAAAAAAGATAAATGATCTCCAATATTATGATCCATATCAAATATTTCATGCTGAAACAGTCATCATCAGTTTATCCAGAGCATCATCTTGCATATATATATAATCACTGCTCGGTTTATATTAAGATAGCACATCTTCAAACTTTAATGGAGAAGCTTCATTCCACTCTACCATATAATTCTTCAACCGTCCATACCATTGTAGAGTGGAGTAGATTGAAACCTGTCCATTAAAGTTTGAGGATTTGCTATCTTAATATAAACTGAGCACTGATTATATATGTGGAAGATGATGATCTGAACCAACTGATGAGTGCTGGTTTAGCATGAAATACTTATATTCAAGATCATTTATCTTTTTCACTTGTGTGTGGTAATGTGTATCGGTTGTATGAGATAGACTGGATAACTGAAGGAAGCTTGAAAGTCAGGGTTCCTATAATTAAAAAAATTTAATAAATGGTGATATGAGAATGCCCCCCTCCCCACTAAAAAAATAAAATATATTGGTGTTATCTTAACAACATTTTGTTGACTATAGCTCAACTAAAGCCATTATTTTTTCTTTTTGTCTTTATAAAGAAACAACTTTTTTTCAAAATAAACCAGTAATAAAAACTTAGTATCTTTCTTTTTTTATTTTTACTTTTTATAATTTAAGTTCAGTAAAAAATAGATCTTCAGTTAGAATTTTATTAATCTGGCATCTTTGTTTCTTGGACCTTTTGATTACATTTTTTTTTTTTTTTATTTATTTGAAAAAGTCACTCCATTATAAAAAACAAAAACGAAATACGCTAATGAATTAATCTTTTTTTTTTTTTTTAAAAAAAAAAAACTAATTAAAAATTAATAAGTTGTCCCAAAGAAGATTGTTTTTAAAAAAAAATTATTAATTAAAGAATAAATTATTTTTTTTATTGCTTATAATTTGTTTATTTTAATAAACCCTTAATTTGATGAAAATGAAGCTTCCTTTTAAAATCACAGCCAATAATTTCTAAGAAACCTATTAGCCATCATATCTTCTGTTATTTTATATTCTCCAAATTTGTACTGTAAAATTTTCATAGCTCACATGTTAAATATTATCGAAAGTAAATTTATTGGCAACAATTGCTTAAGAAGGGAGTTTATCATTATTTTTGTGAACACCTTTTCAAGACTGCTTCATTATTTATACTCTTCATTATGTCTTTTATACATTAAATAAAAATTCATTAATTAGTGCTCCTTTAATTTATAAATTTATTTTTTTCCCTTTCAATTCATGCTTCTATAATATACATAACGAGAAGAAAATATAATGTGCTGAAGTAAGACTTTTTATATACAGATATAGAAATGAAAAGTCTTGATTAGCAACGTGATCCTTTATTGTTAATAGCTTGAGAGTTATTAACGATGAATCACAAATCTTTGATCCTATTCTTTTGATCATCTCATTTAGCACATACTACATTAACATTTTGCAGGTTGAAGCTATGGACAGAGTTTATTTCATTCTTAAGGAAGACTGACATAATACCAGGATGGTTTTTCATGTAGTTGTAGAGATAATTATGCTGTGCCAATCTCATGGCAGTATTAGCACACAATTTTCCATATTGCAAGCAAAATCATTGCAGTCAATCTTATAAACAATCTGAAGGGCATGGTTTGGAGGCATCCTAAAGGCATTAATTTTTTCAATCTTATATACAAAGAATGAATGATAAGCTTGATTATAGAATGATTATTGAAGTCTTCAACATTCTGGGAGCAATCCATCCTGTTTGGATGCTTTATCCATTTCAAAAGTTCCATCGCAAAATTAAAAAATTAACTTGTATAATGTTTTAAAAGAAAACTATTGAAAAGTTTTATATGTTATAGTGCACGTACACAGCTCTAGTTTAAAATTCTCTAATTTTACTTTTTAGTTTAAAAATAAGTTTCTTTTGACACTTTTTTTTAAAAATCAAATTGTAAAAACATTCTAATTTGAAAAGTTTTAATCTTGTGAGAAAGCTTTTAATTTTGGAAAGTTTTAATTGCATTCTTCTTTCTTTGTTTGTAATCTAATTTTAATTTATTTGTAAAAAGAAAGCTGAGATTTAATTTTGCATTTACTTTTTTTTAAAAATTAATTTTGGATAAGATAGGAACCCTGGTCAAATTTTTAATTAAGATGAAGTCTGAGATAGAGATTTTCCCCAGGCAAAAACTTCTAATTAAAGATGAATTGGGAGATAAGAGTGCACATAAATAGCCCTGGAATTTTGGACTGATTCTTCAGCTATTCACTTTTATCCTACTTGTTATATGTATTGACTCAGCTTTGTTCGTTACTGGTGATCCTAATTTGAATTGCTGTTCTGCCTGATTTTTAAAAGATTTCTGTCCATGTCTGGAGATCACCGTTGCTAATATTACCTTTTGCTGATTCACCATTAGGAAATTCGGAAATTATATTAGTTTTCCAATTTCCAAATAAGATCGTCTCTGCAGAATGCCAAAACTACACGCCATGATGAATCTTATCTACAACATGCCATGCTAAATCAACCCAAAGATGGACCCCGGATCCCAAGTTGTTCCTTCAATATGTCATAAAAGCCTGAACAAAAACTGATATCTAGGATTGCCTCCAGCCTCCTGAACATATAAATGGAAACCAAAATCTTCATAGGAACTTTCAAATGAAATAAAGTGTGTGCGCTGCTGAAAGATATCCACTGAACCTAACCTTATGTTTCGAGGTAAAACATTTTTTTATCCTAAGTAGGGTTTAAATCTCCTATTAAAGTCTTAGCTTAATCTTAAAAGAAATCTTGCTTCATTATATGTTTTGCATATTCAATTTAAATATCTTTAAGCAATTATGTATTTTATTTATAGTGTGTGCTGGACTCTTAGTTTTAACATTCCATATTTTCATATTTTTATTTATTTATCTGAGAGTGTATTATGAGTTTCTATTTTTATATGCTTAGTGTTATTTTTTTTTATATTGCTAACCCTTGATAAATAATTGGGCAGATATTAGTAATTTTCTTTTATCCTACCTGTCCCCTTTTCGTTATAATTAATTTAGTTATGCTTCGTTTGCTGCAGACTGTAAATCTTTTGGCTGATGGTTTATCGAGTGTATTGTTCTGTTTTTCCTAAGTAGGACATTTTGTTTTCTTCTATTTAAGATTACGCATAATCGTAATCTTCACTTTTCTATTTTTTTTGTCTTGTATTTGAATCAACCGTGAATTACTTTGAATATGGTTAATCATGAGCAGTTCTGCAGACATATGACATTCTTGGTCCCGATGCGGGCCAAGGAAAACTCACCTGTGCTGTTTTGTTGTATTCCTTGCAAGTCTCTTTTATTTTTGAAATCTCTAAATAGGGAAAGTGGAATTAATTTTTATAAATCGCTAGCAGGAAGATAGTATAAATCTCTTGTTAAATCATAGGTGAGAAAACGAACTTATCTGCCAGGGTATTTAATTTTTTCATTATTCTTGTACCCTCTCTGATAAATACGCTAGAAGAATCTAGGTCAAACTTTTATATTTTGTTTGCCTGGGATTTATTTTCTGTTGAATTTAATAAATTAAAAAATTATTTAGAATTATTTTGGCTGACATTTGTCTTTGTGTTCTTTTCTCAATTATCTGAACAATGTTAAAAATCTCTTTTTCTCCCTGGGTCTAGCTGGTAGCATTTATCACCATCATTAACTTTTGATCACTGTAAATTAAATTTTCTATGGGATGATGTGATGTGAGATACTGTAGCTTCTCCTTAAACAAAGTCAAGAATCTCTCAGCAATTATGCCCAGAGAAACCTGTTAGCTACTTTATTTACATTCCACAGTCTAAGTTTTTCCATATTCTGCTCCATCCCATTTCCACAACATAATCTTTGTCAACTCTATGGCCTTTATATCTAAATCCCCCTTATCTTTTCCCAAACCCAACATAAAAACCAATAATTCACTTTTTGTATAATCACTTTTTTCATATTCTTCCATAACTTCAGTATATGTGCCCTTTCTGTTTTCAAGCATTTATATTCAATTAACATATGCCTAATATTTTCTATTCCTTCCTTACATTATTTGGTCAAATTTGTAGTGTTCAAACTCATGACTTAAGTTTGAGATAAGTTTATAATAGAAATCCTCTGGCATCATGCAAATTTATAGATTTACATGTTCCGTTTTTTGAACAAAGCAACATGAGCCTTTATTGTTAATAGCTTGAGAGTTATTAACAATGAACCATGCCTCTTTGATCTTATTCTTTTGATCATCTCGTTCAGCATATACTACATTAACATTTTGCAGGTTGAAGCTATGGTCAGAGTTTATTTCATGCTTAAGGAAGACTGACTTAACACCAGGATTGTTTTTTTTTTTGTGGTTGTAGAGATAATTATGCTGTGCAGTATTAGCACATAATTCTCTATATTGCAACCAAAATCATTGCAGTCAATCTTATAAACAATCTGAAGGGGCTTGGTTTAGAAGCAGCCTAAAGGCATTAAATTTTTAGATCTTATATACAAAGAATAAATGCTAAGCTTGATTATAGAATGATTATCGACTCTTCAACATTCTGGGAGCAATACATCCCTGTTTGAGCATGCCTACATTGCAAATGTTTTTTGTGTAGAAATGTAAAATTATTTATATTTGATATGGATCATAATATTGAGGTTTATATTAAAGACTTGATAATATTAAGTTATAGCTATAACATTTTGGTTAGAACACTCAATAAATTCTATTCTAAAATAAAGGCCCTCCAGATCCCAATAATACAAATCATTGGATAAGTTTTCCTTTCAGTCCCTGGGACGTCACGTTGTTTATATAACATATGTTCTAACTTTCAACATTGCTTTTTGGAACACTCTCAACCTATATAAGCTTCCAAACAACATCAAAGATAGGCTGCATCCAAACCTAGCCTCTCAGATAGTTTATAGGATTGACTGCAATGATTCCATTTATAATGCAGTTTATTATGGGAAATTGCCCACTAACATGACCACGCAAAAAGCGATCCTAGTGTTATATAATAAACTCTGGCCGTAGCTTTGACCTGCAGAATGTTAACATAATGAGTGCTGAATGGGATTATTGAAAGAGGAAGATTAGAGGTGTTATTCATTGCTAATGGCTCCCACACGATTAACTAAAAAGACCCAAAAAGTGGAACATACAAATTTATAAATTTGTATAATGCCTGCTGCATTCGTATTATAAATTCACTATTGTAACAATATAAGTATATGCCGTTACATCACTTTCAATATAAAATCACCCTCAAGTAGAAATATATGTATATAAAAAAGGAGAATTTAATAATTTTATTTAAATTAATATATATATATAATGTAGAGATGGCAAATTAATTATATAATTATTTGAAGTTTAAAATCTAAAAACAAGATTATTTTAATATAAAAGAAAAAAAAAATGGAAATGGTTTTCTATATTACCAACATGCCCTTGAGCATAAAGTCAGATAAGAGATAAACTAAAAAAAATACTAATGATAATTTTGAGTTCCTGCTCTAAAGAAAGCTGACCAATAACAATGGAAATAAACACTGTCCGCAGAAAAAAGTCATCATCGCCAATAAGAACAGCGCCAAGCCAGGCAAGGTCAATCCTGGAATTTGATGATAAGATTTTAAAAGATATAAAAAGAAAAGTTTGAAGTTGAGATTTAGATTTGAATTGCTCTTGCTGATTGTGTGTTATTTAAATATATTTATAAGTATATTGCGGATCTCCAAAATATAGGGGTCAGCAATAATTTGTTTCCCATGTTTGCACCAGCTAAGGTGGTCTCCAAGTATGATGGTTCCCAGAAACTGGCCAGCAATGGATTTGTCTCCACCTAGAACAATATGAAATGGAAAGAACTTTGAATTGTGTCAAGGACTGCAAAGACGGACTTTACCTACAGCATTGGAAAGTAGAAACTTTTGTTTTAAATGAAATATGAACATTAATTATATAATACGAACTTTTTCAAGTTGTAATTTTAAACATCATTTAATTTTAAAAGAAATCTCTTATCTGACTAAAATTTTAAGTTATTTATTATATTTTTATATAGGTGTTTGATATCATTTCCATTGTCATAAATTTCTTTTAAATTAATAATTTAAAAATAAGCATAAATGGCTGCATAGATTCGTAAGATTATGTTAGTTTAAGGTGTGTTAATTTTGGGCTAATTGTTTCATAGTTAAATCAGTGCTGGGGGATAGATGTATGGATGTTTTGTATCAATGTAATCTGAGTAGGTGCATTGGATACTCGTTCCCTTGTACTGTGTTAGCATACAGGGCATAACGTATTTCCTATGCCATTGATTTTCTTACTCTCTGGTTGCGGTAGTAAGCCGGCAAAGACCGCTATGTACTTGTACAGAGCATCTCATCTATATATATTTCAAGAATTTTTTTTTTGTATCACCAATTGTGCAAGGGTTTGTTCCTGTCTGTTAGTGAGGTTTATTAATGATCATGGGGAAAATGCTCCTTCGTTCCCACCATGATTCATTATTTCTCTAGTGATATCATGCTACAGATGTAAATTCCTGTTAGCATGATTGTGTTATGCTAATAACCTCATTTTGCATTGGTCACATTGGTATATCAGTAAGCTAGCATTGGTTTAAACACGAGATTTTAGCATAAGGTTAAAGGGATTGGTTATATGCATAATCTATGTAGCATATTCATGCTTAGTAAAATATTAAAATTGTATTAAATCTATTAAATGCTTCCATCTGTGCATATAATTCAAATCAAATATATTCACTAGTTAATTTAATTTTCAGAATTTTTTCTTAGAATGTGTGTGTGCATTATAATAAAATGTTTTGTTGAATTAATTTTGGCAGTAACTCATTTTATATATTTTATTAATATTTAAAATTAAGAATTAGAAATTTTAGCATTCAGAATATTTTAAGTAACTCATCTTCTCCCTGAGCTAGTGACTGGGACTTTTAGTTCAAAGGGTAACCTCTCCCGTACGTATCTGCCTACTATATAAATTTTTTATGTTCAAATAACCTGGTGGTGCTCTGTACAGCAGATAGAGTAAGAGTCTCTTCCCCGACTGTTATACTATGAACTTTAGCCGCTGAGTTTTGAGTGCTATGAATTTGCCTGACTAGGCTGAAAGCATGCTCAGCTATATATTGAAAGTTTAAAACAAAATAATCTTTTTTTACAAGCGGATAAAATGCTTATGGTAGAACTTTTTTCATTTTTTTTTTGTCATTTGTTTCGAAAATAAACTTTTGGCATAGAATTGCAATTTTTTTTTTTTTTGCTTTTGTATTTTTATATGAGAATCAATATTTTATGATTGACAGTTTCAGTTCTTTGACTTGATTTTTGTAGCAATTCTGCTTTTTCATATATCATAAAAAAAAGATTTATTTGCTCTTGACAGCGCTACATCTATAAACATAGTACAATTCATGGCTCCTACACTAAAACATGGAGAAAATATATTATTGTACTGAGGTTTTATTTTTTTTATTAGTATTTAACTATAAACAATCATAACAAAAAATATTAATACAAATATATTACAGTGACCATGGACCCAACAACATTAAAATCTATTGCTATTGAGAGTGTATGTACCTAGATATTCAATGTTTTCAAATTTGAGAATATCAAAATAAGGTAATTATCTGAAATCCGGGCACGGCCGCCTGATGGCGTTGTTTATGTGTCAAAACACATAAAAATGCCATTTCTGCAGCCGGCCTTACGGCTAATACAACATTTGATATTGTATTAACCCATTGTAGGCCGCTTTACATGACATTGCACAAGGATATTACGACCTGTTTTGTGCTTCGAAACTATTTATGCATATTTGTTCTATTCATAGCTGATTACCGTATCGCTTGAGGGTGTTTTAATTTCAAGTCGGTACAACTTTTCAAATCTCCATGATAGAGTAATGTCATTTATATTTAAATAATGTTAATTACTAACAATTGTTATATGGTCCCCACCCTTCCCTAAAAAATGTTAATATGTAAAAAATTGGCAAAGGATAGGTTCGAACATGCTTCGACAAAGCTCACGCACTAAGTCACAATTCAGCATGGAAAACATACAAGACCAATAAAAGGTCTGAGAAAAACGTGCAATTTGTAAACTTTTCAGAATTGCCGAGTACAGAAAGTGAGGGAAACTGTGTCATTTTTTCAGGCACATAATGTTCTCCCAAATACCAGACTGTTTTTATTACAGCAATAAAATAAAAAATACGTTCAAAAAGTCCAAATTTTGTGTACTTTTTTTTAATTTTTATTTCATTACAAATTTACAAGTATTTGGATTATCTTTTTTCAGTGGGGTTAAAAGAAATGACTATTTTTGTTAATAATAACAAAGTATGAAAGCCCTCCCAAAAAGCAGTTTATTGTAGAAGGCCAAAAAAAAAAAAAAAGGTAATTCAAATGAAATATAAATAAAAGTAAAAAGTGAGAAAAAGTTGTTGAAAAAAAAAAGAAATTATTGACTTTTTGTTACAATTATTTTTCCAAGTGTGGGGGTAGGAGTTTGAAAACAATTTTGTACCGCCAAAAAACACAAAAGTTACTTTTGATTTAATAAGAAGAAAAACAATTTGGCCAAACAAAAAAAAAAAAAGATAGAAAAAATTTGAAACAATTCCCAAATAATTTCATTATATTTTTTCAGCAGGGTTAAAACAAGTGGGGTTAAAATAAATGACTATTTTTGTTGACTTTTTATTAATAATAACAGCACGAAAGCCCCCCAAAAAGCTGTTTATTGTAGAGGCCAAAAAAAAAAAAAAAATGTTAATTCAAACGAAATATAAATAAAAGTAAAAAGTGAAAAAAAGTTGTTTAAAAAAAAAGTTATTGACTTTTTGTTACAATTATTGATCTGAGGGTGGGGGTTTCAAAACGATTTTTGAATCCCCAACAACACAAAAGTTACTTTATATTTAATAATAAGAAGAAAAACAATTTAGTCAACCAAAAAAAAAAGGTAGATCAAAGTTGAAACAAGTCCCAAATAATTGTACCATTATATTTTTTCTGCGGGGTTAAAACAAATTTTTTCATTGTGAAACAGTCCAAAGTTTTAAAATTCAGAAAAATAAACACAAAATTAAATTACCAAAAATTTGTTGAATAAAGAAAAATGTCAGGTTAAAAAAAAAAACAATGAATATAAAAAATTGTTTAATAAAAAATAAATCATGTTATAAATTAAATAAAAATTTGTTTAATCAAAAAAAAAATCATGTTCTATAAAAAAATGTTGTGGCGGCCCGGTAACGTTACATTTGATTGATTTTGTATAGCATTAATGCCTCAAGCGGCCGTGTCTGGCCTCAGTGTTTTTATTTTTTATTATGATGTATTAATAAGAGTTATTACCACACACACATTTACATGTTTACATCTTAATTAGAATTGGAATTTATTATAGGGAAATGTGTAGGTAACCTACTAATTTGATAAATAATTTTGTAAAAATTTAATAAAATATTTTGAACAAACCAAAAAAAAAAAAAAAAAAGATTTTATTGTTAAAGAGAGTTTTAAGATTACCGAAATCTATTAATGGCAATTATGTATAGTTAATATTTTGGGATACTTTTAATTTACTAATTATTACTATTTCTCTCTTTACATATGTGGACATATTACATTTTTTAAAATGTAAATATATATGCTGGAGGATTGGTGGGGGTGGGGGGTGATGATAAAATAACTAATGCAAATGGTGCTATATAAATTATACTCTTTAATAGAATTGTTCGGGATTATTTATTTCTGGATAAATGATCATTAATCTATAAAATATAAAATATGATTAGTTGAAATTAGTGTTGGATTCAATTTAAATGAGTTCAATTGTAATTTCATTTGGAAGGATAATTTTTTGTAGCATCATATGTTTGGTGATAAGTTATTAATTTTATTATGTGGAAAGAATTTTATAAGTGATAGTTTAGTAAGAACTCTTGAAAATATTGTACTAACAAAGTGAACAATTACATTGAGAATGATCATTAAAAAAATAATTATTAATGGTAACAGGGAATTGGGATACTATAATTGGAATGAAGAAACAAAATTACAGACATTTTACTAGATAAACAAAATTATCAATATTAAGAAATTACAAATTGTAATTTTTCAATTGGAGAAATCACTCCATTTACATTAAGTTAGAAGTCAGACATATCACTTTATTATATTCCAGTGTTATGTCACCAACATTACAAAGGATATTTATCTTTGAAACGATGAAATTAATATATATGCCTATTTCTTTTTAATGGAATTTTGAAAATAATTGATAATTAAATCTGATGTGATATTTTATAATAAAAGCACTATTATAAAATCAAATCATTTATGTGCAATATTTCACAATATTTCTAATAACACAGCATTAAATTATATGCCAATGAAAGAAAGCATACTAACTTCGATGGACTGTGAAAATAAAAATGCATACATCCATCTTTCATTGATGCAATGGCAGAAATAATAATTTGAGTTGAAATAAATAAAGAAAAGTGACTGCATTTCATTTTATAAAACATTACAAATAATAAATAGAAATAAGATAATTCTAAATAGTCTAATAAACATAGCTGTAAGATATTTGTAAATGAAAGAAAGCAGATCTATTTCAATAGGTTGTGAAAATATAAATGCATACATCTGCATTTTTACTCCAAAGACTTGAATTTTAATAAAGCTTGATTTCTCTGACAAATAATTTGCAGAAACAATGATGAATTTCAAACTCACGTGGAATATAATGGCAGAAATCTGGCTTGAGCTTGAAATTTACTCTTATTCTTGCACTTGTTAGAGAAATTAAGCCTTCTTTAAAATCCAAGACTTACAGTAAAATGATTACCACTTTATTCAAATTTTGTAAGTCCAAAACATGGGTATATATACGTTCATTTTCACAGCTTATAGAAGTTGATCTACTTTCTTTCATTTACAGTTGTTTTATAATATGTATGTATTAAACGGAAAATTCTATCATTGAAATGTAAGAAATTAAATGCAATAATACGACTGCTTTTTTACATAGAGAAAATATATCAAAAACTTTATATGTATTCTGAAAAAAAAAAAACATTATATGTACTATTATTGCTGTTACATTTGCCTTTGAAAAAAATGTGGCATCAAAAATGCATTAACATTATATTTATCATTTTAATATTTTCCCTTTGTTAAAAATTAGTGTCATATTTCATTTAATATATATATTGCAGAAGCTCTCTGGCTTAGTAATAGTATTTAATATATCACTGTTGATGGATTATAAAATAAAAGCATTTATTTTTGATGCCATTTCTGACTTTCATTCTAATGACTATTTTTTATTAAAACAGGCTGCAAATTACAGTAGAATGAATTTATGATTAACTGATTTTGTACTGGTAAAAAATAAACCAGTATTATTTCTGTTGATTTTATCTCTTGGTTGGAATATTTGATAATTTTTATTTTATTTTAAAAGTAGATAAATCATGCTACATAGGAATTGATGTTATTGAAATTGTATTTGTAAGTATACATTTTATATATATTGATTTTTTTTTCATTAGTTGTTTGAGAGTTAAAGTACAAGTGCCACAATTAGTATATTTTCATTCAATTGATGTGCATGGTTAACACAATGATAGAGTGGCAGTCTGGAGTTCAAGATCCCTGGATTATGGCTATAGTTATGTTATTTTTGATTCCTGAACTCCCAAGCTATACACCATTTAATTACTTTTATTTTTTCATTTCATCATCCTGATGATATATCTATTTTTCTTTTTTTTTTTCTCTCTCTGAGGGGAATTGATAAGGGATTTTTAATTTTTGAATTTATCACTGTCATCAGTGAACTTAAATATGCACTATAAAATTATGTAAATTTACTAAAAGTGTTCTACTTTTTTTAAGTCAATTTTTCTTCTCTTTACATAGATTTGACAATGATTAATTATATTGTTCATGCGATAACAATGTAATTCAGAGAATGATAAAGTTTATTTCTGAAGCAGAAATACACAATGGTCATGGATAGTTGTGAACTTATTGATATGACTAGTAATATCTAAAATGAAATCCAAACTGATTACTATTGGTTCTGGATAAAGATATTCATTTGAGGTCTTATAAGAAGTCTATTTAATAATTCTTTTATAGTTTCAGAATTTTTGATAAATGTTCGAAAAAGTGTATGTTATTATGAGGCATGTCTTAGGTGATGAAACTGGTAAGTCTGATCTACATATAGTAATAGCTTTTTATATTTTCTGTAAAACAACTTTTTTCTGATACAATGTTGTAGGAATATGTAAACAATTGGGAAATAATTGCGAGGAAATGGACTTACGTATGCCAGTAATTATTTCTTTTAGTAATGTTTAAGTGCATATCTGCAAATAAAGTGTAAGCATTTTTTCTCCAAACAGAGATAAGTCTGATCTACATATAGTAATAGCTTTTTATATTTTCTGTAAAACAACTTTTTTCTGATACAGTGTTGTAGGAATATGTAAACAATTGGGAAATAATTGCGAGGAAATGGACTTACGTATGCCAGTAATTTTTCTTTTAGTAATGTTTAAGTGCATATCTGCAAATAAAGTGTAAGCATTTTTTCTCCAAACAGAGATATAATATTTATCAGTAAAGCTGTGCCAGTTAATTTTCCAAGAAGTTTGTTCTAAAAATTATTTTAAATCTAATCTTTGATGGATGAGGAAAATAGACCACAGCCCAAGAATACCTAAGTAGTTTAAAATAAAATTATATTTATTATACTTAATTTATGAATGTAAAAGTTTTAATATATATATCTTTATGGGGTTAGAAATAATATCAGAATCTTTGAAAAAAGTTTTCCATTCTTTTTTTATTCTTTTATTTTGCTGAGAAGGATATTTTTTGAGGGTCAAAACAATGGATTTCCTGCAATCTGTTTTTGGGATATTACTGATACAAATATTAATCTTATAGGATAGCATTTTTTAAAATTTTATATCAGCTATAGCTATAATTTGTCATTTGAATTTTTCTATTGGAAAACATTTACTTTAGTAAAATAATGGTTTTCCTATTAAAAATTATAGAGACTTTTAGAACAAGAACATTTTTTCAAATAGGGTCATAAACTAAGATTCTATCAATAATGACTATGGACTGATTTTATCTGAAGAAAAAAATGTTGACATTTTTTTTTGCAAGATGAAAATTTATCTGGTTTTTATAAACCAATATGAATTCGCAATCACATGATAATGCAGAAAGAAAATATTCATTTTAGCACTAAGATTAGATAATGAGTATCAGAAAGATAAATATTTGAGGATTTGTTTAAAAATATGTGCTTTCTATATTTAAATACTTTTTTATCCCAATTACAATGTTCAATAATTTTTTTTTTTTTTTTATAAAGAATTTTTATAAAATCATATCTAAAATTGTTGTATTTCACCATTAAAAAGAATAAAATCATCTATAAATGAAAATGTTAGTTTGGGAACCACTAAATAGTGTATCTTCATTTTTCTGCAACTACCTAGATCGTTTTTAAACTTATGATTCCAGGGTTTTTTTAAAAAATATTATTTTTAAGAATATAAGTTTGGGTATATTTGGAACGATAAGGGAAATGATGGAGAATTTATCAATAATTATAATCCATGTAAATAATATTTAATAGTTTTTTCCAGCTTTGTAGAATACTTCTAGAATTTATTTTTTCTGCAACTACCTGGATCATCTTTAAACTTATAATTCCTGGAGTTTTTTTTTTTTTAAAAAGTAATTTGAAGAATATGATTTAAGATTGGGAATATTTAAAAGGTAAGGGAAATGATAAAATCTTTGGAGAATATGAGAATTTATCAATAATTATAATTCATGTAAATAAAAATTAAGAGCTTTTTCTTGCTTTTTTTTTTTTCATAGGCAAGGAACAAATGATATCACTTTCGCAAATTTGTTGAATTTCATATTTATTTGTGTTGACAATGAAAATCAAATTGAATGACAACAATTTTTCATTTGACTTGCAAAAAAAAAAAAGCAAAACCATATTATTCAGGATCAACAATTGAAATCTTTTATGCATTTTTAGAATAAAAATAAGCTTTGAATCCTAATCATCAAAGTAGGAATATAAATTACATATAAAAATGTAGCTGATTTACAAAAGAATCAAAGATTATAGATATAGTTCTAAAAATATTTAAATATACTTTTTAATTATAAAAAATTATATTAAATAATAACATTTCTATGCAAAATGATTCTAATGATGGTAGTAAGAAATGGATTAAAGTTTATTATTATCCCAAAATTTATAATACATTAATAAAAAACAAAAATTATTATTGATAAATATATATAAATCATGGTCAAATAGTAAAAGCCTAGAAAAATTAATAGGTAATTGTAAGAGATATAAAATACAAAAAAGGAATCATATGTACAATTAACATTGCAATTTTATTTACTATGGTCATACAGTGAAACTAAGTAAGAGCTAAAGAATATAACAATGCAATTAATGAGTGAAATGATAAATCTGCTTTATTCATTCACTATTTAAGTTTTGAGCATAACGTAGATGCTAGAAAAAAAATTAAATCTCTAAATTACAACCAGTCGATAGTATTTTATAGTTCAGAGATCAGTCACATCACAAATTTTATCTATTTTTCCATTCTGGTTTTTTCATTGTCCAGTATCTCTTTCTTTCTCTTATATCATCCAGCAAAGTCATCTTTTGCATCCTTCTTGTTTACTCTCACCATTCCCTCCAAACATGTTTCATTAACTATTCTTACTTAATATATGTCCAATCCAGTTCCTCTTTCTATGTCTAATTTTTTCAATCAATTTTTTTTCGTTTACTCTTTTAAAAAACTTCGTTATTTTATTCATCCAACTGATTTTTTTCCATCCATCTTCAGGAACACATCTCAAATGCTTCCAATCTGATCCCATTTTTTTGCTCATTGTTTATATTTTTCAACCATACAATAATACACTCTACACCTAGCATTCAAGTCTTTTTCTTAATTTTCTCGTCAGAGGTCCACAAAATGTATTCTTTCTCTTAGTAAATGGCTCCTTTACCAATGCTGTTTTTTTGACTTTATTTTCACTTCTTCCATCCTCATTCAATCAAATATTCAAATATCTAAATGCATTTACTTATTGAACTATATTATCATGGATTTCAATGTGCAGTCTTTTTGTATTCCTTCCTATCCATAAACAATTAAACTTTTCAATATTAATCTTTATTCCATATATCTTTTCTTTAATTAATTCACTATATTCTGAAGTTTCTTTATTCTCAGCTATAAGAGTCATATCTGCAAATTTTATTATTCTACTTCGAACATTTGTTCCTCCACAATTTAAATATTTATTTAACATGTCTTTTAAATATTAAAAAACACGTGATATACTATATTCTTGCCGAACCTTTCTTTCTATATTTGCTTTATCAGTATCATTATTCTTCAGTCTAATTCTTATTCTTTGCCAAGTATCTTCTCTCTTTCCAAAATATTCCTTTATTTTTTAAGATGATCATAAGTTTAAAAGTATCTTCTCTCTTTCCAAAATATTCCTTTATTTTCTAAGATGATCATAAGTTTATTCCAGATTACTCTATCAAATGCTTTTTCTAAATCTATAAAGCATATACCAATTCTTTTACCATTTTCAATATATCTTTTTGCATTTGTTTTAACAACACCAATAGCACTTCTTGTACTTTTTCCTCTATGAAAAGCTACTGTTCTCCAATATAATATTCTTTGCATTAAAATCCTCACTAAAACTTTAGAAGCATGACATAACAAACTTATTATCCCATATTCTTTACATTTAACAGTTTTTTTTTTTTTAGCAATTGGAATCAGTATAGTCCTCAAAAAAATCTTTAGACCAAACTCCTCTATTATATATCAGATTGCAAAGTCCAACTATTTACTTCATAATAATTTCTCTCATGTCTTTCAAAAATTCTATAGGTCAATATTGTATTCAACAGCTTTACAATTTTTCATTTGTTCAATTCACTTTATTCATCTGTCAATATGTCCATACTTTATCATCTACTTCAATATCTTCATTTTCAAGTTCATAATTAATTGAATTATTTTCTTTTCTAAATAGATATTAAAGATATTCTTTCCAGCATTTCAATATATATCACCACTATCAGTTAATCTCTTTCTATTCTTATCAGCTATTTCACTTGTTAGCCATTTCTTTTTTTACCAAGTGACACTTCTAATTCTATCAAATACCAGATCATACCTTTTTACTTGTTGAAGCACTTTTATCTCTCTATATTCTTATTCCAACTATTTTTCTTTTACTAAATCTGTTTCTCTTCTTAGTTCATTATTAATTTTTCTATGTGCTTTTTGCCTTCCATCAATATTGATATTCTTTCATCTTCTCCATACTTTCACTATTTCCACAATACCTTCTATTATTCAAGGTCTTTAGCTTTTGTTAATCGAATAGTTTCTACTTTATTTTTTTAAAAGTCCTTTTTTTAACCAAGGCATATCAGAACTATTAATATATTTCTCATCTTTATCAATTCTTTTTATTATATTTTCACACATTAAACCAAATCTTCCTTTCTCCATTTCTCTATGTCCCATCTTATATATCTTTTCTCTCTTTATTTTTTTTTAAAACTCAACTTTAATTATTCATAACAAAATTATGATCAGAGTTTATATCAGCACCAGGCAAAGCATGTGATCTCTTTAATAGCATTCTTATGTCTATCCTGAATCAATATATAGTCAATTTGATATTCTCTATCATCTGGAGTTTTCTATGTATATAATCTTCTTAAATCATGTTGTATATATTTTTTATTATTTATTATAATTTATACCCCCCCCCCCCAGCATAATTTCCATTTTTGATGAGATTATGACAATAATGTTGGATTTGAACATTTCTTTGTTATTATTAATTTGGATTAATCCTGAAAACTGATCTTTAGACCAGAGCATTATCTTCATTTTCAGAAAAAAAATTGTCAGATGAAAGCATTTTAAAACCATTTTTTTAAAAAACCTCTCTCAGATATATTGTTTAATGATGCTATTTTTTGTTGGACTAATATTGAGATGTCTAGACTATGCTAAATTACTATTAGAAAAGAATTAAGATGGCAAACTTAAGAAACATTCCACATTATAGTATTTTATGAATTTAATAGATTACTATTTATTTAATTAAGAATAAATTTATGTTTATATTACTCAGAAGAACTATCATTAGGAAATATATTAATTGTTTTCATTATACATCATAGGTACCGCACACTCACCCACGTGCCATTTTTTGGTATGTAATTAGATATAAAGTTGGAATTAGCTAAAGATTTAATGTCTTCACCTGTTTGATATCATTGCATCATATTAAAACATTTAAAGTACACAAGCTCAGATCATCCTCTCTCATTATGCATGTATTTTTAAAACAACTTTCACCCATTAGAGAAGTATCAAAACTTGCCTCTCCATGCCTATATTGGTAGTTTGATATTTTTTCCATGACATTATTTTTTTGAAAGGTAGGTATTGATCTACTATTAACATCTTCTGTGAGACATCAGTGCATATCTCATATCAACTCTACTATATCATAATCATCTATTACTGCAGAAACTGTCTTTTTTTCCCCTATATACGCACTCTGAACAAAGTTCACTTGTTAGATGATTTAGAGATAAGAAATACCCGAATCTCCATGTCTTTGTTGCAGCTTGATATGATTCTTTGCATCTTTAACTTCTTGAGAAAGGCTAAATAATCAATGCACTGCAGATGTATTTTAAATTTGTTTTTTAGTTTTCATCAATACATTCCTTATTTCAATTTCACTATATTATAACCATGAATGATCATTAATAAAAAAACCCAATAAATTTGGAAGTATACAATGATTATTTACACTCCTTAAAGTATTAAAGGTGAACAGAACCTATTCCTATTTTGCAAGAGAATTGTGCAATGGAAAAATATCAAGTTATTAACATGGATAAGAAGAATTTAGGCATTTTACATCACTATCTCATTCAATGAGTGAAGATTGATTGTGGGTCTATGCATAGTGATAGTGGATGATCTGAATGTGTTAGAGATTGATTATAATATGTTGAAATTGATATGAGGGATGCACTGATAAAATAAAAAAAAACATTAAAATGTTAGTGATATGCATGTATGTTTCACTATTCATGACTTGTTAACAGTTAGCTTAATGTCCATATGTCATGTCCCATTCTAATGAATGCAGTAGTTATAGTTCAGTTTAAAATCAGATTTTCCCTTAGGTACATGCTTGACATGCTGGTGAATATGAAAATATTTTATAACAAATGAAAATAAATACATTATATAATGAAGTCTTCAGTTGTATAACAAATTCAAAATCACAATATAAACTAGAATGGATGGCATTAAAAAAATTTATTTATAAGTTTTTGTCTAAAAAATCTATATTTTTATACTGAAGCTGAAATTATAGTACATATTTCTGCTTCACCTAGTGCCAATGTCATCAGCACTAGTATGGGTTTGAATCTAATCTGACACTCATCTTATAATAGTAATAGGTGTATCTTATAATTAATATTTATAATCAATATCTTTTATCTAATTTGTATTTCTTTAATTTATATTTTATGATTAAAGCTAACCACTCTATAATAGTGATTTATTTTATAATATTTGTAGAAATTTATATTTTGTTTATTTTATTAAATTAGCACTATGAGTAAATAATTGAATCCTAGATATCTATAAAATGTTACACATATTTTAAATTCTTTCATTAAAGTTCATTTTTCCAATTAATCAGTTTGTAACATTTTATAAATGTTTATAATTGTTTATGTAAACAATCTAATATCTGTAAGGTATACTTTGTAAATTTGTTATTTAAATTTTATATCAAATGTAAGTTTGAAAGTCATCATATTTAGGAATTTGGTACATTCTATAAATAATATGATGACTTTCAAACTTACATTTGATATAAAATTTAAATAACAAATTTACAAAATATATCTTACAGATATTAGATTGTTTACATAAACAACCCTTTGTGTACATTTATAAAATGTTACCAACTGATAATTGAGTTGTTTCTTGACCCAAACGTGTGGCATGAACTAATCCCAAGTCCCTGAACTCAATATATGTATATATTTTATTTTGTTTGATTTAAATATAGTATTAAAATGATAAGCAGATATGCTTCATATTTATTGTATTCGACTCTGAACTTAGTATATATGTAGAATTTAAAAAAAAAGGAAATTTTTTTTTTTTTTTAGGTGTAGTACCTGGTTTTTCAACCATATATATTTTGTAAAATATTTATAAAAAAAAATCTATCGATCAACCATAAGTGTAAAAAATTTTTTGTATCTGGTTTTACACTCGTATAGAAAGTTTTATGTGTTAAAATTTAAAGGCCCGTGTACTACATTCATAAGTCTGAAATCCTAAAATGATAAACAGGTATGCTTCATATTGATTGTATTGTACCACGACTTTGAACTTAGTATATGTGTAGAATTAAAAAAAAAAAGGAAAGTTTTGTAGTTGTGACTTATGCCCCATGTGGCCGCCAGAGGCGCTATTTCCATGTCAACCACAGAAATATCCAGAGTAGGGGCCCAAAAGCAGATGACGCAAAGTTCCAGCCGCTAGATGGCGCTGTTCACCATGGTGCACACAGTAACCTCATGCTAAGTAGCTGCCAGCACTATTGCCCGCTTGGTGGCGCTGTTAGCCATAGGTAAACCGATCCAGCTTACATCGTCTGCTAAACAGCAATCACCCAGCAATCTAGCCCCACTAGGTGGCACTGTGGAAAAAACGGCACCATTTAGAAGCGATATTTACACTCGCTTGCTAGTTCCGGTTTACATCCACGTTCTTAACACAAACATAGCGAGTAATGTGAAGGTGTGAATAATATAGAAAACCATAACTATTTAAATCTGCTTTAAAATTTAATATTCTTACATTGAGTTTCACTCTCTGATAAATCTATATATTTTTAAATTATTTTATTTTAAAAATCGATTTTTTTTTTCTTCTGTAAAAATGTTTTTTATTTTTTTATTTTACCACTTCCGTTTTACTTCAATCTTTCAAAACTGCTAAAACTCGTTAGTTTGAAAAGTAATTGTTTGTAAAACTTTTTTTTTTATACTTTAAAATAATATTTCAAGCAACTTCTAAAGTAATACAAATTACATTTCTGTTTATAGATCTTTTATTTCGCAAACGTGTTATTTTAAAAAGATAAATTTGCGTTTTGTTACGTGCGCCAACAATAATTAGAAGATCTCTTACACAATAAATATTTTTAAATTACTGGAGAGAAAACAATATTGCGTTTTCGATCTCTTCTTGTTACTCCCAATATACATCTCTCCATACTTCTTTGAGTGGTCTGAAGTCTGTATTGCTCTTCTATTAAGTATCCAAGTCTCAGATCCATAAGTAAGAACAGGTAAAACACATTTATTAAAAATCTTTCTTTACAAACACATAGGCATATTTCCTTTTAGTATCAAGTTATTTCTACTAAAAGCACTCCAACCAAGTTTAATTTTATGATTAATTTCATCTGCATTATTAGCAAAAACAACTACATCATCTGAAAAATTTTAATGACTTAAATAATCTTTTACTTTCACTCCTTCAGCTTCCCATTTTAATCCACAAAATACTTCTTGCAGCACTGCTGTAAAACGTTTTGGAGATATGGAGTCACCCTGTCTTACACTCTCCTCAATGTTGACTTTTACTGTATCATTATATAATCTAATTGTTGCTGTTCCATTTTTATAAATATTCTTTAAAATATGGCAATATACATTGATGATCCAATGGTTTAATCACTGAAGAAAAGTTTACATTCAAATGCCTTTTCATAATCTAAAAATCCAAAACATAATGGCAACTGATATTCATTTGTCCTTTCTATAACTTTTCTCAATCCCTGTATATGATATCCTGTACTAAAACCACTTTTAAATTCAGTTTGTTCTCTTGGTTGGTGGAAATCCAATGTTCTCTGCAGACGAGTTGTAATTATCTTGGTAAAAATTTTGTATGTAACTGATAAATGGCTGATAGGTCTGTAATTTCTAATATCTTCTTTATCACCTTTTTTAAATATTAATATTAATACTGCATTTTTCCAATCATCTGGCACATCTTTATCATTTAGACATTTGGTATATAACATTGCTAAAAATATATATATATTTTTTTCACCTGCTTCTTTTAATATATCAATTATAATTCTACCATTACCTGGAGCCTTTTCTTTCTTCATATATTTAATTGTATGTCTCACTTCTTCATTTAAAATTATGGGCAATTCAAAAGATGTAATAGATATAGGAGGTATTTGTTCTTTATTACTATATAATTCTTGATAAAAGTCTTCTATCCATTTCATGATGTCATCTCTCTTTTTAGTAATAATTCTAGCTTTTTTTCTTATTGCAGATATAAATTTCCTACCAATACAAAAATGTTGTTTTACACTCTTGAGACTTTCATTCTCTTCTACTGCTTTCCTTGCTAGTTCACAGTCATACTTTCTTATATCATTTTCAATTCTTTTCCACATCATTTTACAAAATTCGAGATATTCAATTCTTTTTAACACATCATTTTTGTATATCTTCATATTCATTCTTTTCTTCAGAAATTCACTAATCTCAGTAGAAATGTTATTGGTCAAGTGCTGCTTTTTTCAACCAGCTATTTTTGTTGCAGTGTTTAAAAGTGTATCAGTTGTTTTCATATTAATTTCATTCAAATGTGAATCATGTTCAAAATCTACTAATTCTTGAAACCTATTTGTAAGTTCTAATTTAAATTCATTAGAATGATTCTGAAAATTAGGAATATCAACTGTAAATATTGTTTTTCTTAATAATTTTTGTCTCTCTAGTTTTGCATTAACATGTATTTCACATCTTACTAATCGATGACCACTTCCTCTGTTAAATTTATTAAGAACATTACAATCTTGAAATATGTAATTTCTGTTAGTCAAAATATAATCCAATTCTGCTGTACCTTCATTTGGATGCTTCCATGTCCATTTTCTTTTAACATTTTTCTCAAAATAATAATTCATCATATAAAGTTTTCCTTTTTCAGCAAACTCCACAAGTCTATGTCCTCTCTCATTTCTATTACCATAACCAAAATTACCTACAGCACTTTCATCTTTCATTTATTTACCAATTCTAGCATTAAAGTCTCCCATAA
Source organism: Epiperipatus broadwayi (assembly GCA_028023455.1). Taxonomy (NCBI): domain Eukaryota; kingdom Metazoa; phylum Onychophora; class Udeonychophora; order Euonychophora; family Peripatidae; genus Epiperipatus; species Epiperipatus broadwayi. The sequence continues at coordinate 1,078,238 of JAQFVV010006205.1, forward strand.
CAAGTTTAAAATGTTGTTTACTCTGATCAAAAGCCTTTTGTGCATCCATATAAAAATCTTCTACTATTTCATCACTTTGAGAACTTGTTGGGGCATAAATCTGAATTATCTGCATTTGGTATCTGCTATTAAGTTGTATAACTAATCTTGCCACTCGGTCCAATCCACCATCAATCTCCACAATGTTGTTTTTCCACTTTTTATTTATAATGAATCCTACTCCACTTGTATTTCCAATATTTGTGCCTTTATAGTAGAGTACATGTTCACTATTTAAAACAATTGTTTCTTCACATTTTCTTCTAACTTCACAAAGTCCAATAATGTCCCATTTAATATAAGTGTAGAATTTTTTTTTTTGTATCTGGTTTTACGCACACACACACACACACACACACACACACAAAAATTTTGTTTTCTTGTGTTAAAAAAATTTAAAGGCCCATGTACTACATCCATAAGTCTGAATTCTGAAATGATAAGCAGATATGCTTCATATTTATTGTATTGCCTATTAATTACTGACATTTTCCACATTAAAGCTAGCTATAAGGGTTATATTATTGCTAACATTGATAACTGGCATCCTGGTGTAGGGAATAGAGTACCCATCACCATTATAAATTTGTTATCAAGTTCAAAAAAAAAAAGAGCCGTAGTGATGGTAATTCTTGGCAACAATTTTTTTTTTATATATGAGATTTGGAGAGTGAAGAATTTTGTAACTGGTATAATACATAACAATAAAATTATAAACAATGTAATATTCATAACAACAAGGTTGTGTATTGAATTTTGGAAATAAATATTCTTTTGTAGTCCATTTCAAAGGCGAGGGACCAAGGGTGACCAGCTAGGATCAAGAAACAAATTAATTGTTATCATGATAAAAAAAATAAAGTTTTTTGTTGTTGTTGTAGTTTGAGATAATAATTATTTAAATATCAGACTTAAAACAGGTAGAAACTTAGTAGGGGCAGGTCTGAAAGGACACAGTCAGTAAAGCATGATGAGAGGAATGGACAGAGAAAGGGAAGCAAATGCTTGGATTAGTGATTATATAAATTCAAAGATAAGATTTTAGCCATTGATTTATCAAGTCACTGTATCAAAATTCTAGTTAGTTAATCTAATAGAGTTAGAATATCATAAAATCTAAAATTTGCGATCAAGATTCTAATTATTGATAGATATTAATTCAGAGCATAAAAATTTTATTACTTTTTTTCGTATAAATAAAAAGGGTCTAGTGTTGTTATCATTGGTTTTACTAAATATTCCTATTCTATAATAAGGAGAACTAAGAGACCAGCTAATATACTACAAGTGTGTAACTCAAAATCGAGATTGAAAATACTCCACAATCCAGAATGGACCAGAGCCAAAAAGAAGAGACTGGAAATGAAGAGTTTGATTCTAAAATTTTGACGGAAGAGGAAAGTATTGGGAGAACAAATTTCGGAAGTTGCTGTAAAGGACTCATTTACACTCATCCATGACGTGAAACTATCCCAAGTACCTCCATTCCAGGATGGAAATTTGATTGCCATGTTCCAGAGTATGATGAGGGCAATTCAAGAAATGAAAGAATTATACCAAAGGACAAAGATGAAGATGGATAAGTGGGAACAGTCTACAAAAACGATTGAAGATAGTGAAGAACTGCCTTCACAAATAATCACGGAAGGGGAGTATGCTCTAATGAAAGAAATCGAAGCTCAAGAAGAAATAACCGAAATTGTAATTTTACCTAAAGAAGTAATAAGTGCAGAAGAAATTACTGAATCTATGAACCAAAGTCAGAGATAAAACCAGCGAGAGATGTAATTATAAAGGTAGAAAATGCTGGTATTACTATACCTAAACTGTTTGAGCAAAGAATTGATTCAGAGGTTGTAGAAGAAGAAATGTTTACAAGTTGATATTTAAAAGGAGATGTTGGAAATGATTGAAAAAGATCTTTTAATGGAGGAATATTTTAAAACAGAAAAAGATATGGAGGATATTGTTGACTTAAACCAAGTTGAAGAAACTTTAAAATTTCCAACCAAAGATATTTCAAAGAAATTACAAGTTGAATATCCAATTACTGATGAAGCAAAAATTGAGAATGTTAAAAATGAAGAAATTGAAGTTACAAAGGATGTTATTAATAGTAATATTAGCGATTAAGCCAATGCACATGGGCTTTAAAGGTAAATTATAAATGCTCAATTTTTCCAGACACGAGATATAGTATTTTAAAAAGAATGGAATGAATATCCATTCTTTCAACCCAAATGTTTATGTGTGGGGAAATCTTAAGTATGTGGAAATAAGAGTGTGAAGGTGTTACACGATCACTTTAAATTACATTTATGATTGTGGAACACTTTCACATTCATATTTCCACACACTTAGATTTGCCCACACATAAACGTTTGGGTCGAAAGAATGGATATTCATTTCGAAAGAATGGATATTCATTCCATTCTTTCTAAAATACTATATCTTGTGTCTGGAAAAATTGGGTATTCATTTATAATTTATCTTTAAAGCCCATGTGCATTGGCTTAATCGCTAATATTACTATTACATAAAAAACATATCGCTATATAAAATAAATCTCATTATAATGGATGTTATTGTAATTGTCAGTCCACCTTCAGGAAAACTGCTAATTGTGGAATATATCTAAAATTGCAAAAAGAGAAGCAGTATATATAGAAGCTGAGACTGAAATAGTATCAAGCACAGAAATAGAGTTTATAAAAATGAAAATGACAGAAGAAAAGATTGATCTCATTATAATGGATGTTATTGCAATTGTCAGTCCACCTTCAGGAAAACTGCTAATTGTGGAATATATCAAATTGCAAAAAGAGAAGCAGTATATATAGAAGCCGAGACTGAAATAGTATCAAGCACGGAAATAGAGTTTATAAAAATGAAAATGGCAGAAGGTTGAGCTGACTGCTGTAAAAAAAAGAGAAGCAGAATTTGGTAGTGAGAAAGAAGAAACAGTGGTTGAAAAGGAAATTACTGAAATATTCACATTGCCTCCAAAAGAATTAATACCCAAGACAGTAGAAATCATTGAACCCCTAGGAAAATTGGAAAAACTGGAAGATGTTGTAAAAAATAAAATACAAGAATTAAATAATGATTTGGAAGTGATTGAAGGAAGAGAGAAACTGCTTTCAGAAATAATCAATAAAAATAGCACACAATATGATGAAAGGTGGAGATAAAGAACAGGATAGATAGCAGTGCAAGGAAGAAGAGAAAAAGCACAAAAAGGTTTAATATCTGAAAGATGGTAATAGTATCTCATCCTAGCTGATGATGAAATAAGCAAAGGAATTTTTTTTATGGACAAGAAGGGACTTTTAATGCTTGCCATTTAAAACCATACTATGAGGTACCCCTAGTCTGAGAAAATATAGATCACTCTCGGAATCAGAGGACCCCTTGTGTATGACCCCATGGAATTGAAATTCATATTGATTATGTTGGTGGACTGTTTGTATAAACATTTTGTTCGAATCACTATTATTTAATAGCAGTGATGAATTGAAAAGAATGAGGAAGATAAGAAAGAATAGTTAAGAAAACAATGTGTTTAATAAAATAATAGTTTAAGAATCGTAATTTTTAGCAGAGTAATAAATTTAGGAGAAACTAAAAGGTTGCAGATCAAAATACAGTTAATATTTCTATAATAATAATATGATGAATCATGGTCAATAGACCTTTGGTCATTCTCTATCGCCACTGAAAAGTCAGTAAGTTAAATAGGTTTTTTGCCCCCCCCCCCCAGTCGAGGAATATGAAGCTGGAAATATTATAGTACCTATTTCTGCTTCGCCTAGTGCTAATGTCATCAGCACTAGTATGGGTTTGAACCAAATCTTATATATTAATTGACACCCGTCTCATAATAGGCGGTAGTAGGTGTATCTTATAATCAATATTTATAATCAATATTATAATCTTTTATCTAATTTGTATTTCATTAATTTATATTTTATGATTAAAACTAACCTCTCTATAATAGTGATTTATTTTATAATATTTGTAGAAATGTATATTTTGTTTATTTTATTAAATCGGGACTAGAAATAAAGTCAAGGGTTGGTGGTCGAGAGGTCAGCACAGCTGCCTTACAAGCAGTTGTGGTTTGAAATAATGTTGGCTAGACAAGAATGGATGGTGGCTGTAGTATATATAGCCACTGGAGATAGTCAAACTGTAATGGAGTGAAACAGTAACATATATGCATGTCTAGTTAAGGATATACAAAGTTTTAAAGAAAAAGGGAAGAGAATAATGGTTATAGGGGATAAGAATGGGCATATTGAAGAAATTGATGATGTAGATAATAAGAATGGTCAGTTTTTGAAGGAATTTTGTCAAAGAGTGAATTTGAGAATTGAAGATTTATCAAATATTTATGAGGGACAATATACATGGTCTAGGAATAATATATATTTTATACAATAGATTATGTATTGGTAGAGAAAGAGGGAATGAATAAAATATGGAAAATTAAGGTGTTTGATAATGAAGAGAGAGTATGTAATAGTGATCATAACTTTATTGTAATAGAAATGATTAGTAATGTGATGGAGAATAGAAATAAAAGTAGAAACAATAGTGAAAGATGTGGATGGAGAGTGAATGATAAGAATAAGTTGAAAGAATACAAAATACAAGTTGAAGAAGCCATAGAATAGTTGGTTGGGGGTGAGTATAAGGACTGGTGTGGTGAAATAGAAAAAGTGACAAATATGGTTTTAGGTGAGAATATGCAGAAGAATAAAAGTAATAAAAAAATGAGAGTTAGTAAAAGTGTAAAAGAGAGGGAAAGAAGCATGTATAGAATATAAGTGTGCTATTAAGAACAAAGAAAGTGAAAAAGATATTAATGCTAAATGGGAAAAGTACTTAGAAAAGAAGAAGTTGGCTAAAATGGATAATTATAGAGAGAGGATGAAGTTGAATAATAAATTGTTGGAGGATATTAATAAAAGTGGAAGAGATGGGAGTAAAAAAATTTGGAATTACATTAAAAGGAGAAATGTAGGGGGGAGAGAGATAGTATTAATAGATGATGAGGGAATAGAGTGTAGCTCTAGAGAATAATTAGAGAGAATCTTAAATAGATATGTAATGGATATAGAAAATATGTTAGATGTGAAGGACTTAGTGATAGAAAACATGAAAGCATTTAGTAATGAGAATATTAGGTTCACAAAAAATGAATTGAATGATGCAGGGAAGAGATTGAAAAGTGGAAAGGCAAGAGGTTTAGATGGATGGGCAGCAGAGATGGTAATGAATTTAGGGCATAGAGCAAAAGTAAAGTTATTATCATGTTTTAATAAGATGGCAGAGAAGAGAGTTTTTCCGGATAGTTGGAGTAATATAAGAGTAAGATTATTATTTAAATGAAAGGGTAAGGATCATAGAAAGTTAAATAATTATAGACCGATAGCGAGTTGTAAAATGGATGGAAGAGAATAATGTAGTGGGGGGAATGCAAGGAGGTTTTAGGTCAGTTAGACATATAGGAGATAGTTTATTTGTAGTTACGCAACTTATGGATATGAGTAGGAATTCAGTTAGATTATTATATATGAGTTTTATAAATATTCTAACCGTGCCCGCCGTCGACCTCGTACCTCCACTTACAAATAAATAGATTACTATATTTAACATCACCGGGTTCTAGCTCTAATAATTAAATATTATATTAAAAAATGTTTTACTAGCTCAAATTTCTTAAAAATTAACTTAGGTTCTGTTTTAAAGTAAATTAACATAAAGATTTAATGTATTCATGAGACGAGAAGTGGAAATACGAGTTGGCAAGGTAGATCACATTGAGCCAATATCCCACAGGATACCACCTCAATGGCATAAGAACACTATTCCCCCTTTATACTATTATTTCAAATAATAACTACATAGTATTCTTATGACTTTCGCAACGTCTACTTACTAAGACTCATTTAATAACTATAATATTAATTCTGTTGTCTTTAATAATAATAATCATCATCTAGCTCAATAAATTATAATCTCAGGTTCTTAATCTTTATTTATACTTCAACAAAATGCGGTAGCACATATGGTAAGGGATTTTATGCCATATCTACTACACTGCAATTAATAACAATAATGATTACAATCTTTCTTACTTAATCAAATTGGTATAAATTTCTTTTATTACAAATTTATTACCATAATAAATCAACCAATATCAATATCATCTTTTGTCTTTAAACAATAAAGTAAACTAAGAAATGGTAGTGTTTAGATAATCTGATAAATAAAGTAAGTGGCAATTAATAGCATATAATTTATCAAAATATTAGGATAGTGGATTTATGACCAATAACTTAATGCAACTTTATAATTACTTAATTATAAAAACATCAATAATAATTAAGATTAAACATATTTTTAGTTATCTTTTGTGCAAAATGTACTTCAGTGGTTGTGAAAACATTCTGTGAATTTGTACCATGATGTAGTGAAAACAATACCCAGACACAAGTTTTAATAAAACAAATTTAACAAAGTTTATTAACATCAAATAAATTTAAGTAAAAATAAAACAAATCTATTTACATCTTATTTACAATGGATATCCTTTCCTTACACATGACAAATGTTAATTCTACAATTTTGTACTTCTTTATAGTTAATCCAATCATTATATATTTTAAAAATTATTTTAGTTATTTTCTTTAGGTTTATCACACTATTTATTTGAACTACTTATGGGTAACAACATTTTTACCTTTTAAATATACTAAATTTACAATATTCTAAATTATTTTGTGGATCAATATTTTATAACGTCACACTTTATAATCAATATGGTCTTAAAAAAAAGAAAATTTACATTTCTTGTTACTTTAAACAAATTACACAGCATATTATTAAATATTATGATTAACTTTAATGTTTGTTCTCCCATGCTCATATAAATTATAATGCGTTTTGGCATAAGCCATACTCCTGTATAATATTATAATGTGTTTAAATATCACCCTGTTACAATTTCAAATATATGATAATAATTATCGAGTGTTATAGTATTTTTAAATATGCAACACTTATCTCTTTAAAAATATAATTAATAATAAAAAGAGCGTGAAAATATATTTTAATATTTTGTATATTCTCATTTGATATACTTTTACAAAAAATTATAGTTTATTTCTAAATTAAAATGATTCTATAACTTCTTCCATTATTTAGGACATCTGTATCTTTCTTTCAATGGTTATAATCTATTCTTAGTTAACTCTTAACTATTCTTATTCCAAGTAAAATCATAACATACATTCTAAAATATCTATTGTTTTCCCTTCAATAAAACCTATCATATACGATGTAGTAGCACGAAATACAGATTAAGATAGCGAAAGATGTATAGGATATTGGGAAGAAAGATGGATAACTTGTTTTCAATGTACTTCAAGAATGCATGGAACAGTGTGAACAGGTTCGACATTTATTGTCTATTAACCCTTAAGATAAGAAAGTGATGTGGCAGCTATTTATTCAGCTTTACCAAACATCAAGGCAACTCACACGAAATATAAAATAACACTGTCCAAGACAACATGTGTATCTGTCGTAGGGCTACGTTAATTACGCTGATTATCACCTATAAAACGAAATGTGGATCAACCATAGGGCTATGTTAACTATGCTGATTCTCTCACAAAACTACTTATTTCCATTCCCTGTATCATCCTAGATTTTCATACATCATCTTGGTTTCCAAATCACCCTTGTACTCCCAAGTCACTACTTAAATTATCTCTCTAGATTTTCACTATATCAAGCATCGATAAAATACGAACAACTTTTTAAACAAAAACAACAAACAAGATTCGCTACTATAAAATCATTTCACTATCCCTTAAGAATAATTTATCTCGCTTTATAACACTGTATATTCATCCTTTACGTTTTTTTTTTTTTACTAAATTAATATTCAAATATCCCAATAGGAAAAATTAATAGAAAATGCAATATAATCATCGATTATATTAAATTATTATTTATCAACAAATAAAATGACTATCGTATGCATATTTTCAAAATCTAATCACATCTCAAAATGTTTCAATGTGTTGTTTTAAATGCGTTTTACAATAATAATAATAATAAAACTTTTGTACCACATTCATTCAATTTTCGGCTGATCTAAATAAATAAAACATACATTATATCATCAATAATTATAAATGTTACCAAAAAACAATTGTTATCTTCGGATTAGGCTTTGCAGTAGGCTTCTTTTCCTTCCTTCGAGCATCGCAAATATACAATTACACACATACAATTTTATTAAAAAACATTCAAAATCAAACATATTTCATATAATATTATATATACCAAAATTAATGTATTTTGTTTCCCTATCGTTTTCTGAAACCAAATGCTTATAATAATAATAAAAATAATTCAAACCATAATTAAATATTTTTCTGAAGGTAAATCTTGTTTAGTCCCATAATATTACTCTTCTTCTTTTATCTGAATGTTCTCCATTATGACTCTCAAAGTTTTAAAATAACTTGGTTCATTTAATAAATTTGTTTAGACGATCTTTAATTTTAGCTTTTAGCATCAGATTATTAAAATATATTTTAGTTAGATGTCCCTCGAAGTTTTTTTTTTTTTAATGTTCTGGCAAATATTCCCTCGGCGCGTCGATGCATCTTTCTCCTTTTTAATTAGACTACGAATATTTAATACTTTAGGTACCAATTGCGTTTTATGGATCCAATATTTTTTTATATTCCTCTTCCGTATTTTTCTTTATACAAATATTTCTCTTTAGCAAGCTTTATTTCATTCATTCTTAATTCTATGTACATTATTTTTTGATCTTTAACTATTTTTTTTTTTTTTTCTAGAGTATACTTTTTCGGGTCATCTTAAAGAAAGCAATTCCAATAATTTTAATTTTAAAATTATATTTGTCCATTTATTCTTAGATGAATCATAATGATTTTTATATTTTATTCTCTTTCTGAACTTTGCGCACAATGTCTTTTCATCTATATTACACGCGTAAAAGCAGTTTCCTTTGGATACACTATATAAGCGGTATCAATGAACAATATAAACAATTTTGAAATGTTATAAACTTTAAAACTGGTTTTAAAGAATCTATCCATATTTTTTACTGAAAATTCCGACTGTACTTCTATAGAATTCACTGGCAGGTTCGATTAAGTTAGTGATACATAATTTATGAAAACTTTAAAATATTTATTTTAAGACTCTCTCTATGATTTTAAAAATTGTCAGTTAATTTGTTCTAATGATATTATTAGAATTATATTGAAAAAATTGAATAAATTGGAGAAAAGAAATTATTAGAGAGCTCAAATTTTTTACCTCTTCACTCGAGTCTGTCAATTCTTGTTCTCCTCGATTATACAATTAATTGGCGCGATTTTGGGAGTCTGCCAAGCTCTATTACTATTGGTCAATCCTACTTGGATTTATAAATAATTTTCTAGAGTTTTAAACTGATAATGTAACACTTAAACACTATCTAATTATTATTTAAAACCAATTATTATATTTAAATCAATTTAAACACTTTTAAAATAATTTTCAAAACAATGTTTAATAAAATTATTCACTACTTATTTTTATTATGATGTTTAATAAATTCCATCCATTTCTACTATAATATTATTTAAATACTTTAAAATATTGGTATTAATTGAAACAAGTGCTTGTATAAAAATATTCCAGACAATTACGTAATCGTTTCCGGTGTTTTGTCTATTTTTGTCTGTCTTAATAAATTTACTGCACTTATATTATATAAAATTTTTATATAAAATTTTGAAGAAATAATTTAGAAAAAATATAGAAATAAATACAATTCTCAACATCATAATATTTACTATTCAAATACATTACACTAATTTTTATTATTTAATATAGTTTATAAATTTAAATACTATATAATATTAATTTATTCTAAGTTTTAAAGTTATTAAAATTGACTTATTAAATACATTTTTATTACTGATAGCTGTGTTATTTTAATATGGCCAGCTTTTACAACCATATTAGCAATTCTTTACTCTTTATTTAACTAATTTTTTAAATGATTTTACGTATCAGGTATTTGCTTTAGCTTTAAATTGCACTTTACAGACTCTATAAATTTAATATATTCAATACATCAATAAATATATTCTCAAATTTAAAATTTTTTAGTAATTGACCATTATAACTATTTCTTGACCTATAGAAAAGGGTACAATATATATAGAGAGAGCATAGGGTAGAGTAAATAGAAATAGATTATGGGTAAGTTTAGCAAATTTGGGAATGGATGAAGCTTTAGTAAATATTAAGAAGTTATGAAAATAATTACTATGCTTATCAATTAGAGGATATAGAATTAGTTAAAGTTAAAAATGGGGTGGGACTAAGGCAAGGATGCCCTGTGTCACCTATTTTGTTTTTGTTGTATTTGAGTGAAATGGAGAAAGCAGTAGAAAGACTAGGAAGAGGAATAGAGATACTGTTAATAGATAGCAAGTGAATATATACTTTCTCCGGTCTTTTTTTTGGGGGGATGATATCTTTTTGTGTGCAGAAAAAAGAGAAGATATGGAAATTATGCTGAGGACATGTGCAAGGGTAGGTAAAGAGATGGGGATTAAATTTAGTGAAGAAAAATCAAATATAATGATGATTAATCCTGGGCAAAGAGAAGATGTAGAATTTTTATTGGGAAGATATAAAGTTAAGTGTGGTGGATAGATATAGATATTTGGGAATCATCTTAAGTAATCAGGAAAATTGTTTGGATGAATGGGAGAAAAAATTGGTAAATGAAGCAAAGAAAAGAAAGGATTTGATAAAGAAACTAACAGTGTTTTCATATAATAAATATGACGTAGCTAGAATTGTATGGAAGGGAATTGCGGTAGCAGGGTTAACATATGGTAATGATGCATTATGTGTTAGTAAAGGGGCATTAGATTATTTACAGAGAATTACAAAGGGAAGTAGGAGGACATGCATTAGATGCAGAGATGTGGACAGCAAAGGAGGCAATTCAAGGAGAAATGGGATGGTCAAGTTTTTATATGAGAGATGCAAAAAGTAAAATGAAAATGTTTGGTATGTTGCAGTTTATGGATAGTAAAAGAATAGCCAAAATAAGGTTTAATTGGGTTATGAGTAAAGGGCAGGCAACAAGATGGGTGAGAAAGGTAATGCGGTATGCAAAGGATTTGGATAAGGAATTTATATCAATATACTTGTATAAAAGGTGGGATAATTGTGTTAGAAGGATTGTTGAGTGTTATAGTGGTAAGGAATGGGATAAAAGAATAGATGCATTAATAAAGAATAGAGAGTTGGAGAGATGGAGAACTAGTATGGAAGGTAAGAAGAGTTAAAAAATATATAGAAGTAAATGGAACATTGGGTGCGAGTTAATTTATGATAATAGTAAGGAAAGTAGTTTATTGTTTAAGGCTCAAACAGGATCTTTAGCAACCAGAGGATATACATGTAAATGGAAAAATGTGGGTGATTTAGTATGCAAATTGTGTAACGAAGGTATGGAAAAATATTAGGCATCTGTTGATTGAATGTAAATGCTTGAAAGCAGAAAGGGTACAAATAATGGAAGTTATGGAAGAATAAATATGAACAAAATGATTAAACAGAAAGTGGGTTATTGGATTGTATGCTGGGTTTGGAAAAAGATAAGGGGGATTTAGATATAAAGGCCATAGAGTTGACAAAGATTATGTTATGGAAATGGGATGGAGCAGATTATGGGAAAGCTTAGGGTGGGGAATGGAAGGTGAAGATAAAGTGGCTAACAGGTTTCTTTGGGCATAGTTGCTGAGAGATTCATGGCTCCGTTTAAGGAGAAGTCACAGTACATCACATCACATCATAGTTGTCCCGGGTTCACTTCTCGGCCAATGCAATGACACATGGAAAAAAAAAAGTAAATAATTGAATCCTAGATATCTATAAAATGTTATAAATATTTTAAATTCTTTCATTAAAGTTCATTTTTCCAATTAATCAGTTTGTAACATTTTATAAATGTACATCAAAGAGTTGTTTATATAAACAATCTAATAACTGCAAGTTATATTTTGTAAATTTGTTATTTAAATTTTTTATCAATTGTAAGTTTGAATGTCATCGTGTTATTTATAGCATGTACCAAATTCCTAAAATTTTTGTGAATAAAATTTACATTTTCTTTAAACTAAATCTCAATTAAATAGGCTTTGTTAATACGATGACTGATAAACTTAATCATGCTTGTGGTTGTTTTCTTGTAATTAGCAAATGAACCCTTGGGGTGTGTTTAATGCAGGATTGTAGATTTCCTGCTCAGACAAACACTGACCACAGAGAAAGGCATCAGCAAACGTCATGCACATTGGAACCTGATAGATAAGGCTGGATCACATAAATACTAAAAATTTTTGATAGAGTATTATAGTACATCGTGTCTAAAGAATGACGGGTTGAAAAGATCGGCCTTTGCTTCTTGGAGCTGTTTCCACCAGCTCATCATGATGCCATTCCCATTCCTGTGTTCTCAACATCCAGCCCATGAGACTGTACTGTATCAAGGAAGCATACTGAATGAAGACCTGAATTTATAACTGCATGTTTCCAGCCATGGAATGTCTATCGATTGATTCTGAGGTAACATCCAATTTGCCACAAGCCTCTGATTTTAGCTTACTTTGTTTTTAAATTGATGTTAATTTGTATCTTATATATATCTGTAATGTTTATACAACTTAATTTTAAAATGCGTCTTTAATGTTCTTTCTTAAAATTAAACTATCAATTTTATTAAAATTTCACATTACTTTGATGCGGCAAATTTATCTTAAATTTTTTTTTTGCTTTATTTTAACTGAAACACACAAGTTTATTATATACCTGTGTCTATATATGTAATATATAGGGTATATGAGCACAGACTTTCACTTAACCCACCAATCTCCACACTAATATTGACTTAATGAAACTGCCAAGTTACAAAAACTTTAAACCCTCTCCCTTTTATTTTCTCCAGTTAAAAATTATTTCAGGAGACTTATTTTCATTAAATTAATTATTAGAGAAAGCTCGTTTGGTTTTGTGCATCTTATATTATAAATTTATTTTTAAATAATTGAAATTATTTTAAAAGTTAGTTATATTATTATTATCTCCAACTTAAAATTGCCCTGTAATTATCTCTGAGAGAATAATGTATTTTATTAAATCATTTAAGTAAAATTTATCATAATTTCTGTAAACCAAATATCTTAAAAGAGAATCATTTAAAGCACAGCTATCATAGCGTTTTCATATCAACTACTAACAGTATATGTTTTATACATATATATTTTCATTTGTGTTAGTAAAATGTTAATATTATGATGTATAGCTTATAATGCTATAACTTCACAGAAGTGAGTTGATATTTAATGCCCAGACTGTCTATGTTAATTAAAAGACAGACTTATTTTGTAATCTTTGATGATGAATTATTTGATAACTTGTCAATACATGAAATATTTGGAAAGTGTGGAAGACAATTCTAAGTTTACTTTTAATGCTTGCCTTTTATTTTATATTATACTTTATGATCCATCAAATTAATGACCCAAGGTTTCTGTGGACATTCTATTATTTTAATCAGGAATTAATTTATTATGATCGTTATGTAATGTATCATTTCAACCATTTGTTTATTATTATTGTTTTTGATTTGCTACTTACCCTTCAGGACCTTCGGAAGTTTAAATATGATCAGTCCATACCTTGACTCTTCCTTAATAGTAGATGTATTTTCTACTAGAGTTTTTTTTTTTAAGCATTGCCATTAAAATGTATATGGGAATTCCAGCACATCAAATTTAGTATTCAGAGACATGTTTTGGCTGGAGGGCCAACATTTCTCTTATCATCTACCTGTACATACCATGGATTTTTTAGCAAAGCCACTCAGAAGTTCATAACAGACCTCATTCGTTCTTTTGTTATAATCTATAACAGCATACTGCCTTCATCATTCTTTATATCTATTTACAAATCTGAAATGCTCTCTGCTGTGATGGCACATCTTTAACCAAACAATCCATTTTATTAGTTAAATCTGATTATCTAATTTATTTATTTAAGATGAACTATTTTGCTTTACACACTCATTACATACAACTGATTTAAATGTAATAGTGTTTTAAATGCACACTGCTCATGTCTTGTTATCTCTACATATATGATAAATTTATTCCTTCTCTATATATAATAAATTTGTAATCTCTTAAAGAGGATTAATGATGATATTTTATTGCTGATTGTTTCTTGGCAGACCAATTAGAAAATTTTTACCTTTGTTTAACAAATGCTTTATGCATTTAGCCGTATCAAAACGAAATTATGTCTTAAATGGGAACACAATTGCTTACTAAATTGAAATGTTCAAATATTTCTTTAATTCTAAATTTATTTGATGTATTTAATGAATATTTAAAGTATGTAATTGCAAATTCAAGAAGTATTAACTTAGTTGTATAGACAAAACTAGACTTACTTATGTATTGCCAATCACTCAATTTCTTAATAAATTCCTGTAATATTATTACTTTAAATTAGCTTAGTTTGTCATTACTCCGAATCTCTAATATTAATTACTCTAGTTATTTATCATATTTCTTTGATTTAAATTCCAATTCCTTGTAATGTTGTCAAGAAAAGATTATAATTGTTACAGTTCAAATCATTATTAGTCAATATCAAGCCACATTTGTATCGTTCTGCAATAATCAGAACCATTAATTTCTTATATAAAACCCTATATTATTTTTTTAAGTCTCTTGTGTACCATGACCTCTAGCTGGGACGGAAGAAAACCAAAGACTGCTAGTCATCACAAATGTTATCCATTAGTCAGAGAGACATGAGTTCAGGTAAATAGGTAAGGATCCACCATTGCTCTGACATCGGTATCTTGTGCATGGTTGGATTCAAGGTACTTTTGCTTGGATTATTGGTCATGTTGAATGAATACACAATTTTGACCAATACAATCCTGCAATAATTTTTGCCAAAAGTTATAAAAACAAAAATTATTATTGGATTAATGTTGATATATATAAAGTTTAAAAACTATCATTAAAATTGTTGTATATGTTTTTATTTTAAAAATATTCTAGCTGCATATATTATAATAATTTTAACCATTGGGGTGAAAAAAAAAAATCGTAAGAAAAATACTTATAAAATGGCAAAAATCTAAAACTTTCATCTCATTTGTTAATCTCAGTCATTATATCTATTGATAAAAGTATTGTACTAATTTTTCTTTAATAAAAATATTCTATATGTACAGTGTAATAATTTTAGTTGTGTACTATAAAATTAGAATTTTTAAAGCTGATTAATATTTGATGCTTAAAAAAAAAAAAAAAAAAAATTCAAAAAATTCTAATTAAAAAAAAGTTTGAAAGTGGTAAAAAAAAAAATCAATAAAAATGACAGATGTAAAATTAATTCTCTTTTTATTTTATCTTTAGCAGTAAAAATAGTTTACATTTTTTTTTTTTAAAGTATTTTCATAGATGCATTTATTGTAATAATTTTAGCCATGTCTATGCAAGTAAAATTTGAAAGCTGATTAATGTTTACAGTTTAAAAGTAAAATTTCAGTAAAAAAAGGAAAAGAAAAAGTTTGAAAATGAAAAACTGATGAAAATGGTGGAAATCTAAAATTTTTAGTTGTAAAAATTTACACATTTTTTTAAAAAAAGATATCCTGCTATGTATCATAAAACTAGAATTCAAAAGCTGACTAATATTTGATATTAAAAAAAATTCAAAACAAAATTATAATTAATTTAATAATGAAAAACTGATAAAAATGATGGAGATTAATTTTTTTTTACTTTTAATTTCTAGTTTTAAAAATATCCTATACACATATTTGTATTCTGTAATAATTTTAGCTATGTAGTATGAAACTAGAATTTGAAAACTGAAGAATATTGATGTTAAAAAAAATCAAATCTAAATGGATAAAATGAAGTACTAACTAGGATTCCTCTAAACCAACGGATTCCCTAAGTTGACAAATGTTATTCTCTGAAATAAATATTATGAATGCTACTGGCTGAAATAGCAATAATAGCATTTCAATTTTGAGTAAAGCTTCAGACATTATTATTTGGTTTTGTGAGCTTATTGGTGTTTAGTTTTCTGCTATTTATCCAACTTTATTAGTTTTTGTTTTTTATACTTTCACACATATTCACATATTAATTTTAATTAAGAAAAAAGTGTCAAAAAATTGGTGAGTACTGAAGCCAAAAATAAAAGCTTATTTCTAAAAGAGCTGTAAAATGGTCAGCAGTTTAAATTCTTATTATGGAATGATTAAATGAAAGTTCTATATCATTTAAAAAAAGAATAAATTAAAACTTAATCTTAAGCAGTTTGCATTGTAATTAATGGAAACTTCTTATTAATGTATTGAAGCAGTCAATCTTAGCTTAAGATTGAGCTTCATAGTTCCATCTACTAACTTGTGTTCAAACCCTATATCCCACCCTCCTTTTGTCGTGTATGTATATTTTATGTATACATTTGAGATGCGCACTTACATTATAAAACTTTGACTTTTAAATTAACATTTTTATTATTATTAATTTTATGAATATTCTTTTTATTAAAATACATAGGTGCGGCTCAAATATATATATATAGGAGCAAAATACTAACAAAATATTGATTTTTTTAATAAATATTTTATTATATGTCATTTTGTACAACTTTTTCTTTTAAAGTATTTTTTCTTTTAAACTGTATATTTTGTAAAAATCAATATGGAAGATGCTACAGTTAATTGTCTAAAAATAATTAAAGGGTGGAAACATTATTGTTTTAATCTGGGGTAGGTATTTTAATTAAAGTTTTACTTAAAATAAAATGGGATTAAGATTAAAGATACTTTTGTTATAAACATGTTGTCAAATCTATTTCTAATCTGGAAATAGATTTGAATTTATTTTTGGACGTTATCTTACTGTTGCATCTTCAAAAACAATCAATAAAGAAAAAGTATAAAATGGCTGAATTTTGAGGACATAGGCTGCCCTAAAGTGAAGTAAAGGCCCGATGGAGAACTTAAAAAATTCTAATAGAGACTTGCTGCCATCGAAGAACTTGCATTTCAATTGCCATGCACGTGCAGAACTAAATTGGACTCTTAAAATTGCAAGGTAACTTTTCAAGCCATCACCTCAAACTAAATTTAGCCTAACTCATCTATGAAGATTTCTTCTAATGTGTTATTTAACTTTACCCTTTTTTGATATTTAAATATGTAAATGTAATTTGCTCTTAAATGATTTTCATAAATTTACTTCTATATCATATGCTCTAACTTTCTTTAATTTTGGTGTGGTCATTTATTTATTACTTGAATTTATATGTCTATTTTAGTTATTAATTTGCCAATCTCAAACAATTTAACGAGTTGAATTCCTAAAATCTTTCTTTTAAGTAAACCTACATGCATCAAGGTTCTTAACGTTCCCTAAAAATATAATGCGTTATTAATTAACATACTCACCAGATTGTTTTTCGAGTCAACATTTTATTTATGATAAAAATATATTTGTTTAACTCTGGATTTTCTACCCGGGGAGAATCCAGAACTCAAGCTAATTAACACTCTGAAAACTTATTTATTTTAAAATATTACTTATTCAATACTGAAAAGAGTGACTTATTATTTTCTATATATAACTGCTAGTTTTTATTTTATTGTTCCATACTCTTAAAATCTCAAATACAGTATTTAAATATTCCAGTTATTATAAAATCAATGAAGGTGGGATTGATTTATTTTAAATAGCAGAATAAGGGAAGGGGTAAATCTTAATGTTTCTTTTGCTAAATAAAATCTTCAAGTATATTTTAATAAATGAAATTTCTCTCTCTATATATATAACTGCATAGCATATTATTTGTCTAAATTATAGTACTCAAACAAGGGTCATTTATTTTAAAGCAGTAAAATTTATTCAATGTGCTATCTTCGTATATAGATATATTACATGCTTCTAGTTTTCTAATCTGGGGGTTGCGACAAGTTCGAACCCATAGATTTCTTCTCATATCTCATTCCGTCAATAGTTGCGCAATCCGGAATCACATTTATTTCATATAAAATGCCTTTGGCGGTGATCCTGTAAGTTTGGCACACGCTTTGCCTATTCACTTCATAAATAAAAGGCCTCTCGCATCGGTTACACCAGCAAAAGTCTGGGCCACGCCATACCTATCCACTTTTCTCTAAGCACTACCCAAGAAGGGGGACTTAGACTTCATTCTCATCCAGAAGCATGACTTTTTCTATTATTTCTTGGCTAATAATGTCAACACTGCAAACTTCTTTGTATCATTATTTCTTTTGCTTCATGACCCAGTTTTAATGCTCTAATATTAAAATTGCGCTCTGCTTAAAATATATATATATATAAATGCCAACTATTACTAGTTTTATTAATTAAATTTATTTCAGTCTTATACAATTCCACCGTCGTAACATATTTCTGTATTTAAGAGTATCTATATGCCTTGGGGAAAAATAAAGCATTCTTCTTGTAAATGTTAATGAAAATAATTTTCAATAAATTGTCAAATGTATTTTTACGACCGTAATGGCAGGAAAATAGTTTGTATTTATATCTGTAATGAATCTCAGAACGCTCCCCTAAATCATATGTTAGTCACCATGTTTCAGAACCATAACCCAAAGCATTAATAGCAATTCTATGTAACTTCTTTCTAATAACTGATTGGCATCTTAATATTGACCTACCAAAGATGTGTGTTTATTTATAATATATCATTTAGCTAATAAAGAGCATATGAGAAATAATAGCGTGAATGACACTATGTAATCATCTATTGCTTGCTCATTCACGCACATACTAATGTACTTAATTTATAAATGTATATAAATAATTTGTCATTATATTAAACTATATTTTATTGTCTAAATTATTTGAGTAGTTCGAATTCCTTTTCCTCCACTTCCACATATTACAGCCATGCTTATGTATATTTTAGTTTAGTCATAGTTAATAGATGTCTCATTGTTTTGCTCAGCTTTGCTAGTCGGCCGGATTAAAATTAATTCTCATGTGCTATCACTATCATGTTATTCATTAGGTGTTTGATCTGGGGT
Organism: Epiperipatus broadwayi; assembly: GCA_028023455.1. Classification (NCBI taxonomy): domain Eukaryota; kingdom Metazoa; phylum Onychophora; class Udeonychophora; order Euonychophora; family Peripatidae; genus Epiperipatus; species Epiperipatus broadwayi. Next base: position 1,097,511 of record JAQFVV010006205.1, read on the forward strand.
GTAGAGAGTGGGTTCGAATCCAGGCTGGTCTCTAGACTTAAATCTCAGACTTGATTGGGTTTGAAGTACATTTTGTGAGTTCCAGCTCATGTTAGATGTATAAACATATTTTGACCGGTACAGTATTAATCAAAAGCAAATGGCAAATTAGCAATCATTTGTGAAAAGATTAAGCAATTGTTCAAGAATTTTTTTGCTGTTTTTTAAGTAATATGCATTATTCCTGCAAAGGAATTTATTACCATCAAAGTAAGATTCGTCAGATTTAGAATAAAGATTTGGATTTCATAGTATTACAAGGTATGGTAAAGCTTTTATTCAGATAGGACCACTATTGTACATTATCTCTCAAATAACAGAAGTTGTGAAATTAGTGATCTGAATTCATTATTAGGATACATAAGTTTACACTACAATTATATGCTTTTAAAAGATGAATTTTAATGCACGGCAATTACTTTTGTATATATTTTTACATTTAAATATTTGACTTTTTGTTTTGCTTTAGATATACCTTTAAATTAAGGCCAGAACAAATTATTTTTAAAGATATATATACTGTACATCTAATTCTCTTTTTACACAATTTTTTTTTTTTGCATGATTTTGAAGTAACATGAGTTAAAAAAAAAAAAAAGTCTTTTACACAAATTGTTTTAAAATGACACGATTGGTAAAAAAAACCCTGGTACTTTTGGATAAGAACTGTTATGACATATTAATGATTGGTATGAAGAAATGAAAGTTATTGACTGGAAAACTTAGATTGTCTTAAGTTATTAAACATTTTTTTTTAATTCTAAATAATTTCATATAAGTAATATAAGATAATTTATTTTCCTTTTTAGAAAATTGTAAATGTTTTTAATTCGGTGTTTATTTACAGATTTGTTTCTGAGATCGAGTTTGTCATGATTACATTGCAAAACTCAAAAAAAATTGTTTGTTATTATCATCTAATTAAAAAAAACAGCTTCATCTCTTTATTTTTTATTATTTTAAAAACAAAAATCCTTTTTTCGGCAACATTCTTGCAAACAGCAAAATTCGTTTGTCTGCAATGTAATGCTTTTGATGTTTTGTTTTGAAAGGGAAGTTACATTTTTGGTGTTGATGCTTTGTTTGCATTTTGACATTTGTTTTAAAAAAAAAATTTCTTGTTGGTGTTGCATTAAAAACAATTAATTTTGTTTACATTTAATTGATTAATTTGTTTAAATTTAATTTAATAATGTTGTCAAAAATCAATAAATGGTAAGATGCATTGCAAGTTTTAGTGATAGCAATGTTATTTCAATCATTTTCACATGTATGCATTTATTGTCAGAAAGTGACAGCGAATAAAATCTTGGGTACTTTTCTATTTCATGGGCAAGCAAGATATGTTACCCATATTTTTGATAAATATGCAGTTCCGAGGGCCTATTACTTCTCTTTTTGAATGTGTTAGTTGTTAAATTTAATAAAAAAGAGTTAAATGAAATAAAGGAAATAAATTCTGATAAATTACATTAATGTTTATTTCAAAATTTTTTTATACTCTAAATTTTAGTTTTCAGTGGCTTGTGTAGAGAAAAACCCATGAATGCTTCATCATAAGTGTTATTACTTTCAAGTTTTTTTTTTATTTTTCAAATGAAATTTATGTTCCTATAACTCATTTTTTATTTATGTGCAATGTGTACGAAGTAAATTTGATACCACACAAAAAATATAACATTCTAACAAAATTTTTCATATAGTTTATTTATTTTCATTGATTTCTTAGATCCGGAACCAATCTCCTTATTTTCCATATATACAATTTATTTTTTTACATGAATTTCTTTTGCATCTAATTTTCAGGAATCAATCTATTATGTAAAAAGAGAATTAAGTATATCTCAATATTACAATGAACTAATTGCAAAAAAAAATAAATAGCGTTGGAAACAATTTATTTTTCAGACTCCACTATATTACAAAAAAAGACGTTAAACACAAAAGTATACAAGGACCAGATTTAATTCTCTTTTGCTGAGATGAAAATGTTAAAACCACATCTGCTGATGAAAATCATTGATATCTCATGCCATGATTATGAACTACAGTATTTCACAAATATATGTAATAATATAGATTCTTGTTAATGCATTGATATCTCATACCATGATTATGAACTACAGTACTTCACAAACATATATAATAATATAGACTCTTGTTAATTGTACTTGTACATATCACTTCATTTAATAATTTGGATTTGTTTTGTAATTTTGCATTAGTTTTTATGTAATGATGTCAAATAACTCAATTTTTTAAAGTACAATTTTTTTATTTATGATTATTTGTTTAGAAATATTTTTGTATATCCATCATGTGAATATAAAAGAAACTTGTAATTCTTGGATCCTTATGGATTAGAAAATTATAACAGCAAAAAGGGAACATACTTAAAAAAATATTTATATACTAACTTATCCACTATTCCAAATGTTCATTTTCTACATTGAGCTGCATGTGCAGCTAAAATCTGCACAAATGCTACATATGAAGTGCTTATGTTTGTTGTAAATCCTTTTTCTATATAGTGAATAATTGTAATCTAATATTTGACATTCTGTGTTTTAGTTTTAATTGCTGCAGTCACAAAAAAAAAATATATATATATATTTTTTTTATGTTTGTATATATTAACAAACAAATTCTGATATTTTTTTCCTCAGAACATTGGTAATGAACAATTCAAAATACAGCAAAACTCTCCATATAGTAGTGCCTTCTTGTGCTAACAAGAGCAATCAATGGATGCCAGAAGGCTTGTGCATAAAATCCCTATCTAGTGCCTACTCATCCAATATCCCCAGACTAGTTTCTGGCTTGTGGCCTTCATCAGTGAGGAGCCTTGGATCTGAGAGCACTGCACTTAGATCTTAGGATCTAATGCAACCCTCCAGCACCCACCTTTTAACTCTATTTAACTACAAAACTATGAGAATGAAATTGAAAACACTATTAATATTTTCAATCCAAGCTCAATAGCTTATATAGTCATATGGGTCTGAACTCAATTCAGTACCCATACATTTTGGTGTCTTTGGCTCTTTAACAACCATAGCCACCACTATCCTATTAGGCAGGATTGGTGTTAAACCACTAAACATCACATGATAGTGATCATGTGATGTTTAGTGGTTTAACATTGGTAATGCCAGTGGTTTAAGTTTTTTTTTTTTACTTCAACTTGTTAAATATTTAGTCGTTTATTTTTTATAAGTATATTATGCCTTTTCTAAGTCTTATAAATTTATGATATAGAAAGCATCAAAATGTTTTATATAACTGCCTTTTTTTTATTTTTATAATTTATAAAGATATTTTTAATAAAAATGTTTTTAATACACTGATAAATAACTTAACAGAAGACTGTAAAAACTAAGTTGAACAGTAAAAATATTTCAATTAACTAAAAGTAAAACTCATGGAAAAATTTAAGAATTATTAGTTAAACTAAACATAATTTATTAATATAATTTATTAGAGAATATTATCACATTTTTACGCACATATTCTTGAGGTTACAGCCTTAGTAAACATTACTTTTTAAATATGTTAAATTAAACAAAAAATAAATTGAAATAAAATTTAATGTAATATAATTGTAATTTATATTAGTATAACTTATTAACAAATATTGCTAAAAAAAATAAAAAGTAATAATTTTTCTCATTTAATTGATTATAAAGAAATTTTGCATTGCATATGTGGCAGAAAATTTTATGATGAAGATTGTCTTTTTTTATATGTTGTTTCAAAAATGGTGTTCTTTGGACATAACTTGCTAACATAAAAATGACCGAATATTAGATGACTCATTGTCATTGTTTTCTGTTAAAATTTTGAAATAATGAATTGCCAAAGAATTTTTCAGCTATTGTATTATCAATATTTTCCTTCATTATGATACAATTTGTTTCATTCTTATTTATATGACTTCAGTTAATATAGTGAAGGTTTATTGTTCAATTTATATAAATCATATATTTTTCCCAAAGGCAGATTTGATTTAATTTATAAACAGAATTAAGTGATTTGGATGAAGAAAGCAAGATGAGTGGAATGAAGTAGTAATTTAAGATAAAAGTGGTAAATTATTATTCATGAAATAATGGAAAGAATATATAATTTATATACTATTAATAATGATAAATTATTCATGAAATAATGGAAAGAACGTAATTTATATAATATTAATAATAATGAAGGAAAAAGTTATGAAAGCAATAGCTGAAAGGAAGATTAACAATGAGATTGTAGTTGCATTATTAAAAGCTATGAGGGAAAATGAATTGAGAAAATTGATATTTATCATGTAAAATTGCTAATAGATTTTTTTTTAACAGTTATGATTTTATTAGAGAAAAGATTTAATGCAATGAAATGTGAGAATTTAAAAATAGTTTTAATTTTAAATATGATTAAGAAACTATAAATTAAACATATTTGTATTTGAAGAGGAATTTGCATTTAGTAAAAAAAGGGGTCCAAATGTGATTGGAGTGATAAAAATTATTGTTGCTAAATATATTTAGCTATTTGTTTTATCGATTTTAGAAAGGTATTTTATAGGGTTTGTTGGATCATTATGTTGGATATATTAGAAAAGTGTAAATTGAAAGAAAATTTGTTTATTTAAACAACAACAAGCAACAAAATTGTATAGGAGGAATAAAAAAATAATTAAATATCTACTTATGTATTAAATATTTTATTTAGTACATATTTTAATGAATTAAATAATATTGAGATAGAAGAATTCATTGAACCAGATTTGTTGATAAGAAGGCAGTGCTTAGTGTTTTTTTGAAGATTTGTGATGATGGTATTTTAGATATGATATTATGTTGGTCTATTTCTATTATTTATCATTTAATGTTGAATGTCTAGAAAATTTTAATTTTATTTAAACTTTTCCAAAAACAAACAAAGCTATTAACCTGCGTCATCTTTGTGTGTTATTACTGATAGTTGTTTATATATGGAAAAATTTAAATAAAATTGAAAATTTTCTACATATTCAACATTTAATGACAGATGATGGAAATAGTCCAACATATCATAAAAGGCAGTACTTGTTATGAGAAACAAGCATGTTAAGTATTTTATTTGCATTATGTGGTTTTTTTCTCAATTTTTTAAATGTTCATGTTTTTGCTTTATATAAAAACTTTAGTGATATGGAGAAAAATATAAAAGATAATATTAATTCTATTTAGAAGATATAATCCTTTCTCATTTAAATAGAATTACAATAACACTGCTAGTAAAATTTATTGATCATTAAAAGATAATATTAAAAATATTGAAAAGTATGTGTGAAAATTAAGTTAAGTAATAAACATTGATAAACTATTTCCACTGAGGACAAAATATTATTGTTTGATTCTCATTTGCTTAATTACACTAGATGTTTTTTCAGATAATTTAACACAATTACAGAAGAAAGCAAATGAAATTTGCAAAATAGATAATTTATGGATCAAAACTAACATAAGTTGTCTTGCGTTGTTAGCCGAGAGGTATCGCAACCGCCATGCAAGCAAGTAGTTGGTTGCAGACGGTTGTGGGTTCGCGTCCCGGCCGATGCTATGACATATGAAAAAAAAAAACTAACATAAGTTGTTTTCAACTATGTAACTATATGTTTTTAGCTGAAGGGTAAAGCAAATAGTATTAATCAGATGAGAGTCTTATATGCTAGACTAATGAAAATAATATTATACATCTATGGACACTGAGCTCATGGTTAAATTACAATAGGTAAAATCAAGCTATATGAGAGTCTTATATGCTAGACTAATGAAAATAAAATATTATACATATGTGGACACTGAGTTCATGGTTAAATTACAATAGGTAAAATCATTATAAAGCTATATATTGGTGTGTGGCTTTTATGTATTCTTAAGATATATCAGATCTAAAATATCAAAAAAATTGTCTATGATAACACTTTATCACAGGCAAGGTTAATTAATAATGTTGCAATTTATTAACAATCAACACATAAAAGTACACACACAGAACTTAGAGCAACACAATTATCAAATGTACTAAAATAAAAATATTGTGGATTAGTATAAGATTGTAGCAGCAGTCTTTCAATTTAATATGCTAACTTAATATATACAAACATTTCTGTTTAGGATAAAATTAAATTATAGAAATATTGTTGGACATCATGCTTATAATTGAAAAGTATCATTACATTATTGGATATTTATTGCTTATTGACATTTCATATGTTCTTACTATAATAGGTAAAAGGATATTGTATTAAGTTTTTTTTTTTTTAAGTTTATGAGGTAAGTAAATTTGAATTGAGGATTATGCATTGTTATAATTCTGGCAAGCTTTTTATTTATCATGATCAGGTATATTATTGGCTTGGGCACTTTGGTCCCAATATCAATTACTCACACAACCCATTGAAATAAAAATAAATCCACCAGAATAGAGAGAGAGGTCTTGTACTCCGCTTATATAAATGGAAATTTCACTTCAGTTAAAATTTAATCTTTTTTTTTTAAAATTGTCTTTAAACAAAAAGTCATTTTGTAACTAAATTAATATTTTTTTTCCTTTTTATATCAATACTTTTTCTTTTATTATGTTGAATGTGAAACTGAAATATATATATAATTGTAAAAAAATAAGTAAACAGGGTTTTCATCCAGAATTATATTTTTATGGTATTTATGACTTTAGACATTTGACAGAATATTCTATATATCTAAATGTGATTGTCAAATTTCAGTCGTTTTTTTTGTTTGATTTTTTTTTGTCTAATAACTGATCTTTTATTATTTGAATAGTTATTTGTTCTAAATTTTATTATCCAGAAACCTTTGTTTACTCTAAGTCAGGTTACTTTAAACAGCCTTTTAAGAGTATGTATCTAAAAAGCTCCTAGTTACCATTTCTCTTATTGAAATCCTTTCTGTAAGTTGCCATGGTGATTGTAAATTGAAAGCTGCCATTCTTATTAAAATTTGTTTTTATATGTTTTACTTTTTTATTCTCTCAGAAAAACTGTTAATCTTTATTGAACAACTTTTTTTGAAGAAAAAGTTCCACAATTCAAATAAACTGAAATAACATCAATAATAAAATGCAAGTTAGAATAAGCTGTAGATTAGCACATTATACAAACTAAGTAATTTAGTGTTTATTATTGCCGATTTAGAAAAAGAAAAATGATTATTTTATTCTCAGAATTTGTAAAAGTTTTTAACAAAACAAAAAGCAAATTCATAAATTATTGTAGGTTTAATAAAAATGCTGAATTCTGAAAATGTTTAGATTGCTATAGCCATTATCTTTTATCTTTGTTTGCCATAATCTTTTTTTTGAATTCTAGTAATTTTTTATAGAAATTTCTAGATCAGAATAATTAAAGACCATAAATATTGACTATTAGATGTAGTAAATTTAAAGCCATTGCAACATTTCTATTTGTAAAGATCACTTAGAAAAATTGCTGTAAAAGTTTTGGAGATATGGAATCATCTTGTTGTACACCCTTACCAATGTTAATCTATTTAGTATCACCATGTAATCTGATGACTGTTATTGCATTTTTATAAGTGTTCTTCAGAATATAATATCTAATGCTTTAATCATGTAGAAATGCTTATAGAATCTACAAATGGCAATATAACTTCTCTCAATACTTGGATGTAATACGCTGTGCAAAAACCACTTTTAAATCTAACTTATTCTTTTAGTTGATGAGTCATAATTGTTTTGATAAAGATTTTGTATAGAACTGATAGAAGATTGATGTCTGTAATTTCTAATATTTTCTTTATCACTTTTTCTAAATATAAATATTAGTACAGTACTGCATTAGCCCAATTATTTGGCTTATCTTAATCATTTAGACATTTGATATATAAACTTTGCCAACAATTTTACTATTTCTTTATCTTCTTTTAAAATAATAATAATTCCCTAATTTTCTATTATCTTTCCTGTCATAGAATTTAATTGGATGTTTCACCTAGTTTCATTTAAAGTACTGGCAATTCAGATGTTTTCTTATTTTTTATTACTATATAATTCTTTATAGAACTTTTCCACATATCTCACAATGTCATTTTTTTTTCTTATTGCAGAAACAATTTTCTTTCCAATAATGAATAATATTTCTGTAGTGTGATTTTCACTACATCCATTTTTAACACCTTGTGATGGTGTGTAATCATAAACATATGACCTAAGATGTGAAAAAGATCTATGATCCTCAAGATGCACCTTTCATGCTGAAACAGCGCTCATCAATTGGCCCAGAACACAATCTTTTATACATATCTTTATCATTGTTCAGTATATATATATAGATAGCAAATTACTATAGTTTTATTGATGTGTCTCAAATGTGCTGCCCTTACAACTTTGACACAAATCACTTAAAAAAAAAATTAATAATTTTTTCTTCCAGTAGCAAAATATTGTTTTAACATTTTTGAGATTTTTATTCCCTTCTGTATTTTTCCTTGCCAAGTCAAAATTATATATTTTTAGGTCTTATTAATTATTTTTCATACCATTTATAAAACTTTAGATCTTCACTTGTTAATGAATCATTTAAATTTTTTTTTATATATTCTTTCCTATCTTCTTTGCCTCAGTACAAAATTTACGAATAAATTACTGTTTTTTGTATCAGCTATCTTTCTTGCAAATCTTAATAAAGTATCAGTTGTCTATTCATTAATTTCAATTACTTCAGAACTATCTTCAAAGTGTTTTAATATTTTAAAACAATTTGCTAGTTCTAATTTAAATTCATTGGAATTTTCCTGAAGGTTAGGAATATGAACTGTGAATACTATTTTTCTTAAATTTTATCTCTCAAGTTTTACATCTCACTAATTGATCATTTCCTATGTTAAAAAATATTAGAATCTTAGAAATAAATATTTTCTGTTAGTCAAAATATAATTCAGTCTGCAGTACCTTATGGTTGCTTCCACATCCATTTCCATATAACATTTTTCTCAAAGAAGGAATTCATAATATACATTTTTTCTGTGAATGCCACAAGTGTGCATACTTTTTTATTTTTATTACCATAATTAAATTTACCCTTAACACTTGATATTTCAATAAATTTATACCAGTATTAACTATTAAAGTCTCCTATGGCAATGTCAGAATGTTGTTTGGTTTGATCAAAAGCATTTTGTATATCCATATAAAAATGCTCGTCTTCTTTCTTGTAATTAGCATTTATTGGAATATAAACCTGAATTATCTTCATTTGATATTTTCCATTAATTTGAATAACCAATCTTACCATTTAGTTTGATATACAGTGTATTACCAATTTATACAATGTTGCTTTTTCACTATCTTACTCCACTTATGCTTCCAATATTTGTGCCTTTGTAGTAAAGAATATGTCCACTTTTAAAATAATTGTTTCATCATCCTAACTCTTAAAGTCCAGCAATGTTCCATTTAATATTAATTCTTTTTCCAGTTCATACAATTATCCTTCATTTGAAAGTGATCTGCAGTTGTAAGTATCTAAATAAATGGCCATTGAATGGTAGACTAGGTCCATACCCTAGAGATTTTTATCACCCTTCAGCTACCAATTATTGCCTTGACTGGTAACTTTATAGTATTCTGAGACTAAAGACAATAATTGAGTTGTGACTGTTGTGATTGTAAATATCTAATTTAAAAAAAAGGATCATTTATATTCATATTTATTCTGCCTTTGAGAAAACTCAATCACTCTGAGATAAAAAGCCACTAAATTAATCACACTGGTTGATGAATGTTAATGAGTAGCCCATCTATGTATATCACTATATATAATCACTTAATAATAATATCTGCAAACAACAAGAATATATGTGGAATAGATATTAGGAATTTGTTCAATTCCTTTAATGCGTCAAATAGGGATTAAAGTGTCTTCTTTTAATTAACAGAAAATTCTTTTGCTGCAGCACTCTTCAATTAATCTGCCATAACTTGATGAACAATTCTTTCTACATTTACATTACTATTATATATATCATAGTTATTCAAAGGGCATAGCTTTTGCCCATAATCCCATAAATGAATTCAATCACAGTATATTGAATCTGAATAAGGGAACAAAATTTAATCCAAATTCCAACGAATCCAATTATTTAATAACTTAGTTAATAAGAATAAAATGAATTAAAAAAATTATTTGGCAAAAATGTTAAGTAAAAAAAAAAAAGTTAAACCCAAGTGCATTTAATATAATTATATGTATCAAAAGTCTTACTATAACTTTTACGCAACAGTAAATAAGGAACTCAGGACAGGCAAAATACTGGGTATCACAATATCATCATCTTTGGATTACTAATGTCAAAATATGGCTTTGAAACATTTTATTATTGAGAAATTACATTTTGAAAACAAAGATAGTAAGCCATCTTCATCTAGAAACATCCATCATGGCTAGAATAAAATTAGTTTTAAAAATAATTTTTAGCTATATATTTTTTTAATATAGATAATTATTCTTAAACAAAGTTACTTGTCATTTTTAGAACTTGTTTTTTTTTTTTTTACTATGGTTTTACTGTGTACTATTATTATATTTAGTCAATTACATACATTCTCTAGGAATATTAAAAGAATGAGTCTTTAAAATAATCTGGGAATGAATCTTTGACTTTACTACAGTTGTATTGTTTTTTTTTTGGTCAACTTGATGATCACTAATAACATTCTTTTTCTGTTTTTTTTTTTTTTTTTTTAGAATTCATTTATAAAGAGATAATAGCTATTTTCTTTCATGGTACTGGTTTATTAGATACGCACAACGCTTGATGGCATTGTTTATGTGCTAAAGCACATAAAAATGCCGTTTACCGGCCCAACTTTTCATTGCGAAACAACATAATTTTCTATAATGGAATAATTACATTTTAAAATTACATTATACATTTCAGCGCATGTTGACATTTTTCAAACTAATTTTAAACAATTTACGAACCAACATTATTTTTTAAACTGGAATGCTTACAGTTTTAAATTACATTGTGTACCAGTCAAAATAGTATGCTCAATTAACAAGATTCAAATCCTAAGAAAAATACCTCGAATCCGATCATGCTTGAGATACACAGGTCAGGAGCAATCCTGAATTCTAACCTATTTGCCTATTTTTTCACGCTTAGAATGATATTGTCTATTTACAAAACTTGGTATTTGTTTTTATAAAATCCCCTTTACATTAATTATTTAACGAATATTATCTTATGGAGTGTATTATAACTTGTGCGGAGTTAATATGCCAATTTAATAACATTTTACTAACAACGTTGTGGATGCCTAAAATAAATATAAAAGATCGTGACAGGTTTAGTTGTAAATGATTTGATAAACAGGCAAAAATATACAATTTTAATCATTTATCTATCTTATGAAAACCAATATATGTACTTTTATTGGCATTGTTTGGAAAAGATGTCTTTGGAAAATATTCATAAGAAACAAACAATGCACTACATTTACGAGAATACGTAATACAATCAGTAATATAAATTGATTTACGTCTATGGGAATCGATAAGTATTATAAAAGAAAGCTGCTTTAAAATCAATATACTGACTAATTAGCATGTTGGTGCATTTCATGAATGAGTCATTATTTCCAACACCTAACGAAAGGTCAAACAGGCATAAATCATTTAAATAAAACAATAACGATGCTAGCATCTCATAAGAGAAATATGGATCTTTATGGTACTTTGAATTCTTGAGGATGAATGAATGTTGATATGTCCACCATTTTGACAGCACAGTATCGAATGGAAAGGTTTGGTTTGAAGGCCCAGAGCCAGCTGTATGGAACTTCCACAGCACAATCAAAACCCTATAAACCTCTCGTTCCACAGGGAGTAGAGTGTACCCTGATTACGAACGATTTTGAGAACTAATAGGTGGGGAGTTTCGGATTTCCGAAGTCCCCAATGACAAAGCAATAGAGAAATATATATGTGGAAGTACCATAAGAGAAAGGAAAGGTATGCCAGCAGTATTGTACATGTACAATAAACTTAATATCCTATATTCGAAAACCTGTAAATGGTTTGACTCCTGCGCAGTGATATATTTAAATAAAGAATCATTCAGAAAATTATGACGGAGAATAACTTTTAACTATGACATTAAACTAACAAAATTTATATTTAACTTCGATTCCAATATACGTATTACTGATAAAATTAGCCCACCAGATAACAGCAAGAAAAGGTGGAATAATTATATTAAGGTTCACAATTTTTTAAAATGAAAATTTAAAGACAAATTCAAATAATAAAGTAAAGTATGCATCCACAATAAAATATTTTAGGAAAAAAAATGTGAATAACAGATTTAAATATAAACTCAACCTAGCGAGCGATTTCTGTTACAAATGAATAAAACTTTACTAATACATTTAACTGAAGCCACTGCTTCTTTCCCCATTAAACAAAGAAAATAAACCCTTATTAGACTCATGAGTTTGAATGCTATTGGCATATTAAAGAAAATGAATTATATATATATTAAACAAAATAAGTAAAATATTTAATTGAACCGCACAAAGCTATACAACAAATTAAGCGTGAAAGGGCATAGTGAGAACTACATTATACTAGTAAGGGATTACAGAGAGACAGTTCTAGAGAGTAATTAATAGAAACATATTTATAAATGAAATAAAATACAAAGGTTGAACTACATATTACAAAAGGATTTACTTAGTAAGGCAGCTCTACATTAAGTGAGGTTACCTCCGCATAGCAAGTAGATGTAGAATAAGCAATCAATCAGTTGGGTCATCATATACGGCTGGTCAGATGGATGGAACATGGCGGCAGCAGGCAGACAGTTCTTCGAGAGAAGAGAAGAAAGGTCAAAGGTTCCTCTACTCAAACTTCATAGCGCTTGACTTTTCCTGACTTCTTAAGTGGAATGATGAATCAGTTTTTCTGAAAAATTACTAACTCAAATGTTCTGAAATAATTTACTAACTAATTCAAAGTTTAATTACTAACTCAAAGTAAACTGAAAGTAACCAACTGAAAATTAACTAAACTCACTTCTTTTGTTCTATGGCCCTTTTTATACATCCCACCAAGAATGCAATCTCAGTTGCCCACAGTTTAAATAAAAACATTTAATTAGTAAAGGCTCGAAATACCATTTGATATATTTTTAAAGATTTGAAAACAACTAACAAAAGAATTGCTTATGATTTTAATTAAGATTTATAATTTTAATTAATGAAAAGTCTGAATCTAGATAAAGATTATTTCAGTATTTCAAGCCTTCCCCAGTTTTCTTTGTTGTTACATTCCAATACCTTGATATACATATATAAGAAGATATTTACAATTATATAAGGAAATGTTTAATTTTCAGCAATAAATATTAATAAAATTATTGCTTTGTTCATATATATATATATATATGCATCACGCAAACTAGTTTCACTTTACTAAATATAATCAATTTTACTAATTTCTCTAATCGTTATGCATACAGTGTGTGGGTGAATGGAATATATTTACGGCGAGGTCCAAATTGCAAACCCCACAGGAGGTTAGTATAGATGGTAAAGCATGAAGCTCAATGATGATTAGACATTGACTGCTTCAATTGAAATGTCAGCATGTAGCGCTGGAATGGGTGGGGGCCGATGGTTTTGACGATCCAAAGGATCATCCAAAAGATACAGTACTCTGATCAAAACGACATTACGATTTTCCAAAACAATGTGCAATTTTAGTTGTCTTGTAGCTGCTCTTTATCTGAAAAAAAGACATTATTATAAACATTATGGGCCAACATTCTGCAAAGTACTTGTAAACAATTTACGAAACATTATTTTATAAAACGTAATAATTAAAATTTTCTGAAATCGAATAATTATATTTTTAAATTACATTATAAATGTCAGTGCGTAGCACTGGAATGTGCAGGGCCAGGGACCGATGCTTTTGATGATCCAAAGGATCATCTAAAAGATGCAGTAGTCTGATCAAACCAAGTTTCTGATTTCCAAAACAACATGCAACCTCAGCTATTTAATTTGTCTCATAGCCGTTCTTGCGCAAACGTACCTTTTTGCGTGAATTCTGTAAAATTGTGCTTGTCCCTACACTCTTGCAATTTTTTTCATCTTCCAAGCTGTGTAGGGAAGCGTGGCGGTGGTATGTAATACTATGTCAGGTAGGATGTAAGATCATTACTTCGAACGCAGGTTACAAGAGTTATGGCAGTTGAATTACATACACCCTCACATGATATGGTAGTGATCTGAAATGTGCGCATTTGCATAGTATCGCAAAGCACATCAGCGGCCGTAATATTTGTGTGCAATGCAATATAGACCCCAACGGGTAATAAGAACATCAGTTCTATAGGCCGTAAACATTGGGCCGTGCAAAATGGTATTTTTATGTGTTTTAGCACATAAACACCACCGTCAAGCAGCGTGCGTGTCTAATCAACCAGTACCTATTTTTATTTAGCTATAAACTGAACTTTTTGTAAAGTCTTTTCCAATTGTTTTTTTTTCTTTAAAAAAAAAAGCATGCTGCAATTTAGAATATATAAATTTTTGAATTTTAAATTTGTACATTTAATTCCCTTAAATACAGATTTCCTTTTTCTGTACTATCCAAAATTTTTAAATCTCATACCTACAGGTCAAGAAACTAAAGAAAACAAATCCAAGTTAAGATTTCCTAGAATCCTAAAACACAACTATATTATATATTTCTGTATAAAATGATTTATGTATTTTTTATTTTACAAAATTTTTATCGATTTAAACATTTAATTCATTTTGAAATCAATATATTTGATTAAAATACTTATTAAATATATACTCAATTGTAATTATCATCATTAGAAATAGCCTTTGGTTTCATTTTAAAGTTCCCAATTACTTATACTTATTTTTTTTTTATTTTTTAATTATTTAATGTATAGTTTTTAATTACTTGCAACTCCACTTAGTTTTGTGTTTTTGAATGAGTCTTTCACTGGTACAAGTTTGTATTGTCATTGTATATTTATAACAGTAATGTATACAAACTTTACTAAATAAGCTTGTCACAAATACATTTTGCAAAATTATCTAAAATTTCAAAAATGCTGATATAAAGAAATAATTCCTTGTTATAAAAATTAATTATAGTTAATAGTGATTAATTAAATTACCTAACAACTTGACTATCTTTTCAATATACACATAGATGTTAGTATTTGACATTAGTGGTAGTACTTGCACTCATATTATAATCTATAGTTAGAATAAAGTATATAATTACTACAAAATCTTGAATTTTTAGTATATTTCTAATAAACACAATTATGACGATGCAAATAGCACATTGTACACAACTTGTATATATATGGATTTTAGAAGACTACAGATTGTCCATTAGTCTTTTATTAATATGCAATAGAAAAATGAGAGATTAGATTAATTCAAAATTTAAACCTTTTTATAACTATCATGGTCAAATTATTTATATTGTAACCATCTGAATGGGCACAAGGGTTTAAGATACTTTGTATCTTAAATAAATAGTTATATTTAAAAAAAAATGAAATAGCCTTAGAATTTAAAAATTTTTTTTGCTGGAGATTGCTTAAAGCTTAAATATGGATTGCTTATGCAGTTTATTGACCACTTTATAGGTATCCATTATTATTAGTATTATTGTGGTTAATGAGGTATTTAATGTAAGGAAGGGGGGTTGTATATTAATGGAATTGATACATCTTGTTGGAAAGATGCAAAGTTATCCTATGTTAGTATAATATTATTTGAATGGTTTCAAATATCCTTTATTCATTAATTCTTATCCTTTTGTCAACAGTTAATAGCAGTTTCAATTATATTTAGTTAAGATAGTTCAATATTTAGGTTGTAGTACATGTGTATGCATGTATGACTCTGCATTATGTTTCATTTCATTTTCATCTTTAATAACAGCAAACAATAGTACATTCACAATAAAAACATTTAAATTACAGTAGTTAACTTAAATAATTAACAAATATATATTTCTTTTCAATGATTAATAGATAGTTAGATCAATGAATTATTTTATAAATTGAATAAATTATTAATCATTTTTATTTGATAGTTAATTAATATTCATTTTTCTTTCAAGTTTGTAAAAGCTATTTATTTTATTATTTGTATTTTTTTTTCTTGTCTTCATTTAGTTTTAAAAATCAAAGTGATTTTTTTTTTGAAAAGATTTGTTTTTGCATATGTAATTAGTTAGTTTAGCAAGATGCGTGGGAGTAACCTTGGAAAAAAGGTAAATGAACTTTGCTAAAGAGAGTTTTTAACAAAGATCTCCAGTAGAAAATTGGCTCTTTGTAATGTAATTGTAACCAGTAAATAGTGGTTAATGTATTGTAAAAATTAAAGCCAGTTGCTGAAGTCAAATTGACTTTGAAAAGACTTTAGAGTAAAAACTTCCAAAGGAGCTTCAGAACTTTATTATGGGAAAAATTAATTAAAAATGCAATTCTAAGGTTTTAAAAAGGTACGTCGGTTTGATTTACTCTCTTCGATTTAAACATTTCTGAATTAATCCCTTTATAACTATTACTCTTTTAAAAATGTGTGTTAATAACATCCAGTCTACATTATTTCATTTAATTTCCATTTTAAATAAGAATGGTTTACATAAAAGTTATTGTTGTATCATTAAGCAACGTGTTTTTTTTATATATATATGGAAAACGCATGCAGAACTATACTACGGAATATATTCTAATTTCTCACTATTTTTCGCGTTGTGTTTTTGTGAAGATTATACATAGACTTAAGGATATGTCTATTTTGATAGATCATACTATGTTTAAGTTTATCGTAAGGAGATAACAGTATTCATTTATTTGATATTTCTGGAACTAATACGTATTTTTAAATTGAGGAAATAAAATGTAAGCTACTTCTGTTTAAATTGAATAGAAGGACAGAAAAGCGGGTAATTTTTGTTCTCTTCAGTAAGGACGGAATATAAAACAAAGCATTATTAATTATGGAATTACTAAGGACAATTTAAAATGTTATATGCTATTCAGAAAGTACTAAGGATATTTGCGTATTTAATCCAGAACTACAACGGAGAATTTGGTATATTTTCAGTATAATAAAGAAATTAACTGCTTGTGTGTGATTTGGTACCTCAATAGATATACTATGAACACTGAAAGGTGCTGGGCATATTTAAGTTATGCTTATATTGTTTTTTTTAAAGTTATACTGCAGAAGTGGATTTTAGTTTAAATTCAGTTTGGAATGTGTCCCATATTGTTTTGTAAACATGGAACCGAGCTTTGCAAGTGAACTTTTATTTTAAGTTACAAAACTAATAACTTTTGTTTCTTTATTTTTTTTTAATTGCTTGTCATAATTAATATATACAATAGGTAGACAGGCTTATTTATTATTATGTTCATTTATAATTTGTGTTATTTTGATATTCGAGACCATTTCTGAAGCGTATCTGAATGAGGAGTACGCTGGTAAAAATTGATTGCATTCAAATAAGTTTTATTGTTCTTTTACAAAGTTTAAAGAAACAAGTATTTTTTTAAAATATATTATTAGAGAGGTTTATATTTATTTTGCATACTTTATTGTCTCAAAGTGAGAATTATTATTATTTTTTTGAATCAACGAACGTATAATAGAAATAGTTTGTTAGATATAAAAAAATTCGTTCGTAATAATTATAAATATTAAATTTTAAAAAGTAACCTAAAGTTTATTAAATTAAAAGTTATACCTTAATGCAATATTTAATTATCATGTTATCTGCTTAGTGTGTAATTTATAGTTAATATTATATATACTTTTATTCGTGTGTGTGTGTTTGTTTTGCACAATTATAATATTTGTTTGATAAAGTATAGTTTGTGAATAAATTTATGCATAAATTTCGTACATTATCGTATTCTACTGAGTTGAATGGATTGGTATATTATCTGTATGTATTTATCTGCCAGCCTGTATTTATAATGTTCGATATTTAGAGAAGCTATGAGAATAGAAAGAAATCTTTGCATTATAATGTCTGTAGGAATAAAAGATCTTGCTTATTTAGTATATGTTAATAATTTTCCATGAGTAGAGCCTAGTTTATTTTATATGCGTATGATTAATGATATTTTTTGAAGTGATGTTCTCAGGGCCCTTGTGATGAGGAATGAAATTCCCACCAATAATGTATTTAGAAGTAAATGAGTTATTGTTGAAATATGATTAAATGATGTTTAGGAAGTTATGTGACGTTTTTCTTAGATTCTTGGTAATGAGGAATTGTAAAAGTGTTCAGTAAGAGTTATCTGCTCCTCATGTAGATTCCCCTTATAACGTATAGTATATATAATCATAAAAATATAGCTTTGTGTTAATTAATATGTGGCTAGATAAATTGTTAGATTAACTCTTGATGTAGTATTAGTGTCATATTTTATTGATGAATTACGATATTGTTCGAAATAAAATAATTGTATGATATTTTTTTAATGAATGGAGAGTTTATAGAAAAGATTGTTTTACATTATTGCTGCTTGAACGTGCACACACACGCGTAATATAAATAATATCGCGTATATAAAATATAGAATTATTGAAATTAAAATGAGAAATAAATGCTTTTGAAATATACTACATTCATTTAATAGAAGTATAAAGTTTTAAGATTAAAACGGGAAATAAATATTTTAAAATACAGTGTATTTATTTAAATAAATGTTACAAATCATCAGAATAAACATTATTATTATTTTTTTTTTTATCAAGAAATTTATTTAACACAAAATATACATAGTATTATGATATACAGGATAACAGGTTAAGCTTGGTTAAAAGGTTAAGAGTCTCATGCATGTATTATTATGTGGACATTGGTCTATCTTGTACAACTTTGTATTGATAGTGGTTGCAGTATTTCCATTGAACGACATTGTGTTCCTGCAACAGGTTGATGCTTAGAGTGACCATAGGGTATTTATGGGGATGTTAAATATATTACTTTTTGATGGTGGGTTTGATGTGAGTTTGTTGCAGTGTTTGCATTATTGTTGTATCGGGACTTCAAGCAGTCTCCATGTCTCAAAGAAGGCCGTAGAGGTAGAGGGGATTTCATCCCTTTTTTTGATGTTGTTGATGATGTTAATGAAGAGTTGGAGAGGATTTAAATGAGCTCCTTCAAAGGCTAGCTTGCAGTGGACGGACCAGATGGAAAAGGTGAGGAATGTGGATAGTCTTATCCATGCAAATGTTTTTGTGCCAAGGCAGGGCTGGATTGAGTTAATTATTTGAAAGTTGATCTTTGAGTTTGTGTGGATTAATTGTCCGATACTGTTGAGATTGGGGCAGATGTTTAAAATGTGCTCAGATGTCTCCGATTCCCGGCCACAGAGTTGGCATAGTGGGTCAATGTTATTGAATCCTCTTCTGTTTACCAAAAACCATTTAGTTGGTAGGGCATCAAGATTTATTTTAATTATGAAGTCCAGGAATTTTGATTCGAGGCTCCAAAATTTAAACTGTGATATGATTTTCTTGTTGGATATGTTAAGTCTGGAAATAGGAGAATATGTTTGAGGATGCTGTAGATTATATGCAGCCCAGTATTTCATTTTGGAGGAATATGTAGTTGCAGGACAGTTGTAAAGGCATTGAGAAGCAGAGGTTAAGAATGATATCCAATCCTGTTTGAGAGGTGGTGGTCGGTCGGTCGGTGGGGTCAACTGGCATATAGACTTGGAAGTTGTCAAAAATAAGGGTTAATTTATGAATAAGATTGTGGCTTTTTTGGAGAAAAAATGTATAGGGGGAGTGGAGTGAAAGACCATTCAGCCAACAGGGACGGCGCATGCCTTCTAGACTGATGGCAACAGTTTTCCCACCCCAGAACAACTTAGAGCAAAGTGAGTTAAATTTTACTGACAAAGATTTTGGTAGGTTTAATAATTGGGAGGTAATAATTAATTTTGGGGAAAAAGGACCATGTTAAGTAAGGCCACCTTCCCATGAAGTGAAAGGTAAACCTTAGCAAGTGATGTTGTTATTTTGCTGGCAGATTTTAATATATTTGTGATGTGATGATAGTAGGTGGTTTGTGAAAGGGAATACCTAGGAAATTCTGTGGTTGTCCAAGGAAGTTAGTTAATCTTCTTCCCTGTAGCAATTCTCCATGCAGATGATTTTTGAAGATTGAAGGAAAGTTTATATTGGTGAGTGTAGTCATTTAAAATTTTGTTGAGATGACCAAGATATTTCTGTGAAAGGCAAGACTATGAAGATATCATCCATATTTCTGTGATGGCAAGACTATGAAGATTTCCATATATGCTAGGATTCCTATCTCCCTCTTTAGTCTGGGAATGTAGACTCCTGGAAGTTATCTTTGAATGTCTAACAGGAGTGGATTGATGTAAGCAATGAAAAGAATCGCACTAAGAGGGGATCCTTGTGGAATTGAATGTGATGGTTTGAAACTGTCAGAGGTTCTTCCCTCTAAGGATATCAGTATGTGTCTGTTTCTAAGAAGATTACTTATGATTTGGAGGTATGGCTTGGGTACCGCATAGTCAGCCAGAGTTTTAAGCAGGTTGTTGATCGTGACTGAATCAAATGCAGCAGCTATGTCCAATTGAACAGCAATTGGTTTAGATTTCCTGTTTGTTCTTAAGTGATCAACTAGGGATTTAACTTTGGCCATAGCTAGGGTGGTTGATGAGCCTTTTTTGGAAAACTGGGATGGAGAAATGTATTTGAGAATACCTTCTTGAATGATATCTTTTATAGTGGATTCAATGATTTTTATAATTAGAGGGGACATTGAGATGGGTCGAAGACTCATGAGCTCCGATGGCGGTTTATTTTTCTTAAGAAAGGGTACCATGGCAATCGGGTAAAGATTGGGGATAATTTTGTTTCCATCTGTTAGGTGGTCTATCGTTCTATGGATAATTGGTATTGAAAATTTGCTGAGGTGGGCTAGAATGAAGCATGGAATGCCATGGAGCCCAGGATGTATTCAATCCCTAAAGGATGTGATTTTGTTTTGTAGCATGGATTCCGTTATGCAATGCATGTCTGGAACTTCTTGGTTTTTCCATATAGTGAGTGGTGTTTCAGGATCTTTTTGAAGAATATCCTGGAAGTGATGCTTAATGCCTTCCAACATTTGTTGACCAATCCAGGATTCCCCATTAGAAATAATTATTGAGGGTGTATTTTTTATTCTTGATGTTCCAAGGGCCCAGCGAATGTAACCACAGGTCCAGCAATGTTGAGATTCAAGGAACAATTTTGCTCTCTTGATGGATAGGTATTCTGCTAGTTTTTCCTGTTGTGTTTTGCTATAAATGAAAGGTATATGTAATTGAAAGTGATTATTAGTCAATTAGAGAAAGTTGCTTTGCTGAAAGCCAAATATAAGTAATTTGATTTATTTGGTTAATCAAGAGTAATATCCTCTCAAAAGTATTTTTTTTGTGCTAATAATATAACATGTTATTTATTTATTGTCATATAGATGAAACGTAGGCAAAACCTGTGTTCAAAGTCAGGATATTTAAACTTGGTTATTAATTTGCTTTGATAGTAGGGATAATCCCAAACACGCTAAAAAAAAAAATATTTATGTCATAATCTAAAAATATGTAAAACAAATAGTCCATTTGTAAATATTATGTTAAACCAAGTTTATTTTTTATAATAAATGATTTGTTTAGTTATTTAAAATCTTAAGAACTGTGTCTTGAGTTATTCTTGTGTACATTCGTATTTCCATTTCCACATCTCCACATTTCATAAATCTATTATAAAAGATATATTATTTTAGAGTTATAATATTAAATTTGCTAGTGTCTGACAATATTGTATTTCTTAATCCAAACATTATAAAGAGTATTTGCCACTTGATAAACGTATTAAAAAGGTTGCCAGGTCTGTATATTTGTGAGATGATGATATGAGATTAAAATACCCTATCTCTGTCATTATCTTATTATTGAAACACAGTAAAATATTTAGTCAATTTGTTTCATTATATTTTATCATACTTTATAATTATAACTTATGGGCCAATGTAGTTTATTTAATTCAACTGTGTTTGTTAAATTCCCTGAGATCTTATTGTTTATTTCTTGATTGGTGTTAAAGTAGATGTTTAGATTATAATATGCCAAGTCATAGAATTGTTAAGAGTATAATTATAGCAAGCTGATATATGTTATACTTGGATGAAGGAAGAAATTAAGTTTAAAGTATATTTTAATAGACTGTACTAAGTAAACATTATGATTTTTTATCATACAATTAATTAACAAAGGAATTTACATTATATTGAATATTTTATAATATTTCTTCTTTTATTCATTTATTATCATATATCTTATGAACTGCCTATAGCCTCCCACTGAGCTGAGCTGAACATAAACTTAAATATAGAGTCTCAGTAATAATTTTATTATATCTTTTGTTATATTGTTCTATTCATTAATAGAACTGGCGCCTGGGCATTTCGCTCATGTAATGTATATGGGCGGTGTTGGGAGTGTAGATTATATTTAGTCACCAACTTCCATATTAAATTTTTTTTTGAGAATATTTAAAAATTGAACTAAATCACATTTCAATTATACATGGACCTCCCCCCCCCCCAAGTAATTAATAATTTTATGGCTTAATATAGAACTTTTAAAGTATATTGATTTAATTAAATGTGCACATTACACAAATTAAATCTTTAGATGAAGTTGTTCTAATTTGTTAGTTAATAAGCCATTTGCTGAGAATGTATAAACAAACTCAACATTTATAATACTGAAAATGATTATTACTGAAATATTGAATAAAGTTTTACTATAAAATGAAAAGATGTTGATAGTAGATACAGAATTATATATAAAAATAATAATATTCTTACAAATTTAGCTCAGTCATAATTGCGTAAACATAATCATGTTCAACTAAATTTAAGAAAAGACATTGTCACACGATATTTCAAGGCTGGTGACAAGTAAGGTTGCCCCCTGTGGATTCAATAAATTAAACTCTTTTTGAATGAATATTGCTTCCTTCTTATCACTGCATTTCTATGCTGGAATTTTAATATTATTAAAGTCAAATGTAAAAGAATGATCATATTTTAATTCATGTTTTAAAAACACAGATTATGTATTCATATTATTTGACTTTGATCTATTATATAATAAACCTTTTTCATTGAAATATTTAATGAGAGCCCACTGTGAATCACTGGTATATGAAAGTTTGCATTAACATCTAATCATATTTTAGGTGGATATAAAATGCAACATTAAAGTATAGACTTACTTAGCCTTACTAAATAGATGTCTATTTCGGTAGATGTTAAAAAAAATGTATTAGCTGCATTTTTAAAATATGAAAAATAGAGTTCGATAAATTTGAAGAATAATCTGATAATATATTAGGTAGAGACTACAAATATAATTGGTGATAATAAAGTCTGAAATAAATTTAAAAAAAAAAAAATCCAATAATCCCAGACTCATTCATAGACAATTTCTTAGTGTGTATTAGCTATTGTTTCTCTAATAAATTGTGATCCTATGGCAATATCATCCACTATGATTACTAATTTGTTATGAACAGGATCAAATTACAAATTCCTATATGTATTGCTTTCCTTCATATTTGTATAACAACAGGTAATTTTTTTTTTTAAATTAACATTCTGTGGATAATCTAAATATGTTTAGACATAGAACTTGCAAATACATTAATTACATTATTTACATGAACTGTTTTTAATTGGTGTGGTAAATTTATAAAACAATCCCCAATTAAACGATTTTTATGTTTTTTAACAATAATAAAAATATTACTTTGATAATAAATAATTATGTAAGTGTGATGAACATTAATAATTCCATAAAATTTTGAATAAAACACTATACAGTCCATCCAAATAAAATTTCAAGACAACAGTAATATACTTGCACCAAAAGTGGCTCTAAATTTTGAATAGATTCAAGAATGAAAATTGTAACAATCGCAGAAATGTTGCATGAATTATAAATTTGGAGTAATAAGTTATTGTGGGTTTAAAAAGAAAGAATTGTAACTTTTTTTATAATTTCTGTTAAGAATATAACTGTTGCTGCTATAATGTAATTCTTTGAGCTCACAATAAAATTTCTTGATAAAAAAAAAAAGAAAGAGTTGTGTGGTAGATTTAATTATGGTGTGACATTTTTGCTCATTTTTCTCTTGTAATGGTAATATTCATTCATGCAATCACATTTTCATCTTTTAATTACATGTGTAGGTTTTTTTTAATTAATTTTTTAACCATTTTTTTTTTATTTGTACTTTTTCTAGAATTACAAACGATCATTCTTATTTATAAGTGACTTTTAATGAAGATGTCATAAATGAATTGTTTTGAAAGTTATAATTGAGATTATTATATTAAACATTGAAGGGGATTATATTATAAATGTTTAAGATTTCTATATTTAGTCTTGAATCTTGATTCTCTGTTATTATTTGTTGATGAAAAAGTATTAATTTTAAGAAAACCTAATAATTAAAAAAGATTTTTAATTTGGAAAATACATCAAGTTTGATTAATGTTTTAAAAAATAAAAAATTGAAAGATTTGAACTAATATTACTAAAATATATAGAATGTTATCAAAAAAAAAAAAAAGAATTAAGCAAATTGCTGAAAGTTCATTTTAAAACATAGGTATTAATGCATGGATAAATTTCAATTTAGTTTTCAATTCCCAAAAAATTCAAATAATAGGTGAAGATAAATTGTAATTATTTAAGTTTGTGATTTACTAACGATTTAAATTTTGTAATAATATCTGATGAATTTCAATTGAACATATATTACAGTTTATTTGAAAGTTTATGATAATGGCATTTTATTTGCAATTACACATTGGACTATTTCCATTATCTAGTTTAATTGTTAAATGTTTTTTAAAGATGAAATTTTATATTCTTTTTCAGAATATATTCAAAAATGGCAATAATAACATACTGGTTTGGTAATCTTTAGACTTAGATTCATGAATATTGAATGTTAGATAACACTCTAATCAACTAGGTAATTTTATCAAAGGCACTGTTAGTAGAAATTTTGTATACTTATTTATGAGAATCATCCTGATTGCTCCATTTTTCTTTTTAAAACGATTAATTAATGATTTTCAAACATCATGAATTATCATATTAGGTTGAGTTATAAAGTTATTTGCCATTGTCATACAAGTAGTTTGTTTATATGTATATTTTCTTTGACCATGATTCTTATACTTTCCCAAACAAATTTATATTCATGCATCATGCACTGTATTTAATTGATAGATTGTTGAAAGGATTTATTTTGATTCTAGCTGATCTCCCTCCTCAGATTGCTTGCTTCATATTTTTTTAAGCAATTTCATTTTTTACTGGTAGTCAGTAATCGGAGATGAGCTATAACATTACAGTGAGTTGATAAATTGATATTGATACATTTTTTGATTACTAAAAGATGGCATAATAAATTGAATTGGAGTAGATGCACATATTTTCTGGATTTGCCTTACATCCCAGTAATTATTTTATTATTTTAAAGAATGTTTTGTCATCATTATTGGCGACTAGCAATACTAGTCTTATTTTTTGCAATCGCACGCAAAGTATACACAATATTCTACTTTTATAGAAAGGCTTTAACCATTATCATATGCACTTTTAACATTTATAATAGTCAAACAATGTCTTTTTTTTGACTATAGAGGGACCTCCACACAAGATAGTGACTTCATAAAGATAAGAACGGCCATCTTTAACCTAAATTCTCACATATATAGGCCAATCTGAAGCATCTTGATTTGGGAGCATGAAGCTGGTAATCTCTTCACTTTTTAAGGCCACTATTTCCTTTACAAATTAACATTGTGTTAAGGTTTGAGAGGTCCCTCTGTAGTCAAAAAAAGACATTGTTCGACTATTATAAACATTCAAGGCGCATATGATAAAGGTTAAAGCCTTTTTCTAAAAGTATTTACATAATTTCTATGCGCTTAATAAATAATCACAATATTCTATTTTTTATATTCTATTTTGTAACTATTAGTAGCATTTTTGCAGAATTGAATAGCATCATTAAAAAGTATTTTTTTTTTTCAAAGATATTTTTACACATATGTGCACAAATAGTCTTCTATTTGGGGGAGGGATGTTTGCTTAAATAACCTTTTTTCTTTCTTTCTATTTTTAGACAAGCAGAAGAGCGAAGTTATGATAGGCCAAGTCACTATTATGATCGGCCAGACAGGGACCCATATCTGAGGCGGTCTATTGGCTACCATGATGAAGAGGTTTACCAGGATCGGTCAAGACCAAGAGAACGCTACAAACGTGGCAGCTACCCTTCCACTTCAGAAAGGTATTAAAAAAGATTTATTATTCAAAATAATTTCAGTTAATTTGAAATTTTGCAATTTATTAATAACTGTAAAATGAATATGCCAAAAAGATATGAATAAGAACTATTTAATATTAAATACAAGTATATTTATCTATAATGAACTTAATATAATTAGAAGAGATTTGAACTCAGATTTTCAAGCTTCCTACTTCTATTCAATCTATCTTATACAACTGATATACATGACCACATCCATGTGAAAAAGATAAGTGATCTCCAAAATTTTATGCTGAATCAGCACACATTAGTTGGAGATCATTTATCTTTTTCATAAATATGTGGTCCATGTATATCAGTTATATAAGGTAGAGTGGATAGATATAGGGAGTTTGAAAACCTGAGTTCAAATTCCTTCTAATTACAATTTAACCCACTTCATTGGCTAAACAAATTCACCCTTATGTTCAAAAAATTTATGAAAATTCTTACAAATTTTATCAAATATAAAATAAAAATAGTGTTTAAATTATAAAAGTCAATTTAAAATCCTAAAAAGTATTCTTAAAATTAAAAAAACAAAACAAAAACAAATCCAAAGGGATTTTATAAAGAGGTTTTTAAGTATTGCATGGAAAAGAAGAGATTGGAAAAGGAAGAAAATATGGATAATCAGAAGGGATGTGTGTGGTGTCACTATTTTTAAGATTATAAAGTTGAAAATAGTGAGTATAATAACTTCCATTCTAAATCTTATTTTAACTAATAAATTATCTCATTTATGTATATAAATACATATGACAAATTTGATTTATTGTTAAAAGTTTCCAAGTTATTTTAATTTAATGGGGAATAATCTACTGATATTTTATTTAAATATTTGAAAACCAGGCACTCTTCACAAACCTGGGATATTTTATTTGTGAGAGAATGTTTTCGTTTGTTAAGTGATATTTTTAAACTTTTTGTTAGAGAATAATTAATTACTGAATTTGATAAAAATAACTTGTGAATTGTTGTCTTGAAGTTAACTTTCTGCCCCAAGTGAAAAATAATCTGAGTTTTACAAAGAATTTATTTCTTTGTTATCTCCTGGATGCATTTTGCAAATACTTGTTAATGCTGATCAGTCAAAGGATAAGGAATTTGATTGTTACTAGAAAATTGCTCAGGCTATTGTTTGTAATTATTATCCTTTTGATAAATAACTGTTGATGATCTTTTGGGTGTGTCAGCATTCCTAATTAAAGTTTTATTCATGTGTAAAATATTTTTGTGTCTATGCATCTACTGTATTTCTTTCTGCTAAATGGGAATGTTTGTAGAAAAAAAATATTACAAGTAAATTAATCTGTAATTAGTAGAAAGTGTATTATTATGATTTTTATTCGAGAGACAATTTAAAATGAAGTGCTTGTAAAGTAATAATTTAATTACACCATATATAAATAAAAGGTTCTTATTATTAGTCCTGATGGTGAAATTTTAGTTTTCATAATTTATGTTTACTTAATTAAGTAAATAAATTTAACTTTCCAAGATTTAAAGAATCATCCAAGTTTTAATAACAATTCCACTTTCTATATTAAAATCAATTTTTTTACTAACCAAAAAATGGCCATCTTTAAAGCATATGTAGGCCAGTGGTAGCTAAAGTTAATAAAGAATGTATTAGTAGATATAAAAATACTCTAGCAACAACTTATCTTTGAAAGTTAAATTTACTTTAATTAATTAACAACAACAAAAAAATTAAATTGAAAATATTCATATAAATATTTTGATATTAACACACCATTTGTTATATTTTTGTTTTTCATGATAAATTATTATATATGGTACATGTAGTAATTTTAATTATTTCTAGATACTGTAATAATTTGATACTTATGTATTAGTCAGGCAATATTTATTTTGAAAAATAGTCACCTATAACTTTATTTAGTGGAAATGAAACAAACATGCCTTTACAAAATGTTGTTGTCACTGCAATATACTGAACTTTCTTATCTCAAACCATGGTCCATTATGAATGGCTACTCTCTTTCGACAATCCTGAATGAAACACCACCATTGTTTGTCCAAACTATGGACATAAAGTGTCTTATCATGGCCGTAAAATTAGCAGCAAAATCAACATTTTGACTGATAACTTTATCCTCTTCGGAATATTATCTAATATTTACTTCCAAAATTAATTCATTTTCTTTTTAGAAGATTGTAACACCTTTAATTCAATCTTTATATACACATTTGTTTATGCTGGCAACTTTTATCATTAGACTAATACATAAGTAACAATAATTTTTATTAAAAGTCAAAAAAAAAAAAGGAATAAAAGGAATGACAAAAATTCTTTGATTATCAATTATTATTTTTAAAAATTTAATTTTTATTATGTTACCCACGAATCTGAAATTTTTGGAGTTTATTAAACAATTCTTGTTTAATAAAATGTTTTTATTGTTTTTGAATGTCTTTCTAGTTTTAGCTAATAACACAGATTTTGACTTTAAAGCAATGTATTTAATAGTCATTATTGGTACATTTTTTATTATTAAGTAGTTAGGATTTCTAAAAAGGATTTCTCTTTGTGTCAATGTATGCATGTATATTTATAGATGCACATTTCATTCAGTAATTTGTCTATAGTCACTGGAAAACAGCAGTTCTAACTTTTTAAATTTAAACTTAATAAATGAAGTTATGCGAAATTTTGAAAGAATATCAGATAGCAAGGCTTATTTAACAAGGTTCTATTTCTAGTAATTATTTAAATTCAAAATTGAATGCAAACACAAAATTATCTTCTAGTTTAAGTAATCATTAATAAAAACAGCAGCCAGGTAGTTGCACATTATGCTCTCAGTAGTTGTTCAATATCCAATCAGTTGTTATCAATTGATGGTTTTATAGAATGGATTTTTATTAATTTATAAGATTTCAATTAAAATGAAAATGGTGAATCAGGCTAGTTTTACATTAGTTATGTTGTTACCAATATATTGACTGTGTAATAAGAAAATCGAACTGATAAGAAAAATATTAATTTAGGATTAATGGAAAAAACATTAGATACTTTATGCTTTAGATATACTGATGATGCACACATTTAACTGAAAATTAGAAGGCCAAGTGAAATGACAGGATTATAATAAGTTAAATACGAAGACAATAATCATAGTGATTTCAAAATTGATTATGAAAACATAATAGTTAATAATAAGTCTTTGCCATCTTGGATTATTTATCAGTAACATAGGATCTAATAGTGAAAAGATTCATTGCAGACTAAAGAAAAACAAAAAAAGATTTTGAGTTGCAGGAAAACACATTTTTAAAAATGAAAATTAGAATTGATCAAACTATAATGTTCCCATGACAGTTAAAAAATGGGTGAAATGTTATAAAAAGGATTAGTGCTTCTAATCTAACTAGCCGGGGAACTTTATTATTGACAACAAAGAAAATAAAAAATGAATAGTTGATAAGATTATATGTGAACTCTTACTCTATGTAAAATTCCATGTTGAAATTGGTATTTTGATCATATCAAGAGTCTATCTATCTAATCATTAAAAACAAACAAAAAAAAATGCTCCGAAAGATTAATAGTGAAATAAAAGGATGATTAGTAGTAAACTGGATCATCTTCATTTTAATAATAATGAATGTGACTTTGAGCTAATTAAAAAATCAAATAGACAATAAGATATTTTGAATAATTTGATGGCACCTGATTTTGTTTTCATTATTAGGCATTATCAAGATTTTTATAAATAAGTAATATTTTTGTAAACTTATTTCTTAACTGTTTTTAAATAGGTATGAAATCAGAAAGTATTTTTCTTTCATTCACTAAATAAACTTTACAAATTACAAAATTGACAAATGTAGTTCATTAATTGCTTTAAATTTTATTAGTAAAAATATTATAAAGATGTTTCATTTATTGGCAATATTTGAAAATGTGAAACATATTCATTGGACAATTAGGGAATTATTGAAATAGCACTTCTGTATGTGTCTTGATCACCACTATTCATATTTAGTCAGATAATTACGTTTAATCTATTGACATAAGTCTGTCATGTTTCTCAATATCATTGAAAGAGATGAAATTAAATTAATTTTTTTTTTATAATAACATATCTCGACATTGTTTTTTAAAAAGAATATCTATTAGGTACACTTCTGAATCATAAATTATATCAACTATTTTTTCATCTCATTTCTAATTATAATCTTTAGGAATTATATAAATTTATATATTTTGCCAACCTCCATCTGTATTATTTTCATTAATTATTTGTACAATTTATTTTGTTCTTATATATTAAACTTTTCTTTTCTAATTATTTTTAATAAAGCTTAGCATACAAAGTTTCTTTTGTGACTTAAAAACTAGTTATTATTTTATCATTATTGTTTTATTTCTGTGCAAAAAATGTGTCAGTATTTTACACCTCATTTTATCCTTAACTCATAATTTCCCATACTTATATCATTTTCTCATTCGATATATAATAACACGCTATCCCTATAACTATGATAGAACAATTTTCTATTCCTTTACAATTTATGTAAATAGCTACTTCATTATCATTATGATTTTATTTATTAGCACATACATCTGAATGAACATCTTATCTTTTGAGAGTGCTTTCAATCTAACCATTAACAATATATTATTGCTTATAATACTTTTCATTTTACATGTAAAATAATAACCACTTCATTACATTTATTGTTACTCCCAAAATTACTAACTCTTCATCTCTTCATAGCTCTTCATTTTTTTCTTTAATTCATAGAGTCTTATAATTTTCATTTTTTTTATTTTGTATAAAAAAAATTCATCATCATCTCAGGATTATTTATGATTCTAATATTTTGAATATTCTTTCTGACAATATTTCTAATTCTGATAAGGTTGAACATTTTTCCAACCAGGCTTTTATGATTAAAATTGAAATCCTTTCATTGTGGAATGCCAAAAATATAAAAAATACTTTAAATTTTATCCATTGATATGCACATGTGTATAATAATGCTTTGGAACTATTTAAAAAAAAATATTGGCAATAAAGAGGTTATTGAATTTATTAGTTGTTTCACCACTTCCAATTTTGGCATTCCATTAGTTGATCATTAAAAAATATATATTTAATGATAATAATGTATGAAAAACTGTTAAAATATGCTTGTTATTTATTATTTCACATTGAAATTTGAAAAAAGACCATGTCTAAATTAGAATTTGTTAAAATTCTCTATTTGTACAATATCTAGAATTTTTATAAATCAATTTTATTTAATTTTACATTTGATGATTCCTATTATTAAAATTATAAAGAGTTAAATAATTTATTTAAAGAGAAACATTCATAGGAGGGATGATGTATAAATGTAGTTATATCAAAAAGTGTAATTGAAAAAAGTTAATTTATTGCAGAAGTTGAAAAGTAGAATTTAACATCAGCTGAAAAATGGAGGAATTAAAATTTTTTTATCATCTCTTTTTATTCACTTTAATGCAATATTTTTTTTATAATTTCTTCTTTATTTTGCTTATAGTTTCGACTGTCCTGTAGTCTTCATCGGAGCTACAACATTTAAACATATAATCATATAACTTATTTTATATACGTACTAATATACATATTTTATATTACCATTCATAATCATATTTAACTTTAACTTTATAGCTTTGTTTCTCTTATTTCTTAATTATATTTTATTATTTTTTATTTATTTTTACTTTCATTTTATTCTTATTTTTTATTTTATTCTTATCCATCATTCTACTTTTATTCTTTAATATATCACTATAACCTCTCCATTTTATTTTTTGTATATACTTATTCCCTAATATCTTTTATTATCTTCTATTATTTTATATATTTATTCCTTTATTAACATTCCTAATTTATTCTTGCTCTTATCTCTATTTTTATGGCTCTTATCTCTCTTTATTTTCATATTCTCATTTTTTCATTTTACTTATCTCTCTCTTTATAAGTTTCACATCTCTCCTTACAACTGAAAATTTTTTAAAATTTTATTAGCTTCTTTTTCATATACTCCTTTCATATAACCCCCTCTATTATCAATCTTCTCAACTTTTTATCCTATTCTTTAAACTTTATATGTTTTTATTAATAATATTTTTTATAATTAATATTTTTATAAAAATAATGTTCATACCCCCCCCCCCCAATCTCTAGTTAGATTTGGCTTTATCTTTTTAATTAATATAGCTTCCTCTAATTTTTTTTTATTAGTATAACCAATTATTTTCACACTATCTTTCTCAAATATATGTTCTGTTTCTATAGAATGCATATAAATTGGTGATTTCTTATCATACCTATGCTGCAATCATCTTATATATATTGAAATTTTTTATTTCTTCTACATATTTGGTTCTTATCCTACTATTGTTACATGATTTGCATTCTATCTCATATACTCTATTTGTATGTTTTTCTATTTTTAAATTTACTTATCTAATATATCCATTATATTCCTTTTTTTATTTACTATCTTATATTTAATTACATTATTACATTCTTTATTAATTTTTTTAATGATTTTATTAATGTTCTTTACTATATTATTACTAACTGTTTTAACTCCTATATATTCATCCTTTTTTATTCTTTTCTCCTTACATTTTCTCCTTTCTTCTTTTCTCTCTTCTTCTTTATTAATTACGAAGAACATATTGGAAGGAATTGTAAAGGATGAAAGGAAGAGATAAATAACAAAGTAAAAACTTGATAATTATAAGAACAAAAGGTAATTATAAGTATTTGAAAAGTAAAAGTTTAAGATAGCATAGAGAACTTTATTAGGTAATGTACAAGAGCAGCTTTTTTTTTTCTCATGTGTCATAGCATCAGCCGGGAAGCGAACCTGCTAACCCGGGATAACTGTTTGTAAAGCAGCTGTCACTGACTTCTCGACCAAGAGCAGTTTTTTTTGGCAGGTAATGCTGGTGAAAATCAGTAATGTATTTTGCTGTAAATACAATTATGACAGACAAAAATAAATCATGGCCTTTTTCCCAGGAGGCTGTAAAGTCACCAATCAAGGCAGCAGTTGGTGGCCAAAGGCAGAGGGTACTAAGAATCCCCTTGCTGTGAACCCAGTTTTCCATTTGATGACGACTTTTTATTTAGGTACTTACAACTGCAGATCACTTTCAATTGATGGAAGATTGTAAGAATGAGAAGAAGAACTGTCTTATATTAAATGGACATTATTGGACTTGGTAAAATTAAAAGAAAAAGTGAAGAGACAATTGATTTAAAAAGTGGACACGTACTCTACTATAAAGGCACAGATATTGGAAATACGAGTGGAGTAGGATTCATTATAAATCAAAAGTGAAATAACAACATTGGAGATTGATGGTGGATCGGATAGAGTGACAAGATTAGTTATACAATT
Organism: Epiperipatus broadwayi; assembly: GCA_028023455.1. Lineage (NCBI taxonomy): Eukaryota > Metazoa > Onychophora > Udeonychophora > Euonychophora > Peripatidae > Epiperipatus > Epiperipatus broadwayi. The sequence continues at coordinate 1,131,462 of JAQFVV010006205.1, forward strand.
TGATAGCAGATACCAAATGCAGATAATTCAGGTTTATGCCCCAACAAGTTCTCATAATGATGAAGTAGTAGAAGAGTTTTATATGGATGTACAAAAGGCTTTTGATCAGAGTAAACAACATTTTAAAATTGTTATGGGAGACTTTAATGCTAGAATTGATAAACAAATGAAAGATGAAAATGCTGTAGGTAATTTTGGTTATGGTAATAGAAATGAGAGAAGTTTGCAGAAAAATAAAAACTTTTATTTTATGAATTCTTTTTTTGAGAAAAATGTTAAACGGAAATGAACATGGAAGCATCCAAAGGAAGGTACAGCAGAATTGAATTATATTTTGACTAATAGAAAATACATATTTCAAGATTGTAATGTTTTTAATGAATTTAACACAAGAAGTGATCATCGATTAGTAAGATGCAAGATACGTGTTAAATGCACAACTAGAGAGACAAAAATTATTGAGAAAAACAATACTTACAGTTGATATTCCTAATCTTCAGAAATATTTTAATGAATTTAAATTAGAACTTACAAATCAGTTTCAAGTATTAGTAGATTTTGAACATGATTCAGATTTGAATGAAATTAATAAGAAAATAAGTGATATACTTTTAAAAAGTGCAACAAAGATAGCTGGTAGAAAAAAGTAGTAATTGACCAATAAAATTTCTCTGAGACTAGAGAATTTATGAAGAAAAGAAATATGAAGATATACAAAAATGATGCATTAAAAAGGATTGAATACCTCAAATTTTGTAAAATGTGCGGAAAAGAGTTGAAAATGATATAAAAAATATAACTGTGAACTAGCAAGGAAAGCTGTAGAAGAGAATAAAAGTCTCAAGAGTGTAAAACAACATTTTGATATTGGTAGGAAATTTATATCTGCAATAAGAAAAAAAGATGGAATTATTACTAAAAAGAGAGTGGACATCATGAATTGGGTAAAAGACTTCTATCAAGAATTATATAATAATAAAAACAAGTACCTCATATCTATTATATCATCCGAAGTGCCCAGAATTTTAAATGAAGTGAAACATGCAATTAAATTTATGAAGAAAGGAAAGGCTCCAGGTAATGATGGAATTACAATTGATATATTAAAAGAAGCAGGTGAAGAAATAGAATTTTTTTTAGCAAAGTTGTACACCAAATGTCTAAATGATAAAGATGTACCAGATGATTGGAAGAATGCAGTATTAATGTTAATATTTAAAAAAGGTGATAAAGAAGATATTAGAAATTACAGACCTATCAGCCTTTTATCAGTTTTATACAAAAATTTTACCAAAGATAATTACATCTCGTCTACAGAGAACATTGGATTTCCATCAACCAAGAGAACTAGCTGGATTTAAAATTGGTTTTAGTACAGTAGATCATATCCAGTATTGAGAGAAGTTATAGAAAGGAGAAATGAATATGAGTTGCCATTATGTTTTGGATTGATAGTGAGTTTATTTTTAATCCATGTCCCAGAGACATAGCGGAGAAGCATGATGTCTTAAAGATGGTGATGATAAACCTGCTCATATATGTGTGAAGCCTCAAGTAATTCAGTACAAGGACATATGATTCTATAAAATTTCTTCAGTGATTAAAGGATTGGATCATGAAGGTATAGAGCCAGGATATTGTCATATTTTAAAGAATATTTATAAAAATGCAACAGCAACAATTAGATTACATAATGATATTAGGAAAGTCAACATTGAGAAGGATGTAAGATAGCTTGACTCCATATCACCAAAACTTATTACAGCAGTGCTGCAAGAACTGTTTTGTGGATTAAAATGGGAAGCTAAAGGAGTGAAAGTAAGAGTAAGTCATTTAGATTTTGCAGATGATGTAGTTGTTTTTGCAAATAATACTTTAGAGCTGCAGGAAATGTTGCACGAGTTATCAGATGAAAGTAGGTCTAAAGATAAATGTTAAAAAGACTAAAGTAATGTTTAATGGATTTTCTCAAAATATGAAAAATAAAGATTGATTGTGATGAGTTAGAAGAAGTTAACAGCTACAAATACCTTGGTCAGATTATTAATACATATGGAAGCGTAATGGATGAAATTAATCATAGAATTAAACTTGGTTGGAGTGCTTTTGATAGAAATAACTTGATACTAAAAGGAAGTATGTGTTTGAAAAGGAAGGTTTTTAATAAATGTGTTTTACCAGTTTTTACTTATGGATCTGAGACTTGGACACTTAATAGAAGAGCAATACAGGGACTTCAGACCACTCAAAGAAGTATGGAGAGATGCATGTTAGGAGTAACAAGAAGAGATCTAAGACGCAATATATGGGTAAGAGAACAAACAGGTGTTATTGACCTCATTGAAAAAATTAAAAGACTGGAGTTGGGCTGGACATATTTCTAGAAGAGATGATAGTAGATGGACAATTGAAATCTTAAACTGAATTCCAAGAGACTGTAAAGGAAGAGACCACATGTGAGATGGATGGATGAAATAAAAAAGTACAGGGATGATGTGGAGAAAAGAAGCTAAAGATCAGAGAAGATGGACTGAACTTGGAGAGACCTTCATCCTGCAGTGGATTGATAATGTTTGATGATGATAATGAGATGAAATCAATTAATATCAGCATTTCCCTAGATTGTCATGTTCCTGACAATAATTGTTTGATTTTGTATGTTTAACAGGCAAATATAATTACTTCTTAAAATAACAAATAATATCTTGTAATTTTTTTTTTTAGTGTCATTATCCACATTACAAGGCTAATCATCACTTGACTTGCCTAATTTACTTTTAATATCTGCAATAACAATGGCATTCTATTCCATATCACTTTTCTCTGAAGCTTTTGTGTAAACATAAATAATCAATGGATACCAAATGGTGATGCCAATCATATTTTTGGATGAGTTTCTGTTATTGATCTTCGTCATTTAGCAATGGATTGCATTACATCCATCTTTACCAATATTCAACATTAAATCTCAATAACTGAATAAGCAGGTTGATTTATTCATTATAGATGGTTCTAAAATACAAAGACATTCTTGATGTTAGTAAGAATGTTGTAACTAAAATATTAGTTTGAAATAAAAAAATTTCACAAAATGAATTGGTTCAAAATAATTTGTGATTTATATACTATTTATTAAAAAAAAAAAAAAGTTAGTATTTACTAGGGTTATTCCCTTTAAATTAGTTGTCTTATTTTTTCCTTCAAATTGCATATTTAGTTTTGAAAACAGTAAAGTTAGTGTTTCACTGCCTCTTTAAATTTAAGAGATTAAGTTATTTTACATCATTGAAGCTAGAACTTTTAAATAATTAAAAGTTCCCCTCTCTCATGATAAACATTTTTTTATACATTATTTTCACATTTTTGGTTAAAATATTATTTTTTAATATTTCTTTAGTAATTCTTGCTATGGTATAGTTTGTATAATAGACTGTTAGAATCTGTATTTAGTTTCTTTAAATATATGTTTGCACCAAACACCCTGAGTATATGATTGAAATAGGGATCATCAAGTCATTTTAGAAATTTTTTTCTATAATCTCTTTGTTTTGCATTATTTTTGAGTTATAATTTATAAGTATCTTCTTGTATAAAACCATCTAATGTTAATTGTCTTTTTCTTTCATCTTTTGTAATAATATCTTTTATTAGTTGTCTCTTTTTAAGAGTTTGTTCATTTCATTATATCTCAGATTTTTTTTTTTTTTTATAAATATTTTTTTAACACTCAGTTTACTGAATATCTCATATTTATAATAAATTTTATCTAATTTATTTTTGTTATCATTTTTCAAAATGACTAAATTGCCTAGAATCTCTCATCTTAATAATCCAACTTTTTATTTTATTGAGACATAATCAAAACTTATTGTTTAACAAGCCCATTTCTTTATTTAAACATTTTAAATATTCGCGAAATACTTATTTTTTTTTTGTTTGTACCACATATTTTCATATTTTTACTCTTATTTATGTTTATATTCACTCTAGATTGTTAATTGCATTTATTATGTTGTATAGTGGAAAAGGATTAATAATGGCATAAGAAATTATAACTGTGAATTGCAAGGAAAGCTATAGAAGGGAATAAAACTTTTCAAAAGTATAAAACATCTTAGTATTGAGAAAAAAGTTATTTGATTAATAATAAGAAAAGATGAAACTATTATTAAATAGAGAGACTACATTATGAAATGTGTGGAAGAGTTCTACAAAGTATTATATGATCACAGTGAATAAGAAAACAAAATATCCTCTATAGTTATTACATCTTTTGAATTACCAAGTATTTCAAGTGAAGAAGTGAGACATGCATTTAAATTAAGAGAAAAGTTCCAATATCTTAAAGGATTCAGATGAAAGAAATAAAATTATTATTGATAAAGTTATTTTCCAAATGTCTAAATGATAAAGGTGTACCAGATGATTGAAAGAAAGTAATAATAATATTGACATTTAAGAAAAGTGATAAAGAAGATATTAGAAATTGTACATCCATCAATAATTTTTATTAGTCATTCATAATCTAATAATGACTAATAAAAACTATTAATATACTTTCATTAAGTGATTTGTGTCAAAGTTGTGATGGCAGCACATTTGACGCATCAATTAAAATATAATAATTTGCTATCTATATATATACTGAACGTGATAAAGATATGTATAAAAGATTGTGGTCTGGGCCAACTGATGGTTCAGCACATAATGTGCATCTTGGGGATTATAGATCTTTTTCACATCTTTGATGATATGTTTATGATTATATCCCTCTACAAGTTGTTAAACGTGGATAGAAACCAGTCCCTATGTTGCTTGAATGTGGTATAGTGAAAAAAAAAACACCACAGAATTATTATAGACCCATCAGGCATTTATCAGTTTTATACAGTTTTTACCAGGATAGTTACAACTCATGATCAGTAAATTTTGGATTTTAATCAATACAAAGATCAAGCTGGATTTAAAAATGGTCTTGGCACAATATATCACATCTGAGTATTGAGAGAAGTTATAAATTGGACCAATGAATATGGATTGCTATTATGCTTGAATTTGTAGATTTATGAAATGCCATTTGATTCTACAAGTATTTCCACAGTTATTAAAACTTTGAACCATCAATATATCGACTCAGGATATTTCCATTTTCTGAAGAATATTTGTCAAAATGCAACAGCAATAAAGATTGGCATCGAGAAGAATGTATGCCCCATAATGTTTTACAGCAGTTTTCTAACAAGTATTTTGTGGATTAAAATAGGAAACTAAGAGAATGAAAAATATATAGAGATTATTTAAGTCATCTAAATCTGGCAAGTGATATAGTTGTTTTGCAAATAAATTTTCAGTGTTTCAGAAAATATTGGAAGAGGTATTAGATGAAAGTAAGAAAATAGTTCTAAAGATATAAAGTAAAAAGATTTAAATAATGTTCAATGGATTTCATCAGAAGAAAATAATAAAAATTGATAATGTTGAATTGGAAGAAGCTGTCAATTTCGAATATCTTATTAGATTATTAATACAGATTGGCAATATAATAGATAAAATTGACTTAGAATTAAACTTGGACAATATGCTTTTGGTAGAAATAATTAGATATTAAAAGGAAACATGCCTATGTGTTTGAAAAAGGTATTTTTAATAGATGTGTTTATCATTTTTTATTCATGGATCTATCTATGATTTGGATATTTAATAAAAACCAATACAGAGATTTCAGACTACTCCAACAAGATATTGACAAATGTATATTACAATTAACAAAAAATATATAACAAGTGGGATGGATACTTGGATGAGAGAACAAACAGATATCATTGAAAGAATTAAGAGACTGAAGTGAACCTGGGCGGGAAATATTTATAAAAGAAATGATATATATAAATTAATAGTTTAGTGCTGCATATATATATAATTACATAAAAGGAAATTAATCTTCAAATCTGCACTGTTCGTTTTAGTGAATAAATCTATGCACACTCACCTGTTAGTAAGAGTTTTAAAAACACAAATGAATCACTTGTGCTTAAACATTGTCCTTATATAAGCCAACCCTTACTGACCGTGCTTAGTTCACGGCTTAATCCTATTAATAGGCAATGAAGTTTTAAATGGGATTCCAAAACATTGTAAAATACTTAGAAAAAGAATACACATGAGATGATTAACTGAAATAAGAAAGTTTATTGGTATAAAATGGAAAAGAGAGATTATGAATTGAAAAAAAACAAAACAATTAAACTTGGAAAGATTTTCATCCTACAGTGGATTGACATTTGAAAATGATGATAGTGGAAGTCTATGTATTGAGAATTAATGCTTTTTTAAATTCTGTCTTTCATTGAACAAATTGCTTTCAAAAAAATTATTGAACATGCATACTATTATACTTTGACTGTGAATATATATACATGTAATCATCATTTTCAACCATTATCAATCCAGTGCAGGATGAAGATCTTTCCAAGTTCAATCCATCTTTTTCGATCTCTGGCCTCTTTTTTCCATATTACCCTAACACACCTTATTTCATCCTTCTATTTCACATGTGGTCTTTTTACAATTTCTTGGAATTCAGTTTAATATTTCAACTGTCCATCCATTATTATCTCTTCTAGTAATATGTCTAGCCCAACTTCACTTCAGTCTCTTAATTCTTTCAGTGATATCAGTAACTCCTATTTGTTCCCTAACTCATGTATTTTGTTTTTGATTGTTTCTTGTTACTCCCAGTATGCATTTCTCTATACTTCTTTAATTGGTTCAAACTCTTGATATTGCTCTTCTGTTAAATATCCAAGTCTCAGATCCATAAGCAAGAACTGGTAAACATATTTATTAAAAAACTTTATATTTTCAAACACATGCATATTTCCTTTTAATATTCTGATATTGTTATCAAAAGTTCTCCAATCAAGTTTAATTTTATGATTAATTTCATCCATTATGTTTCCATCTGTATTAATAATCTGACCAAGGTATTTGTAATTGTTAACTTATGATAACTCTTCCAACATTTCCCGAAGCTCTAAAGCATTATTTGCAAAAACAAATACATCATCTGCAAAATCTAGATGTTTTCAATAATCTCAATTTATTTTTATTCCCTTAGCTTTCCATTTTAATCCACAAAATACTTATTGCAAAACTGCTGTAAAAAGTTTTGGAGATATGGAGTCATCCTGTCATATACTTTTTTCAATGTCAATCTTTCTAGTAACTCTCAATATGTAATTTAATTATTTTTGTTGCATTTTTATAAATATTCTTCAGAATATGACAATATCTGGGCAGATATCTTGATTATCCTTATGCTTTATTCATTGAAGAAATAATTATAAAATCAATGCCTTTTCATAATCTACAAATCCTAAGCATAACAGCAACTCATTCATTAGTCCTTCTATAACTTCTCTTAATATTTGGATATGATCCACTATACTAAAACCACTTTTACATCCAGCTTGTTCTTTTGGTTGATTAAAATCAAAAGTTCATTGTAGACAAATTATAATTATCTTGGTAAAAATTTTGTATAGGACTGATAAAAGACTGATCTTCTTTATCATTTTTTTAAAATATTGATATTAATACTGCATTTTTACAATTATCTGATACAGCTTTATCATTTAGACATTTGGTATATAACTTTTCCAAAACCTTTTCTATTTTTTTACCTGTTTTTTTAAGCTATAGATTATAATCCCATAATTACTTGGAACTTTCCCCTTCTTCATAAATTTAATTGCATGCCTCACTTCCATCATTTAAAATCCTGGACAATTCAAAAGATATAATAGAAGGGGAAGTATTTTGCCTGTTCTTTATTGCTATAATGATATAATGGCACATTCGTGTTTTTAACAGAGTTCTAAATATTGAATTGCCAGAGCAAATGGTGCTAAGAGGATTGCAAATATTGACCAACTACCACGAATCATGATCAAGTGATTTGTTTACAATACTCTATCCATTAAACGAAAGTATCTACTTTAATTAATATTAAACATTTTAAAATTGATTGTAAAGCTTAATATCTTCAAATAACTAGAAATTAATGCAAAATTTAAAAAAATGAGTAGTTTTTATTAATAAATTATATAACAGGTGTGTCCAAGATGGCACCTGCAGTCTACTGGTAGTCTACAAGGGCTCTGAAAGTAGACCGTGAAGCTGTCATGAACACTGACAAATTATAGTGATAAATTCAGAGCTAATTTGAAAATAAAAAATAATAAAAGTAAATGGGTTTGTATTTTCTAATTAGCAATTCTTGGCTTCAACTTACGATAATGTGAAAGACCATACACACTACACTTGTTTACTTTGCATCATTTGATAGAAAAATCAAGATTTTATGATGATTTTTCTAAATAGAACCTTTTTTCCTTTCATTTTTGTTATTCTTACAGTTGAATATTTATTAAAAAATTTATAGTGGAGAATAATGGTTAATTAACAGATTCAAGCAAGCATTATTTCCTGATTTCCCATCATGGAGCTGACTAACTAAGTTTCTCTCATAATTTTTGCTAATGATTTCTTAAATGTAAAAATAATTATGTCTAAAAAAAAAAAAGAATTAAGCCATCTTTGCTCATAAATATAGAGATTATCTTTACTGCACAATCAGACTTTTGACTATTGAATTTTATTACTAGATTTGCAGTCACTTCTAAGCATTTTTTCCCTTAGTTATTATTTTATAGAAAAATAGTTGGAAAAAAATCATTTGTGATGTTCCTTTTATATGTTTTCTTGTCTAAATTTTAACAATTAAAAAAAAAGCCAAATATTAAAAGTAAAAATTGCATAAAATTTAGCCAATTAGATATATTTGTGTGACCACAGTTATATATGTAAACATGACCATTGCAATGCAAACTTTAGAACTGTGTACCAGATACGTAGAGAAATATAGTTGATAAAACTATTAAGAAATTTACCAATTACAGTTAACATTTAATAATGTCATTTAAAACGAGTAAAGATATTTCAAATGATGGTTCTGTGGAAGATAGCTATTAGGAACTGAGTTCAAATTATGTATCTGTGCAGATACCATATAATTTTTAATAGATAAAAATACAACTTCTGATATCTGCTTACTTAAGTTGAATGTTCTAAAAAAAACTACTGTGTTGCCTGTCTAGAAAAAAGACATGAAAGTTTCATTTTTTGACTAGAGTGCTGATTAGACACAAACCAATGTTCAGAGAGACTGTTATATTGTTTATTAATTGAAGTAAGTAATGTAGTCTATAAACTTCCATCTCGCTTATCTTTATTTAGGAGTGTTATCTGATATGCCAATTTCTGCAACATCTTTCTACATTGTTACTTTACATTGTGATCAGATGAGGAGAAACAGTAATGATATATCTAGTTTTATGGATTATCACTGTTTACATTGTTTTCAAAAGTATTGAAATCTAATCATGTTATAAATGTTGCCTTCAAAATTGTTAATAAAATAAGATCAAAAAGCTTGTTACCTCATCAGTTTTGGGATTTGCTAAAGGAATGTGAGGGTGAACTTAGTGAATTTTTATTACATACTGACATAAGGTGGTTAATTCGAGCAAAATTTTTAATCAGATTTAGAGAACTATGAGAAATAAGATCATTTTTGGAAACTAAAGATGATTCATATTCAGCACTGAATGACAAAGAATGACTTTTTGACCTCACCCTTTTCTGTGATATTATAGAAAAATTAAATAACTTAAATGTAGAACTACAAGGAAAAGATAAAACAATAATAGTTTTATAGTTATTCAAGGAAAAATTAAGTATGTTTCTAATGCAACTGAAGCGTTATGAATTAAAACATTTTAAAAATATGACTGATGAGTTTAAAGATAGAAAGAATCTAATCTACGGCAAATATGTTGAAAATATACTCCTCATAAAGGAATTTGAAGGAAGATTCATGGAATTTGGCAAACTTAAATATATTGCTAGTTTTTTGTCTTATCCATTTAATATTAATATCAATATCGAAGATATCGCTATGAAATTAAGTGAATTTATACATACAGATTTAGCGGGCCTGGAAGAAGAAATATTAAATGTGATATACATTTAAAATCAATGGCTTTAAATGAGAGCTTCTGGACATTAATAAGCAAGGATAAATATCCAAATATTTGGAGAGTGCTGCATATTTCAATGCATTTTTTGGTTCAACATATTTGTATGAATCAGCATTTTCCTACATAAATGCAATGAAAACTAAACATAGGTCACAGTTATCGGATCTACATTTAGAATCTTGTTTAAGAATTAGTTTAAGTTCATACGCGCCAAATTTTGACAAACTTGCCAAAACCATCAAAATAACAAAAAAAAATATTTTGTTTTTACTTTGTAATTTTTTTGTCTGTAAAATTTGCATCTAATTTATTTTAATAAAATTCTAAAACAATAATTTTTTTTTTCTCTATATTTTTTTGAATTTTTTTTTAAAATTTAGGACCAGCTCTAGAAAATAATTATTTACAGGTAATTCAATAATTGTAATTTAATAAATATTTTATAAAGCGACATGGATAAATTATAATACTAAAGAGAGCTGAGATAATTTAAATCGTAGTAAAATATCTTTGACAGTTCGTATCTTGTAGAAAAAAAAAATCATCAATTCTTAAGTATCTTCTAAAAATGTCACCAATATTTGTGAGTATCTAAAAAGCCCTTAGAAAAAAAAGAAACATCAATTCATAAGTGCATTCTAAAAACACCAGGACTTCGAACCGTTATTTTTTCTGTTTGGCAAAAATGCTCTTCCTGGTTTCCTGTTTGAAGCCCTGAAAAAAAAACATAGTAGTCCTCAAGTACACTTTCATTAAAAAATAGCCCCCCAATGTCTAAAAATTTGGCCATCCCTATTATGTAAATTTGCCATGAACCTATTAATATCCAAGGCCATTTTAGTATTATGGGATTGAATTCATAGATATAGTAGGGATGGAGAGGGACACAAACCTTTTCCATTTTTAGAATAATTTAGAAATTAAGAATATTATCATATTCAGTATAATTTTTTTGTAAAAAATAATGAAGATACATGTAATTCTTCAATATTTATTAGATGACTTTGGCATTAATTATTAGATAATAAATAAATAGGTATTGGAAAAAGGGGGAATAGGATAAATATTTTAAATTTATACAGAAATAATTTAAAGAAAATTAATTAAAAGTGCAAAAGCTTTAGAACTAGTATGGCTCCTTCCATCTCTTATTTATAGATTAAACTTTTATCCAATTTTGTAAAATTTATGAGTTTATTCTTAAAATATTTATACTGAAACTAGATAGTTATTTTTATTTAGATGTAAAAGAAATTGTAATGTCAAGACTGAGAGGCCACACACTGAGAATTTTTACACATGAAGCTAAGTATATATGAATTGTATATAATTGAAAATGATAATATTATATATGGCATATTACCTTAATATTAAAAATTCATATGCATTGGCTTTCTATTTAGTAATGGAATTTTTTTAAAAATAAGAATAGAAAGAAGTGATTTGTCAAAAATGAATATAAATTATGTGAATATATAATGGAAAAAGCTAAATTGAATGAAGACAAAGGTGGATTCATAATTGGTTGAAGAAATATATGTTGATGATATTGCACTCATAATCAGAAAAAAAAAAACTTAAAAACTAATGAAAGTTAAAGAGCATAGTAAAAAGATGGGCTTATTATAGTTAATTATGAAAAAAAGATAATAATAGTCATAAGCTGATTTCAATATTGATTATCTAGACACAGAAGTAATTGAAAGTTTTTCTTTTCTTTTATCACCAACAAAAAGATGCAGTCAAAAGATTTGTTGCATTGTAACTGAAAAGTATCACAATTAAAAGTCTGGAGTTTTAGATGTACCAGATATATTTTTTAAGAATGAAGATTATTATAATTGAAGCTATGTTTTTTTTTCTGAGTATTAAAAAGTTGAACACTGAAGAAATATACAAAAATATTGACACATTTGAATGGCAAAGACTTGAGAATATCATGAACAGCAAGAAAAATGAACAGTAGACAATCAGATTAAATTTATACTCTCATTTAAAGCATAAATTGCTAGATTGAAATTAGTCATATTTTGAAATGATTTAATTTCAGTACTTTCCTAACCTGGGATATGAATCAGGATATTTAGTGGCATGAGAAACAAAAGAATATTGGTGGGAATAGGTATATATGGCTATTAATTAAAATAATGTAACCTCAGGTGTAAATTATTTGATTTAATTGTATTTTATAAGTTTAAATGTAAATATAAATGCAATGTCTGTTCATTTTATTGTTTCATAGTTTTAACCCCTTGAGACCGAAAACCGCTTTTTTCCGCATTAAAAAAAGTTTGCAATTTCGACCGCAATAGCGTGCAAACCGTATACGTCACAGTTACGCTTTTTTTCCTTTCTCTCCGCCATTTTTCTATCTTTTTGTACGTCTAAAATTTTTTTCTGTGCGATGAAAATTAGATTTTTTATAGCAATTTTTGTAAAGTACATTATTAAAATTTTGTAAATTTTTTTTATCTTTCTAGATTTTATCAACGGATAAAAAAAATATACGGAGAAAACAATTATTTTCGCCGCTAAACGTAATTATGATTCTAACGAACTTTTCTGTTGATGTGTTTGATTTTGAGGTTTCGTATTCCCTATTCCCTATTACCCGTAAGTATTCAACATTCATCATCATCATCTCCCACTGATATATAATAATTGCTTGTAATTTCTTTGGGTTATTTATTTTATTTTATTTACTGTTTTTATACATTTCATTGTAGATAAGTTTTTATTCATTTTATAGCATACTTTGCTATGTAATAATGCATAATTTAGCTCACTCTTACCCTCATGATATTCCAATAATATAGTAATTATTTTTTACATGCATAACTTAGAATTTACTATGTTTTTATTCATTTCATTGTAGATAACTTTTTATTCATTTTATAGCATACTTTGCAGATAACTTTTTATTCATTTTATAGCATACTTTGCTATCATGGTTTCCTATGTAATAATGCATAATTTAGCTCACCCTTACCCTCATGATATTCCAATAATGTAATTATTTTTTACATGCATAACTTAGAATTTACTACATTTTTATTCGTTTCATTGTAGATAACTTTTTATTCATTTGATAGCATACTTTGCTATTATGGTTTCCTATGTAATAATGCATAATTTAGCTCACCCTTACCCTCATGATATTCCAATAATGTAGTAATTATTTTTTACATGCATAACTTAGAATTTACTACGTTTTTATTCATTTCATTGTAGATAACTTTTTATTCATTTTATAGCATACTTTGCAGATAACTTTTTATTCCTTTTATAGCATACTTTGCTATCATGGTTTCCTATGTAATAATGCATAATTTAGCTCACCCTTACCCTCATGATATTCCAATAATGTAGTAATTATTTTTTACATGCATAACTTAGAATTTACTACATTTTTATTCGTTTCATTATAGATAACTTTTTATTCATTTGATAGCATACTTTGCTATTATGGTTTCCTATGTAATAATGCATAATTTAGCCCATGATTTTTCAATAATATAGTAATTATTTTTTATCCCCATAACTTACATTTTACTAAAGTTATTACTGTTATTTTTTTTTTGATCCACACTAAAACCTTGCATTTCTAATCCACACAAAACCTTGCATTTCTAATAGATATCCCGCATAGAGGGCCTAGAAAAACAACTGCTTGCAAAAATTGAACATATAGGGTGGTTAGTAAAAAAACGAAACTGAAATTGTCACATTCTGCCACATTACACCAACAATCTGTAACTCAGGTAGGTCATGTTATATATTATTTTTTTCTGCATTTTATGATGAATGTGATGAAGCTGTCTATGAAATTGTCATTTTAGGCTATACCTTTCAAAATTGAGAGCTTGTGAACCAATGTAAAAATAAAGATTTTAAAAATGTGAAAAATATCATTTTTTTAAATTATTTTTTGTGGTAATGACTACTTTATCAGCTTTATAACATTCTTTCATATTTGCACTTTATAAAAATGTATATATATATATATTTATTTATTGTAATAAATTAGACATTTTATTTAAAATTGTAGGTCCTGTAATTTTTTTTGGGAATTAAAAATGGCCGTTCAGGTCTCTATGGGTTAAATCTCATTATTAGACTTTTTTTTTCCAGTTACAATATATATATATGTATGTGTGTGAATTAACAATGATTTCATTAATTGCATATATTTTGCCAATATAAAGAGTACAATAATTCATAGGAATAACCTGTTTGGAGAGAAGGGGATAAAAGATTGAGCCACTAATCTAATTCTTTAAAAAAGTTTATAATGCTAGTAAGATTGATGGCCACAAGCCAGAAACTAGTCTGGGGATATTGGATGAGTAGGCACTAGATAGGGATTTTATGCACAAGCCTTCTGGCATCCATTGATTACTCTGGTTAACACAGGGTGGCGCTACTGTATGGAGAGTTTTGCCTTTGTTTACAACAATTATGTGCTAGTATGAGATGGTGATCATGTGATGAAAGATAGATTGTTGATAAAACAGGAGGCAAGGAGCAGTGAAGTGTATATATATACACACCATATCCATGTCAATGAATGCAATTTGACAAACAAAAGGGATGAGTATTTATTTTAGAAAAAAATTTCATTCATACAATTGTCATGTATTGATATCAATTTGATGATATAAATTTAAGTAAATCAAAAATATTTATTGCTTTTATATAACTATATTTGATGATTTTTATATGTATTTAATACAGTCATTTATTATCATGCTATTGTACAATTGATATTAAAATATTAATTTCAAAACATAATGTTTTGCCTCTTTTTTTTTTTTAATAGGTAATTTTATTTCTGCTTTTGATTGTGTTTTCATGTTGAGTTTTTTTTTTACATTTCATCCTCTTTTTTTTTTTGAACACAAGTGAATTCTGTATTTCTGTTTTTGTTGGACTGTTATCAAATAGTGCACAACATTTTGAATTATTTTCATTATATAAAATTTCAAAATTATGAAGCTGTATTAAATAATAGTATTTTCTAAACTAAAATATTTTTAATATTATTTGAAATACTGTACTATTTAAAGATATGATTTTTATGAAGAATCTTTTGCTCTTTTAGGATTATTTCAAACAGTAATTTCTAAAGCAGAACTTCCTCAAACTTGTAGCTGCATATCATGTCAAGAGAAGCCATGAAAATAAATTTCAAATTTTTAAATTAGAAATAGATAACTATATTTATTTTTATATACAGATTATTTATGTTTCAAATCTTAATGTGAAAATTTACCTGTTATACTGTATAGTGTGACATAATAATATGTCAACTATAAACACCAAAAATTATCCTACTAGTACAGTCTATTAGTTTCGTCTAGGTAGTGAGTAGTACTGGTATTAGTGCATTCGATAATTCTTTATTAAAAATTTAATCCTGAGATGGGTAATGGCTAACAAGAACACATTGTGTATGTAGAGCTTAGTCAATTTAAAGGTAGAGATGAGATCAAAGAATCTTGAGTCACAAGCGACAGTCTCATATTTTACCAGAACCAGAAAAACCATCCTCATTGCTAACAATATCAGGTGACAAGAGGCAGAAAATGTCATATGAAAAAATTTGTAAATATCATCCTTCTTATTTGAAATATGAATTTGTGCCTTCATATAATGATCCACACAAATCTATGTGTGCAAACTGCTGGAAACAGTTGTCAAATGATTGTATGAGATCTGAAAAACTTATCATCATAGTGAAATGAAGAGTAAGACAAATGAATTGGGGGAGGGGGGTGTCAAAGAATTAAAATGGCAAACTTTAAGGTTTTTTTTCAAAGTATACTAAGTGAAGTGGCAAATTATTTAAAGCTTTTTTTAAAATTGCTTTAATTGCTTAAAAAAAAAAAAAGTTCTGATTGGTAAAGATTTCATCTTATCAGCTGCAATAAAAATTTGCAAAACTATCCATCATTCTGAAATATCAAACCCTTTTAAACAATTTCCTGTGTCCAATGATCCAATTAAAAGAAGAACAGATAGCATTGCTGAGAATATCATGTTTATGCGATTATCTTGAATGAAGCAAAATACATTTGCTTTAACAAGTCGATAAGTCAATTGACTATTGAATGATATTAATTTAATGGTTTTTGTTAGATACTGTATAATGAGCAAATTCAAGAAGACCTACTGTTTTGTAGAAATCTCTCCAGCACAACTAAAGAAAAATATATATTTGAAAAGATGAATAACTTTTTTACTGAAAATGAATTTGAATGGCAAAATTGTATTGGGATTTGCACCAATGGAACTGCAGCCATGACTGGCAGGATTTCAAATTTAATAGGAGAATTTAAAAAGGTCTGTCTGAATGCAAGACATGTTCATTGCATTATACACAGAGAAACCTAGTATTTTAACATATGGAGAATCACTTCGTAATGTGTTATCAGAAATTTCCACAATAGGTAATTACATAAAAAGTAATGCCACTAATATAAGACTCTTTCAAATTTTATGCTAAGAGATGGACTATAATTATGAATCTTTTTTATATCATACAGAAATAATATGATTACTCAATGATGAAGTTCTAAAAAGAGTTTTAATATTAAAAGGTGAATTAGAATTTTTCTTCCTTATTAAAATCTCACATTAGCATATTGTTTTTCTGATCAAAATTGGATATGTTTGCTTTCTTAATAGACAGATTTTTTCAAAGAAGTAAATAAATTAAATTTTTTTCTGCAAGGAAAAAGTACCAATATGTTAATCCTCAACACAAAATTGCTAACATTTCAAAATAAACTTTCTGCATGATTAAAAAGTCTTGGAGATAATAACACAAATTTCTTGGAGAAAATAGCATTTTATTATCAACAGAAAATAAAAGAATATTAATAAACCACACCACAAATTCAGTGATTTTTTCCAAAAGATATTTTTCTGACTTAAATGAAAATAAAAAAATATGACTGGATAAGAACACAATTTGTTCTACCCCTACAATTTTTAGTAATCTTCCATGGTCATCTCAAAAACTAATTGACTTGAGGATAAATTTGATCTTTGAGTCAGAATTTTGTATCCAATGCTAAAAATAATATCCTTCATTGGCAAACCCAGCTTTAAATATTCTGGTTCCATTCGCATTCACATATCTTTTGCAAAATTGTATTTTTACTGCTGTTATTAATTAAAAATAAGCATAGTTCTTGTTTATCAACAGAAACATTGGAAAAAAAAAATTAAGAATCACTGTGACAAATATTTCTTCCAATATTGATTTTTTTTTTTTTGCTATTCAAATCCCTTTTGTTGCATTATTTTATTTTTGTTTTAATTATTATTAATGAGTATTGTATTGCATATTTCACACTCTTTGTAATATTAGCATTCTTTAAGTACTGTGTATTATAATGAAAATATAAATAAAAAATGAACTAAATATAAATACAATATAATTGTATAATAACAACATATGTCTTTATAAAGAAAATTTGGGGGGGGACGGGACCTTAAATGTTTCTGGTTATTCCAGAGGAGTCTTTATATTAATGAGTTTGAGAAACACTGTTGTAAAGGAATATCCCATATATCAGATTTAATAATTTTTACATATATAAAATCAAAATATTTTTCATAAGAAATGTGTTAATTCAAGAGATTTCATGATTTGAGAAATTTTATTTTAGTATATTACATTAAATCACTTGAAATGACCAATCTCCCATTAAAATTTTCCATATAACAATTGCAAATGTGAATATATCTGAACTGTCACTTGGGATTTTCTCTTATTATTCATATATTGTATATCTTTTTTTTTTTTTAAAATATTGTGTTATTTATATCAAGAAATTATTAGCGTTCTATGCTTTCTTTAGCAATCCAATATTCATATATCATTTATCAGTAGGGCATTCATTAGTAAAGGTTATCTCTTTTAATATTTTATAAATTTAAAACTTTTTTTTTTGAAGTGATGTGTATATATATATTCTATACTAGATGTATGCTATGATTTGAAAATTTTCACAAGTTCACTCTGTTTATTTTCAAAATATTGGAATAATCCATTTTTTTTTTGTCATATCAAAGTTTTTTCCATTTTCTGAATTTTTTAAGTACCATTTTTGGATATTGTTAAGATATATTGTCTAATTTTTAATACTGTCATGTTAAATCTCCAATAGTACTGAGCTTTAATGAATCGTGAATTTTAAATAGTAGTTGAAAAATTTCTGAATTTATATTTAAGGGTTGAATATGATTGGAAGAGTTATAGTTAGTTTTATAAATAGCAATTTTATAAATATGAAGTTGTTTATGATTAAGTAAGATGACAATTGAAGAGATACAAATTATTTATGAAAAAAATAAAAAATTATTATAAATAAATGCAAAAATTATTATATATTAATAATGAGGATTTTATGCTATGATTGCTCAAGTAGGAGGAAAGACTGTATGAAATTATCTAATTGTGATTCAGAAATTGAGCCCTGGAAAATTTGATGTTTTTATAGGAAAATAGCAAAATTCATTATGGGGAATGTATCATTTGAAAATCATAAGAAAAGAATTTACATATAGAAATCTTGAAGTGATAAGAACAGATTTGACATGAATAATATATTTATTCAAAAGAGATTTAAGAACAATATTAAGATCATATTTGCATATTTTGGGATTGAAATGTATTCATATTACAGTTTAGTAAGATAGAATTAAGAGATTTGACTCTAGAAAAATACAGGCTATTAATAGGTAACAACTTCAGAAGAAAACTTTCAAATTTGTTGAATAAGAAAATAAATATAAATAATAACAAGTTACACAATAATATAAATTCACTTATTCAAGGAATAATTAAGGGAAAATGTAATAGAAGTTACAATACAGGCTACAGATTATAAGACTAAGGGAATTAAAAACCTTAAGTTAATAATGATCTGATTAACAAAAATATTAGAAGGTGAAAAAATATTATAAAATGGAAATATATTTATAAAACTTAATTAGGTACCGGTATAGTAGGTGCTCTATGCTATTTTCGTTTCAGTTTTTGGTTTATCCACTGCATAGATCCACTGAAGCCATTTTATTAAAACTAATTGATAAATTGAACATTTTTTTAAAAATTTATTCTCCTAAAAGTACATAATACTGAAGTACAAATTAATTGTAAATTAGATATTTTTTCAAATTTTTTTATTAATTGGTGATTGTATATTTAAAAAAATTTTTTATTTGTTTGTATTTCAAATTTTTAATTGTCTTATCTTTCAAAATGGACAAAAAAAAAAAATCAAATGTAATTTGGGAGTTTTATGAAGACGATGATAAAGGCAAATCAATTGTCAATTATATTTTATTTTTATAAAAGAAATTTCTAAATGAATGATATTTGGGCAAGGATAGAATTAACATTAGGACTGGAATGTTCACTGCATCACTTATGCTGATATTTTTGCTTGTAGTTACCATGAAATTTGTAGAAAGTTTAGAGTGAAAATAAATCAATCTTAAGTTATAAAAAAATAATTATAAATGGAAATAATAAAAGATTGGGAATAGCAGTTATGCAGGAACTATGAATGGAAATAATGATAAAGTGAGAAGTTTTAACAAAACATGTCTATTTTTATTTTGTAATTAGAATTAAAAAAAGCCTTGTTAACTATTTTTTTTGATAATATTTTATATGGAGTGGAAGGGACAAGAAAGAATGAAAACATTTGAAATTTGGGGTTAAAGTGAATGGAAGAATAATTAACAGTATTGAAATATAAAGAATATTAGATCTGAAGTAGAAGTTGCAAAGGAATTATTGATTATTTAAAAAAAGAGATTATCTGTCAGTGCTTGAAAAATAAAGTTTAGAAAGGCCTAGAAAAATTATAATTTTATCTGATAACTAATAATGACATTCATGATTTTATAGTTCAAGTATTCAGTAGTTATTTCTTTTTAATTTTTTAGTGAATAGCTAAAATTTGTATAATAATATTTATAAATCAAAATAGTTTTATATATAAAGACAATGTAAATAAATAATAAACGTATTTAGAAAATATATATTATTAGATGTATGATTTTTTACTTACTTATTAATTAACCGCATGGAAGTTTGAAGATTTTCTTTTATGGCAAATAAGAGCTTGTATTTTTTAAAATCTAAAATTGTTTATATATTTTATATATTAGAATAATCCATGCAAAATCTTAAAGATTAGTTTATTAAAATTTATTATTACTAAGTTATATCTATGTATTTTTGCTTAGCATCAAGCGGCTGACATGATAGAACTTTTTTTTTTTTTTAATTTATTATAAACTAACAAAATAAATAGTGATGTTACACTATGCTGGAAAAATTAATTTATTTAAAATTACAACTTAGTGCTGCTTTCGACCAGGTTGGTTTATATTCATAGAACTAATATATGTTTATATAAATAGAATTTATAAGTTAAATAATTTAAATATACCATTTACATGATAGTGCAGTGCACAGGTCTTTATTGCTTATTGTGTTGATGTTATTTGCAATAAACTATGCCTTTTTATATTTTCTTTTTTGATAATTATGTTCACTGCAAATAACTTTTAATAGTAAGTGGATTGAAATTGTGGCCACATACGATTTTATATTCCAAAAATATGGACCTAATATTGGGGTCTGTTTTAGCGCATTTGTATATATATATTTATGCTATGCTATTCTTGTAGAGTAGTCTGCATGAGACTCACCATAGTAAATTGCATTACATATTGCTTCATTGCATTCAATTTTATAAACTATTTGAAGAGCTTGGTCAGGAGATAATTTGTGTTTAGTGTTGTTCAACAAAAAAAATTTGATTAAGATTAGATGGGGTTCTAAAACTAATATTTTATTCATTTGAGCAGATTGTTTTCATCTTTTTAGATATACTTGGTATAAAAAGAAGGTTGAACCATGCATTAATATTGTTATTAATTGAACAACACTAATGACAAATTTTCTCTAAACCAAGCTCTCCAAATAGTTTATAAAATTGAATGCAATGAACCACCATGTAATGCAATTTACTATGCTGAGTCTCGTGCCAACTGTTACAAGATTAGCACAACGTAAAGGTATACAAACACACTAAAACAGACCTCAATATTAGGTCTATATTTTTGGAACATGAAATTGAATGTAACCCCAATTTCAATTCACTTAATATTAAAGTTATTTACACTGTGCACAATGACTGAAAAAGAAAATATAAAGAGGTGTGGTTTATTGCAAATAATATCAACACAATAAACAAGAAAGACTCATGCATTGCATTATCACATAAATGGTATATTTAAATTTTAAATATAAATTCTATTTACATAAACCTATGTTAGTTCTTTGAATATGACTGACCTGGGTAAAAACAATGCTGAGCTGTAATTTTAAATAAATTAATCTTTCCAGCATAGTGTACTATCATTATTTATTTTGTTATATTTAAATTAAGGAAAGAAGAAATATTATTGAGTTTAACATAAACTCTTTCAAGTTTTCATATCTTTTACTTATATATATATATTGGTTTGTATTGTTTATTTTGCTCCAGTTTTAAAAAAAAATCTTAGATTTTTTGTTTTATGTTTTTAGAACACAGGGTCACTATCGGAGTCACAGTGCAAGGCATCATTATGACCAACAGCACTATCCCTCTGATCAATATTTGGATGAGCGGGAAAGTTTGTTGGGTAAATCATCTTCGCACAGAACTTTGTCCCCTCATAATGTGCTTAAACATGCGGGTACCAGTAGGACGCGTTCACCGTGCTCTCGATCACGATCAGCGTCTGGCGGTTCGCGGAGTAGCAGTGGCTCCAGATCTACCTCGTCCAGTAGTGGCTCACGGACCTCAAGTTCAGACAGTTCCAGTCATTCTCGATCTCCGTCACGTTCTTGGTCAAGGTCCTTAAGGTGAAAATTAATATATATAAAACTTAACCCAATTTGAGTTAAAATTGATATATAAACATTTTTGTTATAGATTTTTTTAAAAAAATAAATTAATTAAAATTTCCCTAATGCTGGCATTTGGATTATCATTTTGAAATTTTTTACAAGATATTCTAAATAACTAAAGAAATAGTTTATGTAGACAAAGTTATGTGGGAGATTTTTTGTTTCAGAGCATGAAGTTTCACTGAATTAGTTATGTTATAAAACTTCTAATATTTTTTAAAATGAATAGAATAAATAATAACAAAAAATAGTGTCATTGACTTTTCATAATTATTTAAGATTATTAATTATTTTAGTAAGTCTATTATACTCTGGCATTTACCACAGATAAATTTCTGCATTTAGTTTTTATTAATTTTTTCATTATATGAGCGGGAGGACATTTTTTTAAATGGATAGTAAAATAATTCACTTTAATATCAGCAAACCACTGCCATAAAAGAACAAGGCTTTATAAATGAATCTGGAATTCACATCCAGATGTAACTTGGTAATTTTTTAAATAATTTATCTTTAATCAACTATATAGCTATTTAGTTCTTGATTAATTTATTCTTAAATAGAGAGTAAAATAGAAAAGAAAAACTACAAAAATTCTCATCTGCAAATGACTAATGTGATGAATATTTCAATCTCCACTATTTATTTTTGGGAATCTGGAGAGGTCTTTATCCTGAATTGAGTTATTAAAAATACTTTCATCATTTATATCTATGTTTTTTTGGATCAATATATTTCTAATAATTTTATAAATGAAATAAAATATTAAACTGTCAGTGAAAAAAAAAAGCTATTGAATAAACATTGTTTGGATCTATATTTTATGAAATATATAAAGACAATTAGTGACATTTGAATAAGAATGTTGATATGATAGCATATTCTAAATGTAAAGATTCTAATATTGGTATAGATTAGTGTATAGGAATGATTTACAATAGAAATTAAATGATGGAGATAAATTGCTTTTATTATTACATTATTATCATTTATCTTGAACAGGTCTTCTATTATTGGAGATTGATTAAAGCTCATAAATAACAAAAGTAAAATTGCAGATAGTTGTGCATGTTTTTAACATACATACATATACACTATGTATAAAGAGAAAAGGAGAATATTAAAATTTTTAACATTTATATTTTAAAGTAGTATTTATAATGCAATTTATTTTAAAAATTATACATATTAAAACATTATTAAAATTAATTATAAAGCATATTTACATATGCATATACTATACTCTACTCAAATTCGAGTGAGTATATATGTGAATATTTTTTATCAATCACTCAAAATAAAAATAAAAAACCCAACTCATTCTTTATCCTTAAGTTGTAATGAAAATTGATGATGAATGCCTATCTGATATTTTTACATTCATATCAATTTTTGAATTTATATAACTATCTTGACTTGCACTCAATGATATCATTTTTTTAAATGAATCGTATTAAAATCTAAATACAGAATCAAATTTATCAGAATATTCTGCTAATTTTTACTTTTTGACATAGTATATTATGGTTTAATGTTACCAGAACATTTGTTTTTCTAAAGTTTTTATTTTAATGAATTACTTGTGTATCAGAATATTTTTTCTATTCATATCTTCTCATAAATTTAATGCCTTTTCAGTTTTTACTAAATATTTATCATGTACTGTGGATGTAACTTGAGAAGTTTTAGAGCATATGTAACATGAGCATGATTTTTTTTTTTGCTATTTTGCAAATTGATGATTTGTTTTTATTGAGTATTTGACTAACTTTAGCATATGACTTCCTTTTTTTTGTCGAAACTATATCAATTATTTTCATTTTATCAAATAAATAATACATTTCTTCAATGTTTTTCTTGGGCTTGGTAAAATGCTGTATCATTAATTTTGTGCTTTGAGACAATTTTAAATGAAATTTTAATTTTTTAATTCACAGCAGCAACTTAAAAAATATAAGTGGCTGCAATTATAAACAATGACTGACTGATGATTCAAGAAAAGAAAATAGCTTGTATTAATTATATAGGTAAGTACATTATTACACATGAAATTTACGAATTTCTAACTTTTTTATTTAATTATTTTTTTAAAAAAATCTCATATTATTGAATCTGTAGATTTTGAGAATTTGGATGTGAAGGTTCTTCTGCATTATTATTATTCAGCAAACTTTTTGTGCTTATATAATGACTTAAAAGAGGTGACCATTGCTTACAGTTGAACTAGTGTTTAGTAACAAATCACAAATAATAATATGACATGCAGCCATTCTTATTAAAAACAACTAGATTATACTATAATCTTTGTGGATGATATCATGAGACCTTATGTATGTATCATAAGATTTTGTATATTAATATATGAATCTATATATTCTTCAGCTATTCAAAAATAATAAACATGTTTTATATAGGAGTTATAATTTTTGCAGTCATTTTTCTATCTTTCTTATTATTTTTTTTGATACATTGTAAAATAGATTTTAGATTCTTATTAAACAAAGGACACACAATAAATTTATTTTTTGTGAAAGAAGAAATATATTAAAGTTTTACAATATATGCCAAATAATGCAGGACAGTTAAAAAGAGTTGAGAGTATTTTATATATTTATTAAAAAATAAATCTGCCTAAAATTATTTGATATGCATCAATTTATGACAGTAATTTGCAAAACTATATTTGAGTTATATGATGAAGTTTCATGGTTTATCACTAGAGGAAATGTGTTATAAAATGATATGAGGTAAAAAAATTTTTGCATTTAAGATAAGCTGTATGATGTTACAGAATTGATTAGTAACTTAGATATAATATTTTCAATGTCTTTGACCAATGTTAAAATTATAATTGAATGTAAAAAAAAAAAATAGTTATTTTCATTTGCCGTAAAAGAATATTGCCAAAATCAACAAGCCTTTAAATAAAAGTTGAAATTTTTTTTATTACCAATGTGGTCATGGAACACTTAGTACAAATATGTATATGGAATTCAGTTAATAACTTAATAATATCATTAAATATTACAAGGCTGCACTGTTACTTCACTTAATTCTTTTGGAATAGTCTGTATAATATTACCATTTTGTTTTCAGGTTGAATATATGTCTTATTTTCTTGATTTATAATCATTGTAGGTGATTAAATTTTCTTAGCTAATATGGGAAGAAGTCAAACAAGCAACTGTAATATAAATTTAAAATAATTTGTCACAAAATCAACTGCAAAAATATTTTGACTCAGATTTTTAAATATTATAACTACTTTATTAAAATTATATTTGTAAAAAAATCCATCAAATGGATATTTAAAATGAACTATTGATGGAATATAATTTAATCAAAAAAATTTTATAATTAAAAACTTATTTAAATTTTACATTTGTTATTGGATAAACTTTATTGCATATAAAATTAGTGCAAAATCATTAATACATTTTAATTTATGTTTTTTTTTTTTTTTAAAAAAAAAAAAATAATTGGAATCAAATATTTTAAATAATTTTTTCATTTATTTTTATAGTGTTTCTGTTAGTAGTAAGGGCAGTTGTAAAGGTAATAAACCAACCACTAATGTTCTTAGCAGCAGTACGTCACCCCCTCCATCACCTCATAATCCTCCTGCACCCCAAGAATCCCAAACTGCTCCGCAACCAGAGATAAATTTACAAGAATCTAATAATAGTTCAAAGTCACAAGAAGAAAAAAGGCCCCTTGGCATCTGTATCAAAAATTTGCCTGTCCGATCTAGTGGTAATTTTTTTTTAATAAAGATGTTATTACCATCTTTATCATGAAATAATAACTTTTGAATATTAACTTTTTATTTTATTTTTAGATACTAGTTTGAAAGATGGATTATTTCATGAATATAAAAAACATGGCAAAGTAACAACTGTTAAAGTGATAGGCCAAGGCACTGACAGATATGCTGTTGTTTGCTTTAAAAAGTAAGATTTATTACCAATTCCCTGTTTGTTTTTTATGATTTTTATTATTGATATTTACTAATATTTTTATTTTTTCACTAAGGCCTGAGGATGTTGAAAAAGCTCTTGAGGTATCTCAAGATAAACTTTTTTTTGGATGTAAAATTGATGTAACTCCTCATGAAGGTTTAGATGTTGAAGACAATGAATTCAGGCCATTGGAAGCCGAATTAGATGAGTTCCACCCAAAGGCAACTAGAACATTATTTATAGGAAATCTTGAAAAAGACATTACAATGGCTGAATTACAAAAACATTTTGAATCTTTTGGTGAAATAATTGTAAGTTGTTTTTTTTAATTATGCATTTACCTAATTTAAAATGTTTAAAATATGAAATTTTATATATATTTATGTATATATATATTTAAAGGAAATTGATATCAAAAAGCAGGGTATATCATCATATGCATTTGTTCAATATGCTGATATTGTCAGTGTAGCTAAGAGTATGCGAAAAATGGATGGAGAACATCTTGGCGCAAATAGAATAAAGGTACATATAAGTTGTCTAATTAAAATTATATTATTGCAAAAAAAATTTACAAGTTATTTATTAAATTGAATAATTTTCACATGAGTAGTTTTAGATATATATAATAAAAGTTTAATTATTTATTTATTCATTGTCCATTCTATTTTCATAAAATAAAATATTAAAGCTTTCTGTGTTCATTAGCACTTTTATTATTATCAATACTTATAATTAACGTAATGGCAAAAACGTTCTAAATCAGGCAAGTCCTGTTTTCGTGTTTTTTTATTCTTTTCTTCAAGTATTCTTAAGTATTTCTTTCAATTTTTTTTCTCATTTCATTTTTTTTATAGCTTTCCCAATGTATTATTTGTAATTTGGTTAGTTCTAAAAACATGTTCAATATGATTTATTTATTTTTTTCTTAAATTTTCCAATACACATATCTTTTTCATCCCTTTTTCAACATGTGTTTTTATAATGTTATTAAATGTTTTTATGAGATTGATCAGCAATGATACAAAAGCATTAAAACTTGAGAATTGTACTTACTAATATTAAGTACACTAAAGCAACTAGTGCATTTGCATCTATATACAGAGGAGCATCCTGTGTAATAAACAAATTTCTTCAGTATTCAAATTGTACAATGTATTTTTTTTTTTTCACAAAATGAAAATTTATTATAGTGAAGCTAGATGGTTATAAATGTCATTAGTAACATAGCATGTGTGTGAACAAGATAATTTAAAACTTTCCTGCTTTGGCTAGAGTGTTGGATAGATGAATTCAAATTATTGACTTTATTTCTCCATGGGATGACAACATATTATAATTGTCTTTTCAAATATTAAACAATTATTTTTTATATTTGAAATATGGCATTGTAATTAAACTTTATTTTCTCAATAATATATTATACACTTCAATTAAATTTAAAGATGAATTAACGCTACAGTATTTCTAATATAATTTGATTAATTCAAATTATTGTATTAACTTCTCAAAGCCCCCAGTCTTTAAATATCAATGTAATAGTTTACTAGAGATTTTATACTATATTAAAGTTATTTTTTTCATTGGAAAATTGAAAATAAAAAGCTTAATAATGATTTTTAATTACTACTTAAACAATTTTATGGCTTATTAAATATGTAACACTAAGAATATAAACCTACTCACGAAATAAACAAGTTCCAAATACTTTAGTAAGATAATTCATAGATGATAAAATAGATTGACATTGATATAATAAAAGATTGGCATTGTTTGCATGTTCATTTAAATGATTTTTTAAGAGTCTTGATTGTGGATTATCTTAGTAATATATTTGGTCTTATTTATACCATGAATGAATAAAATGTAATGTACATAAACAATAAACAAATATATTTTAAAATTAATAATGTCATTAAACACTTATAATTTTATTTCATAAGATATTCAGAAATACAAAATGCCTGCCTGTTTTGTTTATACAGCACTTTTAAAAAATTTTTAAAATTATTCTGCTGGATATATTAATTAAAACAGGCTTGAGAGAATGAAAAAACTGTTATAAATAGTGTCATAAAATGGAAAATGTTACCATGAACAATATTGGCTGACTTAGCTTGCACATGTGCTAGAAACATTATAGAATTTTCAAAAACATCAGACATGTTCTGTCTAAAATTGCAATTTATTATTTATCACATTTACTAAAATCAAATATAAGATAATTCATTTGTATGTTTATTTGTCACATTTAGCAGATAGTCCTAAAATTAAAAAAAAAAAAAATTATTATTATTATAAGCATTATATACATTTAAAGGAGAATATATTATATTTTCCAAGATTCAGATTTTTCATATTGTAATTGTATTTTTTACATTCTTCCACTATACTTTTTATAAAATTTAAATGCATCTATGATTACAATGCTAAGTATTATCAAATAATTTGCATTTTGTCTTACATAAAAAAAATAAATTGTGATATTGAGCAGCTATCTTATTGTTCTCTTAAAGATCAAATTTAGATTATAATATTCATAAAAGACTACAGAATAAAGGATTTTTAAATATTCATAAAGGATGCATAAAAAAAGATTACTTAATATGCAAGTTTTCAGATTGCATTCTTCTCATCAAGTAAGATAAGGTCTGCTTTTTATCAAATGTAAAAAAGGATTGGCAAAACATGATTACATTAGAAATCCTAGACTGTGATTAAAAAGATTAAGATAATTAGGAGATATTTTTAACATCTAACTACATCTCATCTCTATCATTATAATAAGACTTAACCACCTCAAATTTTTTCCCAATATATATATATATGCAGCATATGGTCAAAAAAACTGACTTTGATGAATGCAACACTATCATAATATTTTTAATAATCAAAATTCCCAAAAGTAAAAAATCAATCAGAATATTATGTCTTGGAAAATGGAGAAAGATGATGTAATTGCTTTTGGAATTCATAGTGAAGATATATATATATGGACATTTGTATCACTTGCAGAACTTATATTGCTATTTTTTTAATTTTGAGCAGCAAAAGTATTTTCCATCTAAAATAGTAATTAATTTTTTGAAATGAAAATTCTTTAATTAATAATAATTATAGAAAAGCATTCATATGATTTGCAGTTTTAACAGAAACCAAACAAAACATATCAAACTTATTAAAAAAACAAAAAGATTCTCTTTTTTTTTTTTGTCTAGCATGAGTTATTATTAGCATATTATATACCAGATTTTAAAAACAAAATGTTTTATGCTTGTCTTAATGATTATGAAATAAAAATTTTATGATTCCGAAGTTTATAATTGAATACTGTAATTTTAAAATTCTTAACATTTGTTAGAATTGTAAATTTTATGGATTTGAACAGTTGACCAAATACTTATAATTAATGTTAAAAATAGAAAATGCTTAAAAAGCATTCTCATATTTGTTTCTTGAAATTATTATTTTTTTTAAAAAAAAAAAAAAAATTCTAAACAATATTAATTAAACAAAATCAAATGTAATTTATTAGCCTAATTTATTAAAACTAATTTATTAATAAATATTACTTTAAGAAGAATGATTAATTTCAGAAAAAAAAAATCATTATTTACTATTTTACTTGATTATAAATAAATGTTTTTTACATTGTATATTGTAAACATATATTTTACCATTGGGATTAATAGACATAGCTATAAACTGTAAAAATTTTTATTGGTTTGCTTTTATTGTGAAATGAAGTAAATCCAATCACTTTTGATATTATGGTGACTTTTAAGATAATCAAAAATGGAATTAAAATATCTCTTAAAATATTACCTAACATAGTGAATTAATAAGAATTATCCAAAGTATCTTTCAGACAGATTTTGTTAATTATTGCATACTAAAATACATGCGTTTCAATGTTTTTCTGTTTTTTTTTTTTTTTTTAAAAAGCATAGTTAACCTTCTTTACATTTATGAAAACAAATCACATACATAAAATTGAGATGATAGGAAAATACACAGCAGGAGCTAGTAGACCAACTACAATAAAAGATAAAACTAAAACAATCCAATAATTATATTGTAAGAAATAAATAGCCAATATTACAGTCAGTGAGAATAGTAAAGTGTAAGATTACTTTAAAATGTATAAGTATGCTTGTATGAAATATTTGTATTAAAAATGTAATCATTTTAAAGGTTATAAAAACAATTAAATGATTCTGTTTTATTGAGTATTATCAATCAACTAATTGATTATTTATTAGATAAATTTATTAACTAAAATTTTGAGAATCTTAAAATTTCATAAAAACCCATTATTATTATTTAATATTCTACTGT
The DNA here is from genome assembly GCA_028023455.1 of Epiperipatus broadwayi. NCBI lineage: Eukaryota > Metazoa > Onychophora > Udeonychophora > Euonychophora > Peripatidae > Epiperipatus > Epiperipatus broadwayi. The sequence continues at coordinate 1,161,845 of JAQFVV010006205.1, forward strand.
TAAGGATTATTTATGTGTAAAATAAACAATAGCATACTTTATTGGGATAAATATTGCAAAATAGATTATAATATTAAAATTGTGATTTTTAATTTCCATTTTGTTACTGTCTCGAAAATTGGTGCTTTTCATATTCTCCAGATGCTCCAGATTGCTTGCTTCTAATGGTTGCCATAACAAAAAACTAATTTTCCCTATACAAACTTGAAGTGCAATGCATTGTGAGTGATTTTCAATGATATCACTTACCACATGATCACAAGTTATAAATATAGCCTTTTGTTAAAATTTAAATAATCTTTGCTAATTTACAGTGCACATGGGACCTTGCCGTTGCCAGATTTAAATTTAAAATAGCCATTTTGTTAACCTTCTTTAACTTGGAGGAGTAGAGAAACCTGCTAGGCATTTTGCCGATCTCACTAAATATTAGTCAAAAGGAAATGAAATTTTAGTATTTTAAATCACCAATGAAATTTTAAAATTGTTTATGGGATGCTACTATAATATAGCCATATTTCAGTAATTATTTGTCTCTTCTTTAAAATTGTAATAAATTGTTAAAATAATATGGCTATATCTATCTATGGATTGTTTGAATTGTTACAAATTTCATATAAGTTTATGGATTAATCTACTATATTTGTGCATATATGAAAAACTGTTCATTATTGAAATAAAAATTGATTAGATTGAGTCAAGTCAATGGATTACTTATTCTTTGCTAGATATTTTATATTTAAAGGGACCTGAACTATAGCTGAATAAATTAAACTTGCTCGAACTAATGGAATTCTCCAATTGCTGCATTTATGTGTGATAAATATCAATTATGAGGATATTCTTTCGATACTGTTTCCTAAAGGATTAAATTATGGACTTGATAGAATAATAAAATTATAATATTAGCCTAAGGATAATGAATTTAAATTATTAGCATTATAATTTGAAAACTACGCTGGAGTTGTTGTAAATTATTGAGTTTCTAAATGGATTAAGTACCCCCATATTATAAGCTGAATAGGAATAATAAGTGTGACTTATGGAAAATCTTTGGAGATCATACGATTAAAATTTACTATAAATTTCAACCTTCAAATGGATTACTCTATCATGTGAATGTAGTATTAAGAGCATATTATTATAACTATTTATTATTACTAGGAAACTACAATACTACTTGGATAGAATTTGAAATGCTTAAATATGCCCCAATAAATATTCTGTAAACAATAAATGGAAATGAGGATTATTAGCGAAGAAGATTATGTAACAGATTTTAGTCTTCATTTGTTTGAATTATATATGTTAAAATTATTATTGTTATAAATATGATATTAATAAAGTTCTCAATTGAATGCTAGGATGATGAAGATACAGTTAACTATTTAATTTATTAGTAAGACTGAGTATAAGTATAATGTTTGTCATTATATTTTATATTCAAAATATTGTATTAAGCATACATTAATGTACGATCTAACCCATTAATATTTAATTTGTTACATGTTATGGATTCTTGATTTCAGCCTCATGTTTGATAATGAAAGGTATCCTAAATAGGTAAATAAATAACTATGAAACATTTTATCTTTTGTATGTGATCAAGAGATAGTGTATATGATTAACAAATGCTATATTATACAGTAAAGTACTCTCGTGGCATTGATGATTATCAATCTTATGAGTTAGTTGAGATGGGCCGCTAACCATTGTTAAATTTTAAAAGATAGTATAAGCTTGAAAACATAGCAAATCATTCCACATAGACATATAATTGTCAGACATCACGAAGTCATTTGATGGTAGAGAATTAATATCATTACTGGGTAAACAATTCACTTGTTTTGAAAGGTTTAAAGAATTATACTGATACCGATAAATGCTGATTATTAAATGTAAAGTCATTAAAGGACATAATAAAACATTCCCATATCCACCTTTAATTAACATGAGGTAGTGGCTGAATGTTGTACAAATCTTTCCAGTAGTGTGTCCTGTTCTATACATCATTTCATTGATCATACATACAAAGTACTTAGTAGAGAAACAAACTAATAAGATTTAGAAATGTCATGTAGAGAACTTTTATTATTAGAAGTATGCTTTGTTATTTGTTAATTTATTTATGTAATTGATTATCAATAATAAAATAATTGTTATTTTACAATATGCTTGTTATTAATTGAAATCATCATCATCATTTATATGTTTTAATATGATTTGGTCATACTTACACATTATTTAAATAATTTAATATTCTTTGTTTAATTTATCTGAACCATTCTTGCTTTCATCTATAGTTAAAATACATAATTCTTAAGGTATGATTAAGGTACAACTAAATCCCTTTGATTAATCATATCTAGAACAGATATAATTGTAATTTTAAGATTATAGTTTCTTTAATAATGATTGACTAAACTTAATTAAGAATCTTGAGAGAATTATTTATATAATATGGAAATGAGAGAATTAAATTGCTAGCGTTATATGAATAAACATATTTGTTTGTATTAGAATGTCTTTATTTGTTGTATAGTATGATACAGTCTGTATATAAAAGAATACACTAAGATTATACTGTGAGTCTATCGTAGTATCCTGAGATGTTTATTAGTAATACAACCACACATAGTTTCAGATTCTAGAATAGTTATTATTATTATTTATCAAATAGATAAAAAATGCATTTCCAAATAAATGCACTTTTCTCAATCAAACTCCTCTTGCTCATCTTGGATGTGACTGGATCAATTGGTTATGTATATTAATTTTGGCACTGTAATGAGTGGCATGAGAATTTAATCTTAACACTGTGTTAATTTAAACTGATGGTGCAATAGAATTAAATTAGCAAGTGGTGTAGTGGAATAATATTAAATTTAGTTATCAATAAAGCAAATAGTGAATTATCAATTTGTTACATGACTTTTTTTTATCTTTAGTCAATTCGATGTGAAAAAGTTGTAGTATGATCCTAGATGATGGTACTAATTATTCACATAATATCAATAATAAAGCAATAGATTAAAAAAATTTTTAATTTTATTTTAAAGCTTAAATAATATAGATCATAATGCCAATAAATAAAGAGTCTTCATCTTATAAATAAGTAAATGAAACCTTTTGATAATGGTGATAATATCGAATAGTCTTATTGTTGAAATATACAAAATGATATTTTGTCTTAGGACGATTGAGAGGAATATAAATGCTAAGAGGTGGATGCCTAACTAATATTAGAATTTATTATCTTTGAGTACTTCATAGTATATTCATTTATTTACATTTATAATTTGTTTTACTAACACTTAATTTTGAGAGATGGAGGGTACTAATGAAACTGTTTTGGGTGAGGCCACAAATATATCATCCATTGATATTCAACAACAACTTTTACAGATGTTTAGAGAATATAGTGATAAACTTGATACTTCTCAAAAAGAGTTTAAATTATAAACTTGATACTTCTTAAAAAGAGTTGAAAGAATAAAAGAAGATCGTAATGATAAACATGATTGATATCTCTCAAAGAGGATTAAAAGGGGATGTAAATGATAAAATTGATAAAGCTCAAAAGGAGACTATCAAGGAGCTGAATGAAAAATATGATGCTTCTCAAGGTGATATTAGTAAGCTTAGTGATAGAATAGAATTGTTTGAAATAAATTTTAAGTAAGCCAAGATAAGTTCTGATAAGAAACTTGAGGAAATCAGGACTAGTTTAGATATCTATAAGAATGAATCTGATGCTAGATTTAATATCTTGGAAGAAAAACTAGATCAATCTAGCTCTAAATTGAAGGATCAATTGAGCAAAAGAAATAATCATGTCTATAAAATCAAAATTCAGTCTAATAAAATTGTAGAAGAATTGGTAAGAATGACCACAACATTTTTAGAAAAGAAATTAATGTTATGTCAATATGAATTTAAAGTAAAAGTCCATCAAATGAATAGAGATCTCTTCATCCAAAACAGAGTAGAGTTAGATGAAGTTAAAAAGAGCGATTGAGGAGATAATAAATGAATTCCATCTGAATTAAGGAAGCTTGAAAATCACAACATTTAGGAGAGAAATAAGAAAATTAGAAAAAAGAAGTCAAAGAAATATCTGGTAAATATAAAGGATGGTCTGAGCAGATAAGTGAGCATTGTCAAAGTATAACTGAGGAGTTGGAAGTATTTAAAAGGGAGATAGAGAATAAGCAACTAAATTATTGTGAAGAACGGAAAAACTATGGAAGAATTGATAGAGCAAATAAATATAGATGCTCAGGTACATGAATTGAGTAAGAAAATTGAGGAACTACAGGAAAATAATGATAAAAACATAATACACCAAATACTAATTTTAAAAGTGCTGTTGATAATGGGGCAAGAATACACGTGCCCGATATATCAAAGGTTGGGCTTAATTATATACATCTCAGCCAAGATAATGTTGAATATATGTCATTATGTGATAACCCTCAGCTAGCACAAACCATAGAACGAGAAGAATATGTATAGGTTAAAATTTATTAGAATAAAGGTATTCAAAGGAGAGAGTACTATGAAAACTCATCTGAATATCTGCACAGTCTAGAACTATTTGAATTGAGCTTTCTCAGTAAAAGAGAGAAATTGGCTACCACTAGCAACTATTTATATGCTGCAGTTAAAGACTAGTGGCAATCCTTATTCGATAAACCCCAAACGTATAGGGACTTCAAACACTTAATCATGACTTGCTTTTGGGGTGAAGATCGACAAGACAACATATGCTATCAGGCGTCACAAGAAAAGTACAATGTCAATAATAGAAGCTATACATGGTTTTTCAGGAATCAAGCTATAAAGTTAAAAACTTTAACTGCTTTCCCTTTATCAGATCGTGAGGAATATAAGTCATAACCTACCAAGATATGTCTAACAAATCATCATTGCTGGCATTAGATATACAATAGAGGAAATAACTAAGATTTTACATGCACTAGAAACAGCAAAAGAACTTATGAAGGTAGACATAAATCTCCCAAAGAGTCATCTCAATATTCTGTTTCAAATATTAGTATTTCTGCAATGAGAAGCTCTATTCAAAGCAAATTTAATATAAGAGTAAATGATATTCCTATATGAATGTTAATGCAAGTAAGAGTAAAACGAAATAATCCATTAGAGACACTGATGAGACAGAAGTGTATTCTAAAGATAAAATCCAAAACATGTCTGTAAAGGTATTAGAGCAAAGACACGAAATACCAATAATGCACAAAGTTTGTGACCTATACCACATTTAGAATAAACGTTGAGAGATAATATTCTATAATAGAATTTATAAAGACAATCCTAGGTAAGAGGTAAATATTAATAAAGAAAACAAAATAATTAACAGGTTGAAGATAAATTAAAAATGTTAGTTTAATGATTTTAGAGTAGGAATTAATGATAATAATAATACTAACTCTAGTTTAAACATTAGTAACTTTATTTTATATTTCATAAACTATCCAAGCCAAGAAAATTTTTTTTATCATGGGAAAAGAGTAAATGTAACTTTATATTTTACCATGGATTAATAGACCTAGCCATAAACCATAAAAAGTTTTATTGGTTTTGTTGTTAAATGAAGTAAATCATTCACTGTTTTGGTATTATAGTGGCTTTTAAGATGATCAAAAGTGGAATTAAAATGTCTCTTATAATACTACCTAATACAGTGGATTAGTAAGAATTATCCAAAATGTCTTCCAGACAGATTTTTTTGATTATTGCATACTAAAATAATGCGTCTTGATTGTTTTACTTTTTTAAAAAAAAGTACATTTAACTTTCTTTACATATATGAAAACAAATCATACACATACAACTAAGATGATAGGAAAATATACGGGATAGGAGGTAATAGACCAACTACAATAAAAGATAATAACTAAAACATTAATCCAGTAATTATATTACAAGAAGTAAACAACCACTATTATAGTCTGCGAGAACAGTAAAATTTAGTATTGCTTTAAAATGTATAAATGTGCGTGAATGAAATCTTTGTGTTAAAAACGTAGTTGTTTTAAAAGATTATAAGTGTAAAACAATTAAATGAATTTGTTTTATTAAGTATTACCAGTCAACTAATAGATTTTTATAGATAAATTTATTAAACCAAAATTTCAAGAATTTTAAAATTTCATAAAAACCAATTATTGTTTAATATTCTAATCTTAAGTATTATTTTTATATCAAGTAAGCAATTGTATATTTTATTGGGATGAATATTGCAAAATAGGGAATAATATTAAAATTGTAATATTTCATTTCCATTTTCATACAGTCTCGAAAATTGGCCCTCTCCAAACACTCCAGATTGCATGCTCCCAATGGTTACTGTAATAACGAAACTAGTTTTTCCCATACAAATTTGAAGTATGATGCATTGTGGGCGATTTTCGATGATATCACTGATCACACAGTCACAAGTTATAAATATAATCCCTTGTCAAAATTTAAGTATTCTTTTCTAATTTATAAAGTATAAAGGACCTTGCCATTGCCAGGTTTAAATTTAAAATAACTATTTTGTTAATCTTTAACATGAAGTAATGGGGAAACCTGCTAGGCATTTTGCCTATCTCACCAAATATTATTCAAAGGAAATGAAATTTAAATATTTTAAATCACTAATAGAATTTTAAAATTGCTTATGGGATGCTATAACATAATGATATTTCAGTAATCATTCATCTCTTCCTTAAAACTACAATAACTTATTAAAATAGTGTTGGCTATAGCTACCTATGGATTTCTTGAATTGTTACAAATTTCATATTAGTTTATGAATTAATCTACTATATTTGTGCATATATGAAAAATTAAAATAATGAGCATGTTAATAATAGTCATATGATATATAACTTGATTTTATTTGTTATTATATGAAAACTTTAATATTGCAATGAAAATTGATTAAATTGAGCCAAATCAATGGATTACTTATTCTTTGCTAGATCTTATACTTTATTAAAAGAACCTGAACTATAACTGAATAAATTCAACTTGCTCGAACTAAAGGATTATCCAATTTCTGCACTGTTACCAATTACAAGGATATTCTTTCGATATTGTTTGGATTAAATTATCAGTTGATAGAATTATAATATCAGACTAAGGATAATAGATTTAAATTATCAGAAACTACACCTCAGTCAATATAAGTTATAGATAAACTTTTTAAATGGATTAAGTACTACTATATCATAAGCTGAAATAGGAATAATAAGCGTGACTTATGGAAAATCTTTGGAGATCATGTTTGAGATTTACTATAAATTTCAATCTCCAAATGGATTACTCTATCAGTATGAATGTAGTGTTAGATGCATATTATTATAAGTATTTATTATTACTAGGAAACTACAATATTACTTGGATACAATTTGAAATGCTTAAATATGCTTCAATAAATTTTCTATGAACAGCAAATGGAAACGAGGATCATTAATGAAGGAGATTATATAAACAGATTTTATTCTTGATTTATTTGAATTTTATATTTTAGAATTATTATTTTTATGATATTAATAAAGTTCTCAATAGAATGCGAGAATGACGAAGATACAGGTAACTATTTAACTTATTAAAACAAGGCAAAACTATCCATATAGTAATTCCATTCAGTGCAAGCCAGAGTAGTCAATGGATGCCGGAAGGCTTGTGCATAAAATCCCTATCTAGTGCCTACTCATCCAATATCCCTAGACTAATTTCTGGCTTGTGGCCTTAGTGGTGACTATGGTTATTAAGGAACCAAAGACACTAAAATGTATGGGTACTGAACTGAATTCAACCCTATATGACTATATAAGTTAATGAGCTTAGATTGAAAATATTATTGTGTTTTCAGTTTTATTCTCATAGTTTTGTAGTTAAGTAGCGATAAAAGGTGACTGCTGAAGGGTTGCATTAGATTCTAAGATCTAGGTGCAGTGCTCTCAGATCCAAGGCTCCTCACTGACGAAGTCCACAAGCCAGAAACTAGTATGGGGATATTGGATGAGTAGGCACTAGATAGGGATTTTAGGCACAAGCCTTCTGGCACCCATTGATTACTCGGGCTTGCACTGAGTGGCACTACTATATGGAGATTTTGCCTGTTTTAATAATAATTATGAGCAAGCATAAGAAATGGGCGATGTTTAGTGATCATGTGATGAACTATTTAACTTATTAATAAGACTGAATATAAGTGTAATGCTTGTCATTATATTTAGTATTGAACCCATTAATATTTAATTTGTTACATTTTATAGTTCTTGATTGCAGCCTTGTGTTGTTTGATAATCAGAAGTATCCTAAGTAAGTAAATAAATAACCATGAAACATTTTACCTTTTCTATGTGCCCAGGAGAGAGTATATGCAGTAAAATACTTGTGTGGAATTGATAGATGATTATAAACCATATGACTTAGTTGAGGTAGTCCCCTAACTATCTTAAATTTTAAAAGATAGTATAAGCTTGAAACATAGCATGTCATGCCATCCATACAATTGTCAGACTTGATGATGTTGTATGATGGTAAAGAATTAATACTATTACTGAGTAAACAATTCACTTGTTCTGAAAGGGTTATTTAAAGAATTATACCAATACCTATAAATGAGGTTCTTACTATGCTAATTATTAATGTAAAGACATTAAAGAACATGATAAAGCATTCCCATATCCACTCTTAATTAATGTGAAGTAATGGATGAATCTTGTATAAACTTCTCCAATAGTAAGTCTCGTTATGTGTGTCACTTCATTGATCATACATACAACCATAATTCAGTATTAAAACTGCTTAGTAAAGAAACAAAGTAAGGTTATTAGAATTATGCCTTGTTATTTATTAATAATTTTTATTTTGCTTATATAATTGTTTATAAATTATAAATTGATTGTTATTTTACAATATGCTTGTCATTAATTGAAGTCATCATCATCATCTATATATTTTAATGATATGGTCATACTTACACATTATTTAAGTAAGTTAATATTCTTTGTTTAATTTATTTGCACCATTTTTGCTTCCATCTATAGTTGAAATGCATAGTTTTTAAGGTATGATAAGGCACAACAAAATCTCTTTTAATATCTTAGTTGTAATTAAAACAGATATAATTTTGATTTTAAGATTGTAATTTCTTTAATAATGATTGACTAAATTTAATTACGAACTCTGAGAGAGTTAGACTTAATAATACATATAATATTGAAATGAGAGTTAGATTGCTAACCTTATATGAGTAAACATACTTGTTTGTATTAGAATAGAATAAATTTTTACTTAGTGTACAATATGATACTGTAAAAAGAATATACTAAGATTATACTGTGAGTCTATCATAATATCCTGAGATATTCATTAATAATACAATCACATATAGTATCGGATTATAGAATAGTTATTATTTATCAAATAGATAAGTAAGTATATTTTCATTTTGTTTTAATTTCTGTAAAGTTTACATTTAAAAACAAATGCATTTCCACGTAAATACACTTTTCCCAACTGATCTCCTCTTGCTCTTTTCTAATGTGACCCGATCAGTTGGTTGTAATATGTTGTAGAAAATTTGTCAGTAAAAGTTAGTGCTTCTTTTATATGCTATTTACTAAATGTGGTCTTTAGTGCTGATGTGGAGATGATTGGATATTAGTTAATTCACCATCACTATTTTTCTTTTGACATTTTAAGAATAAATGTTCAGCATAGAATTGCAAATTTTTTGTTTTTATATTTTGTACACAGTTGAGAATCAGTAATGGGTAAATTGCTTTTTTTTTAACAGTTAAAAACTTTTTTCATAAATCATAAATTATATGTTTGCTTCATTGTTATGGCAGATGTATAAGAAATCACATATTAGATTATTCACCATCAATCATTTTTTTTGAGGATAAATGTTTAATGTAGAATTGCAAACTTTTTCCTTTTATATTTTGTATACAATTAAGAATCATTAAACAAGCACTTTTTTAACATTACAACTTTTTCATAAAAGAGAATGTTATGGAAATTATATTTAAATTCATGTTTTGCTATTTTATAATAGTTAATGTGAAAGTACTCAAATATTAGAAATTTTTACTATATTTTTTCTGTTCTTATTTGTTTGGAAATTAAACTTTTAGCATAGAATTGCAAATATTATTGGTTTTATGTACTTTATATGATTGAGAATATAATATTATTACTTGGATTAACATAGCTTATGGATGGATAAACACATTTTGACCTGATTATTTTTTTTAAGTCAACTTTTTCATTAATGAGTGCCCTATGGAATTTGTACTCCTTGTGTGTATTTTTATGATGCTTTGATGGTTGGCCTAAAATTGCTCGAAAAATGTTTATGAATATTGTATTGGAATAATAGTAATTCTCCATTGTTATAATTTTATTTTTTCTAATAAGGAAAATGCATGAGTCCATAACTGATCCATTACCACATTATTATCCAGAAAATACTTGTGACTTTTTCAAATTACATGTTCACTGATGGGATAAATGTCAACTTATCTGTTTTTGCTATTAAGGCTTTGGTGATTTTATATTGCTAAAGCTATTATTATATGGTGTATCTGAACTCGGTTCAGTCCCATATGGCTATTTAAGTTAGACAGCTGGATTGGAAGACATGGATGTCTGAAAATTTCAGATTTCCTACTTAATAGTTATCTATTAGATAAAGTGCTGGGCTTCTTTTGGTATTTTTAATCTAATGCTTGAATATCTTAGCACCTCACCGAGGAAGCCAGTAGCAGAAACCAGTCTAGTGTTGGGGATATTCTGCAAATTTGCGAGCTCTTTATATAACATTTGTAATATTAGCTTGTTAAAATAGATCACATGACATATGACTTGATATCTTTGTAATATTTTGTGTTAGCTAAAATAAGCTTTTTTTTTTTTAAACTACCTTATACTTTTATTTACAGTTTTTATAATTTCAGTGAATGTCTATCATTTCAAGCAGTATCTGTTTGCTACATATGATAAAATATTTTAAAATTTCCCATTTTTTAAATTTTTTAAAAAAGAATAGCAATTATACTCTGTATCATATGAACAGTTTTATGTACTATATTTCACACAGTTTAGTGTTTTTAAATAATAATATATTGTTGTTAAAAATGATTATTCATTGTCACTAATTCTCAGTTTTAAATTTATTTTTTTTCAAAATAAAATATTTAAAGTTGATAACATTTTTTAAAACTATGATCATAAATTATTATTTTTTACTTAAAAAAATCATTAGAATTGCTGAGGTTTTGATTTATAAGCCATTTTGAGAAAAATACTTAGTTCATTTGAGTAAAGATGTGCACGAGTATTAATAATAAAAAAATTATTAAAAAAAAATCACAAGATTAAGCAATATTATACAATAACTCAAATGTAAACAATTTTTACTTTTCTTTAAACTCATCATATCTGTTAACAAATTTAGATAATAGACTATATGTAATACTACAGATAGTTTTAACTTTTATATAGCTCTGACTTCATGCCATGTTATTCTTTTTTTTGTAGATGAATTTTTTAAAGTATACTTTAGAGAAGAAAAAATAATACAACTTTTTAAAATTTCAATGCAATAAATAATAATCATAAACTTCCATTGTTTTTGGATCTATTATAATTTAAACTTTTTATTTAGATATTGCACTCTCATCTCTGGTAGTATATATTCTTTTTGTACTTTCTCTAATTGCAACAGTTAGGATTATAACTATTTCAGTCTTACTAAATATTTGCATCTCTTTCCCCTCATTATTTTTATTTTTAGTGACAGACATATTGTTTTTTTTCCAGATATTCTAATTAATTCTAATTCTCAAAATAATATTAAAGTCAAAAATAGTACAATTAACCATGATAACTAAAAAGAAAATAGAAATTTCACCTAATATTCTTTAAAAGTACAGAATAATATTTAAAACATATATAACCAAAACGGACTTAATTATTTTTCCATCTAATAAACAATTAAAATAAAAACATACTTCAATTTTTAAAGAAAACTGATTTTGATTTCTCATTTGGTCAGTTATTTAATATTTTCAAAATAACCTACATACAAACTATTTCCATCAATTAATATTATTATTGAATATCTTTAGAAAAATTTAACTATTTAAATATTCCAATTACATTCCACTGTGAGTAATACCACACAGGTTAGTACATTGTTTCAGAGATATTCTCTTTTTTTCAAGTGTTGTTGGAGATCAGTGACAGTACTAGCATGGGAATTAAATCTTGACCCTTAGATTCTTGAATATTGAATTTTAAAAGTAATACTACTAACCAGTTGAATGTAATTGGGATATTTAAATAAAGTTAAATTTTTTTAAGACATTCAATACATAATATTAAATGATAGAAATAGTCCAATATATAAATACAACTAAAATACCATCATTACAAACCTTCAGGAAACCACTGCACACAAATTATTTGTAAATATATAGATTAGTTTTGCACTACTACTTAAATTTACCTAGTCCCATTTTTATTTTATTTACATACATTCATAAACATTTATGTATGAAAATACAATTTTATTTTGAATCATTTGTTGATATTTTTTTCCTTCACAATTTTGCTTGATGAATAACTAGTTAGAAATAATACTTCTTCATCATTGTGGTTGTTTGTCATCTTGACACTCTTAATACAATTTTAGCATTTCAATTTTAGAGCTTATTATAAGCTGTAATGAATTATTTATAGTGTTAAATTGCTTAATATATGAGAGTACATTGATTTAGAAAGAGATTAATAATTGTGAAGTTGGATGTGGAGGATCTGGATTTGGCACGAGATTGAAATACGAAATCAGTCAATTAAAGGTTAATTTCCGACATGTATTTATTTAATTTGTAAGTTGAATACTTTGTGATACCATTTCCTATTACAAAAGAAAAAAGAAAGATGCCATTAAAAGAAGTAACTAAAACGTCAAGTTGATTTGATGAAGACAAGAAATGTTTTGTGCAGAAATAATTGATCAAGATGAGAATAAATCTTGATGATGGCCACTAACCTTAGAGTTGAAAGAATTAAGACATTACCAAATTATCTTTTCAATTGTTAAATATTCTTAAAATATTTATTTTGAGAATATATCAAATGTTATTTGAATCTTTCTAAAATTATTTCTTTTAGCATTACCTAAATTTTGAAATTGAAAGCTCAAAATGAAGGAATTTTTATCGCATGATTTATAAATTAAATGAAAAATATTACTTTCCATTTTTTCTCTACTTAATTAACAAATACACAAATAAATAAATGCCAATTGGTTTTAAATAGTTATTTTTTAATTTTTGTAAAGCTTTTATAAAATAATATTTGATAGTTGTTTAAAATTTAATTGAAGTAAATATATTTTTAAATAAAGTTGAAATGCAATCTATAGAGTTTTAAAATGTCACTTTGAGATTATTTGAATAAATATTATTTCACGAATGGCAGATATACACATTTTGAACTCCTCTTAAAAGCATTCAATCGTTACTTCCCATATAATAGATTTCCACCACTTCTCTGCTATATATATACATACACCCATATACATTATCAAATCCTTTTTTAAGAATTTAAATATATGATATTTTTTGAAAAAAACTTGAAATTGTATTTTCTTATTCCTCGATATATATATTTTATTCCATGTATGATTCATAATATTGCTGCATATCTTGATTTATTGGAAGACATTATTTTCTAAATGTGAGGAAATTCAATATAACCATGGAAATTTTGTAGTTGCTATGGCAACGAGATCCAAAACGATCGTGTCAGATTAAAAATATAAAGTAAATGCATTTATTTTGAAATAGTAAAAAGTAAATGATTGAAAGAAGATAAAGCATCCATTTATAAGTAAATAAATTATATTGCAATACCTAAAAATTTAGATTCATATCTATCCATTACACATATAGAAGTAAAAGTATACATATAAATAATGAAATTTGCATATATTAAGTAATGTCAGAGTTTAGTTTAATAATGTATATCTTTGCTTTAATATGACATTTTTATATATGTATGTTAAGATCTCTACCTGAAGGTAGATTGAGTAAACTAGATAATGGAGTGCTATGAGAAAGGGATAATATTTGATCATCGTCAATGATAGTTGCTTACCATTGTCCTAACTTAATGTATTCTTAACTTCTCAATTTTAGAGTTACATCTCACACCATGAAAGTCAATGAAGCAAATTATTCATTCAATTATAAATTATCATGTTTTAGAAAAATTGATATATAAATTTAATGATAGTTCATTGCTTTTTTTTATACTTACACTATAAAAGCATTTTTAAATTTTTTCACTTCCATAAAATATTAGTGAAAAGTTTGACATTACTTATTATTATTTAAATTGATATATTTATTATGTCATCACATGTCCACCACTTCTTATGCTTGTGTATAACTGTTGTTAAAACAGGCAAAACTCACTATACGTATTGCCACACACAGCAAGCTACAGTAATCAATGGATGCCAGAAGGCTTGTGCATAAATCTCCATCTAGGCCTACTCATCCAATACCCCCAGATGAGTTTCAGGCTTGTGGCCTTCGTCAGTGAGGAGCCTTGGATCTGAGAGTACTGCACCTAGATCTTAGGATCTAATGCAACCCTCCAGCAGCCACCTTTTATCTCCACTTAACTTCAAAACTATGAGTCTTAAACTGAAAACACCTTAATGTTTTCAATCCAAGCCCATTAGCTTATATAGTCATATGGGTCTGAACTCAGTTCAGCACCCATGCATTTTGGTGTTTTTGGTTTTTTAATAACCATAGCCACCACTATCCTATTAGGCAGGATTGGCCTTAAGCCAATAAACATCACATGACCACCACTTCTTATGCTTGTGTATAACTTGTTAAAACAGGCAAAACTCACTATACGTATTGCCACACACAGCAAGCTAGAGTAATCAATGGATGCCAGAAGGCTTGTGCATAAAATCCTCATCTAGTGCCTAGTCATCCAATATCCTCAGACTAGTTTCAGACTTTTGACCTTCGTCAGTGAGGAGCCTTGGATCTGAGAGCAGGCTCCCTCACTGATGAAGGCCACACGCCTGAAACTAGTCTGGGGATATTGGATGAGTAGGCACTAGATGGGGATTTTATGCACAAGCCTTCTGGCATCCATTGATTACTCTAGCTTGCTGTGTATGGCAATACGTATAGTGAGTTTTGCCTGTTTTAACAACAGTTATTCACAAGTATAAAAAGTGGTGGCTATGGTTATTAAAGAACCAAAGACACTAAAATGTATGGGTGCTGAACTGAGTTCAGAACCATATGACTATATAAGCTAATAGGATTGGATTGAAAATATTAAGGTGTTTTTAGTTTAAGACTCATAGTTTTGTAAGGTGGTGCTGGAGGGTTGCATTAGATCCTAAGATCTAGGTGCAGTGCTCTCAGATCCAAGGCTCCTCACTGATAAAGGCAACAAGCATGAAACTAGTCTGGGGATATAGATTGGATGAGTAGGCACTAGATGAGGATTTTATGCACAAGCCCTCTGGCATCCATTGATTGCTCTAGCTTGCTGTGTGTGACAATACGTATAGTGAGTTTTGCCTGTTTTAATATACTTATTGTGTGTGTTACTGTTGAGTTTGTGTTTTATTATATTTTTTATTATTAGCAGTATTACTTCTACTTCCTGGGAGATTTGTAAGAAATAAATAACTCATTGTTATTAAAAGTATATTATTTTTTTATTAATATTTAGAAGAATGTTTATAATAATTATTTAAAAATAAATAAATCGATCTCTCCTTAATTAATAAGATAAATGAAAAAAAACAACAACACCCACATGAAATCTATGCTAAGATTTATCTATCTTTCTACCAATTTATGTTGATAAATTACAACTTATATACACATAACAATTTATTCCATTATGTTGTATTCATTTATGGCAAATTAATACTTTTTTAAAAAACAACAACAACAAACTATATAGATATTAATATTAAAAGCAAAATTTAGAGTTGTGAATATGTATTTTGAATATCTACGGTGATAACAAAAGATGGATAGTAAAAATTTTCAGCACAATTTATTTTTGCTTGGAAAGATAGTCCTGTCAGTTTGTCCCAGGTAGAATATTGTTTATTTTAAAGTGTAAGATTAATCTGCAATTTTTATTGCAAGAGATCTCTCTATAAATAAAATGATCCAAGTATACTTTTTTTTTTTGCATTTATTATTTAAATAAAATTCAACTTGTATGATGAAAATTTATTGAATATGCTTTTTAATACATATGCATAACTTTTTATAAAAAATGGGGAAAGACCTCTGTAAATAATTGAGAAAATCCAAATATAAACGCAATTTTTAAAAACCTTCTATAAGTAAGTATAACATTTTTTTCTTTTCTGCAAAGTGATAGCATACCCAGTTACCATGCCCGCGATCTGGACTTCATAGCCTTGTAATTCTAATCGACTTAAGTTTGTTTGGTTTTTTTTTACAGAAATTAATCCATAGCCAGATCATCTAGGGATCCACCAATATTGATTTGCAAATGAATATCTAACTATTTTTAGCTAGAGAATAAACCCAAGAATGAAAACAAAAACATTGATAGTTTGTCACCACACAGCATTTGGGAAGTCTGTGAGTAATGCCTTCCCTTCCCTTTCATTTTTTTTTTTTTTTTGAGGACTATTGGAAAAGCTTTGCAACATTTGTTTTATCTTATATATATAGAAAAGTAATTGATTTTAATAGTTCACTCTAGGGCAAAAATATTTAATAATGTGTGATGTTTAATTCTTGTATAGTTTATGTTATTGTAATGCTTCCATCTTTCCATTTATTTTATTTTATTCTTTTTAAATGGAAAATTATAATATTGAGTTTTCACTTATTTATTGTTTTATGTTTTACAATCTTAATTTATATCTCTATTGATATTGTTGTATATTGTTCTGCGTTACACATACACACATGTAGTACATCTGTACATATATATTCATATGTCTAATAAAATTATTCAGGTTTATTAAAAGAAGTGATAATTCAGTTTTTAAAACTAGTGATATGTTTGTATTTAATAATAAAAATAAGAACATCAATATGTATAACATTTTCTTAAAATTATCTTTATTTAATTTTAGCTTGGATTTGGAAAGAGTATGCCTACCAATTGTGTGTGGCTAGATGAAATAGCAGAAACAGTATCTGATAAATTTTTGTCTCACCAGTTTAGTCGCTATGGACTTGTCACATATACTGTAGTTGATAAAGAAAGAGGGTTGGCTTTAGTTTTCTATGATAATGTGGATTGCGCTCAAATTGCTGTTTCAGAGATGAAAGGCAGAGCATTGGCAGGACAAAAATTACAGGTAATAAAAAGTTAATGCTTGTAAGTGCTTTGTATATGTATATATTTTTATAGTCAATTAATCATTGTAAAATATTTTTGTATACTTATTGTGGTTAGTTAATTTCGTTGTTATTCTTATGATAAGTAAATGTATTTGGAAATGTTTTTCAGATGATGAGGATTTCTCCAACAAACAAAAATATTTTTTTCAGATAGTTGATTCATAGCTAGATATATAATATTGGTTGGCAAATAAATATCTAACTATTTTCTGGAAGATTAAGGTTTCATGATAATCTGGGTTGATCACCTTAAATAAAGGTACAATTGTAACGTAATGCAGTTTTAAATAGTGACAAGAGAATTGCTAAACTCCTATAATGCTAAACCTATGATGTATCATTACATTTATGCATAGCTAGTACATATAACTTGAACATCTATTATATTTAGCTTGTGCATGACAGATAACACAGCAATTTACATCACTATTTATTTTTGGAATAAATAGATGTATTATGCATATGCTGTGAATACATTACCATGTTATTTAGGAATATATAAATTAGGCAGTAATATACATACACACACACACACACTCTTTATATATATATATATATTTAAAATTGCAGTTTTATGTAAGCTCAATTTAAATCCTCATTGTTATATATGTACATTTGGTTTATATAGCAGTCAAAAATCATGGATATAGTTAAAATTTATCATTAACATTACAAATTACTATATTTTTTTAATTATAAAGTTGATAATGGAAGACTATTATCATTTCTAATATGACTAGTGCAATTAATAGACCATTTTAGATAATGAAATTGCTGGATATTTATTAATATTTTAAAACAACACATTTATAATGTAATTCTAATCTTCAAAGATGCATTTTATTATAGGATACTGAATTAGTTTATAGTATTATAAAAATGATTCTTATTATTAAACCTTTTAATTAGTAGAAAATATGTTTTATTATTCCATGAATTAGAATTTTTTAATTATTTGATTAAGAATTATTATTTTGTTAAAGTTTTTCATTTGATAATAAATGGAATTCATCTTATTGAAAGTACTAGTTTATGAATACAATTATTCATCTAAAATTAAAATAGAAATATATTTCAATAGTTGAAAGTTATATATAATATTGAATTTTTTCTAGTCAATTTTTTTTTTAACCTTCACTTTAATGAGTTGGGCATTCATTAGAATGTGCTATAACCATTTTTTTTCCCTATGTAACTTTTTTTGTCAATGTTCTCGTTCAGATAGGAACTAAAAGCTTCTATAAGCATTTCTTTTACATTATTTGTGTAAATATTGTTCTGTTGGTTTTATAACAATTATTGTGAATCTGGTTTCATATTTATGGATTATTTTAAAAATTCCTGCTTTTTAAATATTATTTCTACTTCATTTAAAAAAGAAAATCCATATCACTATAGTTATTGCCTGATTGAATTCTACTGATTGCATAGCCAAATAGTTAGTGCAATTCCAATTCATAATAGAAAGTCTGAATCTTGTTTTATTGCATTAAGTGAAAATAACAAATTTAACAACTTACTGCAAGACAGACTCAAACATTTATGTTGGAATATATATCCATTGTATCATTTTTTAAAATAAAATCATTAAAATAAAATTACATATTTAAATTCTGGCCACAGAAACCAAAATTCTGTCAAAATTTATTTTCTTTTAATCATGTCTTTAGATGGGTCTGTTTCAAAAAGAATTCTTAAATAATTATTTTTATTAACAATAAATTAATTAATAAAATATTTTATAATTTTTAAAATAAATTATAGAATTGTAATAAAAAAATATCTGAAAAAGATTTTTACTTGTAGCAACTTATTTCTAGAAACAAAGATCAGAATTATTGGTAGTTGTTGGTTAGACATCCACACCACGTGATGGCGCGATTTATGTGCTAAAATACATAAAAACACCATTTACGTAGCCAAACATATTTTTGTGGCCATGTGTTACATGTACACAGCAGTTCTGTTGTACTACACATTGCAGGCAGCATTGTCGCATCACAGTAAATTATTTCGCGAATTCGCACACTTCACACTTTTTTTTGGTATCGTGTGAGGGTGTATGTCTTACAATTATATATAAATTGTTAATTGTAAATAAAGTTTTATTTTGTTTTTATTGAAATCACACGATTTGACCAAGCAATAATTATTGGAGGGTTTACATACTTCTGTAGTCAAGTTTTAAGGTGCAAAATTTTGTTGAAGGGTATGTCTGAACAATACTTTGAAGGAGATAATGCATCAAATAACGTATTCTCTATAACCTCAACGAGACAAAGAACACGGCGCAGGAAAACTTCGTTCGATTTTCGCAATTAACAACCACTTTGTTCAAGCTATACATCTGATATATTACTGTAGCCATGAACAGCTTGTTTTTTTTTACATTTATTTATATAAAAAAAAAAAGAAACCGTAATATGTCTGAAATTTGTTGATGCATACATTATTAATTAACGGTAGTATTAAGGAATTTAACTAAGATTTGGAATGGACTACGAATGATACGCAACACATTGTTTATAATTTAATATATATTAATTCTTAAATATAGATTAAATAGACATAAGTGCATTGAATGACACACGCAGGTGGGTTTAAAGTAAACATATATAAAACAAATATTAGCAAGTAATAGTATAATAACTGAATAAGTTATTATTTAACAAGCGTTTGGAGTTTTAGAATTTAATTTAAGAAATAGGCAAGTTTTTATTTTTAAAATACATTTAAAATTGTAATCCCAAGTTTCATTAATTGTTTTCTAATTATTGTTCAAAGGTCGCAATGAATATACTAAATAGGGAATACATAAGCGAGACCAATGTCTATAAGACCCGAGGAATGGGTTGATTTCGGTTGTTGCTGATTGCTTACAGATGGTTTCCCAAGAATTGACAACTTTTTTGTAAAAGAGTTTAAATTTGTAAACATTCTATTGTATATGTGTTGAGACTATCCCAGGAATTGAAATTTATATAGCAATGCATTTAATAAAGAGTTTTTAACTGAGAATATTTCAAATTTATATTATTAATTTAAAAGAGTTGTAATGCTTCTTTAAATCTATTGCATCATGGCATATATATGTAAATGGTTACACACATATAATAATGTTCACACAACTTAATTTAATTATATAATTTTATTAATTTTAAATTTATAACTGCGTATACATTATACGCATACAGACATTAATATATATTAAATGTGTGCACATATCTGCACATACACGTAAATATATGCTATTATATATCAAAATTAATTATTCTGATTATATACATGGACTGTGAGGGTTCAAACTGTTGAAAAAGATACTAACTAGATGGAACATAGTAGCTGAAATGGGATGATGGCTAAATAATACCGTTTCAAGCGGAACCAAAAAAAAAAACCTAATAAGCTTTAAATTTGTTGATGTTGTTTTTTTTTTAAAAAAAAAACAAAGTGAAACCAAAAAAAAAAAAATCGTAATAAGTTTTAAATTTGTTTATGTTAATAAAAAAGCTTACTAACTTTAGGATTTATTTTTTAAACAAAAATAGGAAACCAAAAATACAACCGTAATAAGCGTACTAAGTTTTACATTTAAAAAAAAGACCCCCCCCCCCCAAAAGCAAAACCAAAAAAAAAAAGCTTACTAACTTTAGGATTTATTTTTTAAACAAAAATAGGAAACCAAAAATACAACCGCAATAAGCATACTAAGTTTTACATTTAAAAAACAAAAAGAAATCCCCCCTCCCCAAGCCCGGGAATGTTCATAAGTTATATTTTTTCAAGAAACACTACGCCATAACATGGCGTGGATATCTAACAAACAACTACCGAATTATTCAAGCTAAGGTGATTTCTGTCACTTTCAATAGATAAAATGTTGAACAGTGAAAAAGATGGAAAAAAGCATTAATATTTTTGAACAGTGATGCTAGTAAAATCTTTTGAGAATTTTATGGAAATGGCAAGGAAAGCAAAATTTGAATTAAAACTTGAAATATAAATGACCAGGTTGAAATTGAATATTTTGATCATATTATGAGACAATTTAATTTATTATCAATGTAGTGTGTATTATGCTTGGAAACATCCATGATGAAAGAAGAGGTTTAGCAATGAAATCAATAAATTTCACCATCATAATAATGAATGTTTCAGAAATTTGAAAAATGAAATGATAAGCCATTCTGGAAAATGTTATTTATATAATCACCAAGAATTAATTATGATTTAATGACAGCTAATGGATAGTAGTAATAAAACATATTACTTTTGAGTAATATATACACAAACATAATTGTTCCAATAGAATTTACACATATATATATATATATTGTAACGGTATATAAATATGCCGTTACATTAATTTAAAATAAAATCTTAAAGTTCGCAAATAAAAATAAAATCTATTAAAAAACTAAAAGCTAAAATGTTTGTTAAATGTATATATATTCGCACAGATGCAAAACTTTAAAAATATTTTTTTTTATAAATAAAAAAAGTATTTGAACGTACTTTTTTGATAAAAAAATACAAGATTTAAATATAAAAATATTTTAATAAAGAAATAATGTAAGTAAAAATAAAAACAGGTGTTAATTAAGCTTGACCAATGGAAGCACCAAGCCTCAGCCCGGACCCTAATGAAAATGATGGATTAGTGACGTTTTGTTGGTTGAATCTGTGTGGATACTATAAAAAGAGAAATACAGTTTTCCTGAGAGTTTCCAGCTTGCTTTTGTGAGAAGGGCGATAGGACGCACATATCGCTCTCTCTCTCTCACTTATCTCAAATGAAATGAGTGTAATACCAGGATTGTTCCAGCTAAGGCTGCCTTCAGATAGACCGGGTTTCAAATAAAGACTCCGTGGAAATTAACACCAGGAACCGGGAGCTCTTCTACCGTAAGCTATATGAACTGAACAATTATTAAAATCATAAAATTAATTAAGAACTTTTGTCAAGATTTGACAAGTTTAATAAACAAGCTAACCTAAATTTTAAATGGACTTTTATCTGACTTTTGTAAGTTTCCAGATCAATTAATAATGTTTAATTTTATATGTTTTGCGTTTGATAAAAATCATTTCCATTATTTTTTTCTTATTGTATAAATTATTTAAATGCATGAAATTTAAGTTGGGTATAGACGTTGCATGGATTCGTTAGCGGTTAATTATGTTGCTGTTTCATATTCGATTGGAATATATGTCATTTATGTCAGTGCGGCATCTTATGATGAATGCTATTGGGTTTCTTGTATTCCCTCTGCAATTGACGTTATCGATGACTTTGTATTTTGATCGGTTATGTTTATTTTGAAATGTTTTTAACCGTGGAATCTATGCAGCCGATTTATACTCAACATTATAAAACAAATTTTATAAAATTCATCTGTGCGAACGTATCTAAATGTTAAATTTAAGCCGGGCGTGAATGGCTATATAGTTTTGTAAAGTTATATTAAGGGAGGGTAATCTTAGGTTATTCGTTTCGTAGTTGAATTAGGTCAATGGATTGGATATATTTGTGTAATTAGTAGATGTAGTATGAGTTTCGCTACGTGCAGAATCGCTGTATATGCCGCACAAACTCTTTTGCCTATGGATGGGATTGTAAGTCGGAAAAAGGACCGCTGTACCTTCCTATGGAGTTTTTATTTTATTGTTCTTTTTGCCTTACAGATGTAACATTCCTGTATTGGACAAGAGTCAATGTCTTCTCTAACTATACTGTTCAGATGTCCATTCCTGACAGTATAGTATGTATGTGCTGTTGTATTTTCATGCTACATTGAATACATAAATGTATCAGATGGATTGACGCCGGTTTGACTGTGAACATTTGGCCTAAGGTTAAATAAGGGATAGAATATTTTCTTTTCAATTGCAGATCTATGTAGTCTATTCATACTCAACCCTCTAAATAAAATATTAAACTCATTGCAATCTATTTAAATGTAAAATTAAAAGTTAATATAAAAATCTAAAATGTTAAATTTATTTCTCAAAATTTAAATGATTCAAAATTTATATGTGCGTAAATAAATGTTTGTTTGTTATTTACTGGCAGTGGCTTTTATTTTTTTATATATACAAATTAAACAAGTTATTTCTTATCTCTGCATCTCCATGAGCTAGTGACAATGGGCTAACGGTCTAAATATTTAAATAAAGTGGAATCTTAACAGCGCGTATCTGCCTACTTTATAAATTTTTCTAGGCTCAAATGCCTAGATGGCGCCCTTGTAGTGCAGATTGCGGTTAGATTCAATCTTCACTTTTATTTGGATCGTTATAATATATATTGTACCGCTAATGAACAGCGCTATATGTAAAATTGTTGTTTACAATTATTAAAATAAAATCTTATATTTAAATAATGAAAAGATTTTGAAATTAAAATATCTCATTTAAAAAAAAAAAAAAAAAGAAATCTATAAAAGTTTAATCGTAAGTTGCCAAAGGGCAAATGTCATTTATTAGTATGTTTTACTAGTTTGAAATAATAAAAAAAAAACAATTAGAATGGGGATTAAATGGTTATTCACATATCTAGAGTCAATCACCTATTAGATTTATTTTTCAATGAATACAATGTCGTGCTGAGCCGAAGTCGGAGCATGCGACCGATTCCAGCCTCTGTCCGACAGAACATCAGCAGTCTACCCGTCTAATAATTTGAAGCCACCAAGAATGTATAACTGCCTAATATAGAAGTAGCCCAGAACCGCAATCGTCAGGACCGCATCAGAAGCCTAAAATCCAACCAATTGGTAAACTACACAAAGCAGCAGCAAAGAGCAAGAAGCCACAATGTTTAAAATCCTATAGATAATAACATTTTCTTATTCCCATTCCTGATATTAATTTAAGTAACTATTGCAATCTTTGAGTATCTCCAGAGTCAGTATAGTAAATGAATTCTATAGCCAGCATATAATGAACTATTGTATGTGCAGGTTCACATGTTTCCTAAAGTATCAAATGAAGAGTTACAGAGCTTTCAAATCATGAAATAATTAGCTGTAATTCTAAGGTTGTGTGCGCTCTGTCCATATAGTGTTTATATTACATTGTTATTGTATGTTTTATTAAGAGTGTGTGTAGTTATCAGATATAAAATCATTGCCTATTTAATTAAAAATTTGTAATTAGTTTACAGATTACAGTAAACATTTTAGTTAAAATAAAGTATTTGTTTATCAATTGCTGTCGGTCATTTCTTTTAATTATACCACTAAGAACAAGTGAGCAGAGAACTTATACAAGCAGTTTATTGAATTATATTTCTGTTGAGCTAGTTTGGGATTTATCAGGCGTTGAATTGGTAGCTGTCAGTCAGGGCAAGTTAGTTACTTCTTGTAATTAGCTGGCGTCTGAAGTTTACTTCGAAACAAATAAAGTGCTTTGAATGACAGGGTTTGAATTCATCATTCGAGAAGTTTTGTAACCAGGAAATATGACTGTAGGTTATACCTTGTGTAACCTGTCTGGCTACAGATACCCTCTGGGTATTATGCTTCTCTGCCTGAGGAATCGAGTGCTGTAATATTTAAATTGCAGATTGAGTAGATCGAATTTATAATAAGTAATTGTATCGTATTTTTATATATAAAAGAAAGTCAACAATTTGTTTATAATTTTTTCACAATTTGTTTTTTATTAAAGAGAAAATATTATGCTTCTCTGCCTGAGGAATCAGGTGGTGTAATATTTAAATTACAGCTGGAGTAGATCGAATTTATAATAAATAATTGTATCATATTTTTATATATAAAAGGAAGTCAACAATTTGTTTATAATTTTTTCACAATTTGTTTTTTATTAAAGAGTAAGTTTTATTTTCTATTTTATTAAAAAGAAATAAATTTTTATTCTATATTTTTTTCTTATTCGATCTTCTGCCACCCGGTTCAATATATATTAAAATATTGATAGGAATAACTATAATCATTTGATGGTATATTCTCTGTGAAATTAAGAATGGTTCTCTTATGCAGTTAATAAATAAACAAATTAAGAGTAAAATATATTTTATTAATATGTTCATCAAAGCACACTTCTGATATATTTCTGACTTATTTGTATACATATATATTTGGAACTTAACGACTTTAATTAAATATTGATAGTATTGTCATCACAATAAAAATGATGCTCAAACGTATTTAATTTTTTATATTTATTTTTAAGAGTCAAAATTGGAAAAGAATAAATATCTTATGCTGTTCTTCCATAAAATAATAATCAGGAAATAATAAATTCTTTACAATAGCTATATAAATATCAAATTTTTTTATACATTAAAAGCCCTTTTCAGCACCTGATTTAAATAGTTCATTAACGTAATAGATTGTTAACATTTGAAAAGGGCACCAAATCAGGTGCTGAAAAGGGCTTTTAATGTATAAAAAAAATTGATATTTATGTAGCTGTTGTATAGAATTTATTATTTTCTGATTATTATTTTTAAGAGTATACATATTTCATCATCATTAGGAATTACTTTTAAAACAAATACTATAAAATCCCAACTTTAAAAACAAAAACAAAAAGAGAGATAGACAAAGCAGAACAAAAGTTAAAAATAAATTTTGCTATTACTATACAAACCAATGTATGAATAATAAATATTCTTATATATATATCATAAATTCGTCCATTAGTGTTTAAATGTTAATCGTTTTACTATGCTGTCTTTTAATTTTTTTATGCAGCAAACCTTTTCTTTCTCAAAGTCTTATACCATAATTAATTATCTATTATATTCTATGTTCAGTCATTTTCTCTCAGTGAAAAAACACCTTTTAAAATTGTCTCAGATAATATATTTTAATGTTAATCGTATCTATCTTTTCCATGGAAATTGTGCACAAGTTCATTATAAAATATTATTTAGAAAATCCATTATACTTTATTCACTTTAAAATATCCAATCCAATGAAAATATGCTCTTACAATGATAGATTTAATATTATATGTGGCAAACCAAAGAATCTAACTGTTGATCTTATTATTTAGCCATCACATTTTTAGATTATCAAGCTTCCTTATATCACTATGATGAAATATTCTGTCACTTTTTAAATGCAGCTGTTTATTGGATTTTGGACTGCACATCAACATTCAGGCCTGCATTTCTACTTAAACTTATCCATATTTAAACAAATAATCATCTAAACTAAAAAAAATTGCTGAAAAATTTTATTCACTGTGTATACTAAGAAAACAACTGAGATTTTTTTTTTTTTAATATTAAGTACTAAAATTTCTTTATAAGGTACATTCAAAACATTAAAAATATTTTGTAGCTCATACATTTCAGTTAGCAATATTAATATAGATACCAGCATATTGTAAATCTGGTAGCTCAAAAAGGTGAAGTTTTTGTTTTTAATCAATTCGAATTAAAAACTACATAACAAAAACTGTATAACATCTTAATTACTTATTTCAGAAAGTCACTTAACAATTAAAGATGATGTTCTTATAAATTGGTATCAAAATATCAGTTTTTATTTCAAATGCCTCAGATTTTCCCTGGTCAGTAATAAACAAACACTTTTTCTTAGCCAATCAGGTTATAACTTTATGAAATAAATTTCCATGGACAACCTAGATATTTTCAAACATTACTTACTATAGACCTTTTTAATTAGCCAAACTTCTTGACCAAATTAATAAAAGCATTCAGCATTTTTACTTTTGCATTTATTCAACATCAAAATCATTTTTAGTATTTCTTAATTCTTAAAAGTCATACTGACTCTTTGGTAATATTTACTATAAATGACTAGAAGCAATCTTTTCAATAAATTTTTTAAAAGTGTTTTTATAATAATAGTATTCATTGCAGTGTGTTTTATTTCCATTAATTTTACAGAGCATCCATAAGATCAGGTGACATAACTTAATGGTTCCTTACAACCCCCAAAAATTCTTAATAGTTTTGAGACTAATTTATCAATAGCATATTTTGAAATTTCTCAGGGATGCCTATTAGAACCTGTATAATTTTTTAAGTTGTTAAAACTGCATGCTGCTCTAATTTGCTGGATATTTATATTCAAATGATCCAGTCATCTAAATACTTGCATTTTATTGAAAAGATACTTTTTTAGTGTACTCAAAATAATATTATAATTGTATAAAAAATTGTCATTCACTGATTTAACAGGAATTATGAATATTGTTTATCAAATCCACATATTACTTGCAGCATGTCAAAAGACAAATTTAGAAAATCTGTCAGATTTTTTTAGTGAACCCATTATTCATAACAAATTCCACATCTGAGTATGGCAATCAGTTTGAAAATTCAAATTAGTACTTTAATGTTTGTTAGATATTGAAACTTAGTATAAATAACAGTTGCTTCTAAAGAAAGATTAAATTTTTAATATGTTTAAAGTAAAATTATTTTTTAATGCTACTATAATTTTAATTTTGGAATGTAGTAATCAATATGTTTCACAATCTGGTCTTATAAGTGTTCATGAAATATTTATTTCTATGTTTTGACTTTTAATTATAATATTATCTATAAGATACTATTATTTCCAGCAAGAACATTCTAGTTTATAACAAAATTTCTGTTTAAACAATGTTTGTGATAGTTAATTCATGTATTAAGCATAGAGATCAGAAAACTAAATGCATTTTATCATTTCTAATAATTTTGGGCCATTTATGTTTTTTTTTTTTTTTCTGAACTTCTTGAATGCTACAATAAAGCACAAAAAATTAATAAAATGCAGCACACGGATTATTTCACAAAGTAACTTTTAATATTTTTCTATTAAGCATCACATGATCACTATCGCATACTAGCACATAATTATTATTAAACAATTCAAAACAAAGCAAAACTCTCCATATAGTAGTGCCATCTTGTGCTAACAAGAGCAATCAATGGATGCCAGAAGGCTTGTGCGTAAAATCCCTATCTAGTGCCTACTCATCCAATATTCCCAGACTAGTTTCTGGCTTGTGGCCTTCATCAGTGAGGAGCCTTGGATCTGAAAGCACTGCACCTAGATCTTAGGATCTAATGCAACGTTCCAGCACCCACTTTTTAACTCTATTTAACTACAAAACTATGAGAATGAAATTGAAAACACAATTAATATTTTCAATCCATTGATTGCTCTTGTTAGCACAAGATGGCACTTCTATATGGAGAGTTTTGCTTTGTTTTGAATAGTTTAATATTTTTCTAATGGATTGTGATGATGGTGTTCTAGCTGTATTTTGACTATTTCCATCATCTAATATGTGTGTTGAATGTCTTTAGAAAAGTTTAATTTTATTTAAATATTCCAAATGCATTAAACTGTTAGTAACGTCACAGCAACAGGTTAGTATATGCATCAACTGTTAGTAATACCACAGCAAACAACTGTTAGTAATATCGCAGCAAACATGTTAGTATATGCACTAACTGTTAGTTGTATCACAGCAAACAGGTTAGTATACGCACAACGTTTTGAGAGGGATTTTTCTCCCCTCTTCTTCAGGTGTTGCTGGCCTGACCAGTGACAGTACTAGCATGGGATTCAAACCTGGGTCCTTAGATTCTTGATTATTGAATTTTAAGGTAACGCTCTAACCAACTGAGCCATCCTGTCACATTTTGTTAATATATATATAGAAATTCCAAGAGCAAAAGATATCAAATTATTATTCAGAGAACTTTATTATATTATACTTAATTACATCAGTTGATTTGTTCATATGTGGATAGATTGTTGAAGTAGACATTTATATCAAGTAATGTTAATTATATTGACAGAACTGATAATTTTACTATTAGATGTGGAATTAAAATTTGTTAATTTATTCTATAAAGTCTCTTATAAGTTCATTGATATCAGGTTTATTGATATCAGGTTTATTAAAGGATCAAGCATTTTGCATTAGTAACCAAGTGACTTTCTTATCCTTTTGACATAACAGATATAACTTATTTGAAAAAGTGTTAAGATGACTATAGGAATTATTGTTGTACATAAATGTGTATAGTGCACTGCAATATATAAATGCTGAAAGCACTAGCTCAGATGTTAGGGTAATTGCCCTGACAAATGATTCAATAATATATATGATATTAATATTATTATTTTGGAGTAGTATGGAGATTATAGCACAAATATTGTCAAAAGCAGAACATGCAAAAAAAAATGTTGAATTGTGTTTATCTTTTTATGACAAAGTTTAATAATGGACATCTGCATTCAAACAATGTCTTTTGAATCTGTAGAAATGTAATGTGGGAAGTGACTCCAAGTTCATTTTCAAGAGAGAATCAAAATACTTAAGACTAATTAGTTATTTGTTGGCAATATTCAGGTTGTACTTATTTTTTGGAGATGAATTTCTGAATAGACAATAATCAGGTTAGCAGGGACATCCAATAACCAGTGGGTGATGGTGTTTTGTCAATTAAAGTGATATTGAAAACTATTTCTAATTTTGAAAAAACTTTGGTGTGAGAAGAGATTATGTTAAGTGTCTTCTAACTTCTAAAGATTTCTAAAATATATAGTTCTAGGTCATTTTGGGATAAAGGACATTGTAATTATCTGAAATTGTTGCTATTTGTTATTCTTGAAGATTTCCTGCACAGTGAATAAATATAGTTGGAGAATACTTTGGTATATAGTATTTTATGAGAATAATGTGTAACTCTTATATGACTAGGACAGGGATCTCCAACTCTATGCCCGCGGCCCGCCGCTATCCGAATATGATAAAAAATTATCTGATACAAATAAATTTAATTTTTAAAATTTCTTATAAATTATTGTATTATATTGTAAATCAAATTGTAGGGCATACTAAACTTTATTTTTGAAATAAATATTTTTTTGTACATTATGTGTATTATTAACAATATCCAACTATAAATTTACATTGAAAAAATAAATGGTGCCCGCCACCTGGCCGATATTATAGAATGTACTCTTTAAGTGCAGAAAGGTTGGGGATCCCTGGACTAGGACATTGAATGAGACTTTTGCATAGAGAGAGTTCTCAATTTCATTTTTTAGTTTGTCTTGCATAGATAAGCACATTGCAGAGTGATTAAAGTGAAAGACAAAACTCAGAAAGGAATTAGGTACTTTCTTAAGAGTTCTTTGACACCTCATCCCATCATGTACCAAGTATAGGACTTTTCTGTGTCAAAATCTAATTTATATTTGTTTGTATAATCAGATAATATGTGTAATAGAACTAGGGGATTTGTTTTTTGGATGAATGAAAGATTGAGATGTCATTCATGTGGGTAATGTAGGAAATATTTATTTTTAATTTGGATGTGAAACTTGTCCTTAAAGTACTTGTAGATAGATTCTAACATGTATTCTAGGCAAATGATTTCTTCTTGTATATCGAGAGCTGTTGGACACAAATTGAAGGGGGATGACTCAATGCCTGGATCAAGTCTGAAATCAGCTCAATTATACTTTTCTTTTTTTTTAATTGCTAAGTATTCTGTAAGTGAATCACTGATTGTTTTATAGGCATTTTTAAAAGCCGAAATCTTTGGGCTTTTATTTTCTGAAGATGCACTTGAACTAAATTTTCTTTTGTAATATGTTTAGTAGGCCCCAAAGTCCTAAGATTAAGGGGTTGCCATGGTGACATGATTGATTATACATTATACAATATTTATAAATACCATTCAAGCTTGTACAGGATCTATCTCTACATCCTGCAATATGTATAAGTTAGTATACATTGTACCCTCACTTCCAGAAAATGTAATATATCATAAAATGGGTGTAGCTCAGATAATAATTACGCTAGGCTAAAATGCATATAATTGATAATAAAAATATTCTACGTTAATGTTAATTGTTTAACTAGCTCAAATTAATAAAATGATAATATGGTTCGGTTTATAAATTAAATAAATAAATATTTATTAAATCATGAGACTAGGAAGTGAGATACAAGTGGCAATAAAGAATTACATTGAGCCAATATCCCACAGGATACTACCTCAATGGCATAAGAACACTATCCCTCTATTACTATCTCAAATAATAAATCTATAGCATTCTTACGACTTCAACAATAATTAATTAATTAAGATAACACTAATAAATAAATCTTAATCTTTTTATTTAAAATAATCTAGCTAAAATAATCTCAGGTAGTCAAGCATGATAAGGGATTTAATATCACCCTCAACTACAACTAACTAATAACAATAATAATAAATAATAATAATAATAATCTTCATTGTATGATTTAATCTTATCTATTTTCCCCCATTATAATTCTTATCAACAATAATAACCATAAAGAAATAATATAACATAATCTTTTATCTTTCATATGATATCGTAAATAAATATGTGGTAATATCTTATAATGTGAAAAATATGTGTGGCAACGAATAGCATTATAATTCTGTGTAATATTATAACAATTAACTTATGACCATAATGATAATGTAAATGTATTTTTTTAAATAAATAATCTTAAGAAAATATTATAATTCTTAAATAATAATTTATTTCTTACTGTGCAAATATTATGTTTTGGTTCAAACCCTCTGTAATCAAGTGTTTTGCAATGTGGAAAGAAATTAGCTCAACACACAAATTTATAAAAAACAAGTTTAACAAAGTTTATTACAATAAAATTAACAAATAATTTATTTACAATATTTACAATTCTAAATAAATCTTGCATCATTACAATTTCCAGTTTTCTCAAAAATAAACTAATAAAATAAAATATAAACATTAAGTCTTCATTCCAACTTTTAAAATAATTGATCGATTTTACATATTCATCTGAATTCTAATAATGATAATAATTCATTTACATAACCTTTTTAATATTATTTACCATTAAATGTCACTACGATATGCTTCCTTTAAACATATATCAGTTATGAAGCATAAAAAATACAAAAATTAATAATACTAATATGCATCTCTTAAATTATTCTTAATCACTTAAGGTAGCTTATTTTTAATAATGTTGTTATTAAACAAAATATATTTTATTTCAGTTCATTAACAAAATGAGTGGACACAATTGATAATCTAATTGTCATATTGATCTAATATGAAATAGCTGTAAGTCTTAATGTATTTCTTTATCATTAAATAATAACTATGAAATGTAGCTTTGCTTCATCCTATACTGTTTTGTTTTAATACACTATCCATTGAAAAATATGCAGTACCTATAAGTTCGTGAACAACCTCATTTATCATTTACATACTTTCATGAAATTTATTTTACTAAAAAAATAAAATTTAGAAAATATTTTATGATTTTTTATTTTTAATTCTGTTTGATTCTCAACTCCATTTGTATTTATTCTTATCATCCTCCAAAGTAAGCAAACCTATCTTATCCCTTTCCAATAACGATCCTTAAACTCTATAAAAATTATCTATCATTTTCATTAAAATATAATTCTGTACTATGTAATACTTTAGAAAATCCGTGATAGCGAACAGATGCGTAGGTATAGGGACAAACTAGAGTCTTAACTCAATAGTACATATATTAGATAGTCATCATGGTAACAGTGTATAAATAAAAGTGAGGCATGACTTATCTGTCTAATAACAATGTTCAAGCTATTTCTTCAGCTTTTTGGAACATCAATATTCAATATAAAAGGTAAACACTGCCCACAGAAAATATACAAGCTACAGGGTTCCGTTATCTGTACCTGCATAATTATTAAGATCATAAAGATTATTCCTATTCTCATAACAAAAACCTACATTAAAAGCACCTCTTTGGTTTCATGTTTAAATTACTCCCAAGTCACTACCCTTTACAAATTTTCCTATAGATTTATCAATCTACATCGACAATAATTCTGACAACATATTCAAAAATAACATAAAATTCACCTATAAAGATAATGATCTCAACTGATCAACAAGAAAAGGTTATTTCACTTTCTTATCAAATATTCCTGAACAAAATACAAATGACTATTATCAATACTTTAAACATTTAAGAAATACTAAAGTTCTTTACAAAAGAATCATATAATTATTCATTATTAAGTTGTATTATACCAGTAATATGGAATAAAAGTATGCATATTTTTATAATAAATAAATTCTGACTTTTATAAGTTTTATGTGTGTATAATGTATTCACATATACCCATACGTTCATACTGTAACATTACATAATACATCAATAATCTAAAGAAAGGAAAAAAAAATACATCATAAAATTATTAATATTTACAACTATTACCTAAGTGATATATCTACTTGTTAATCACTTATTTGATGTCTTCTGGTCCACAATCAAAATAAAACATTGCATAGTATAACATTCATTCCATACTATCATACTTAAAATATTAAACTCCTTAAATTATTAAAATATCTTTTATAAAAATTACAATATTATTAGTAAATAATTAATCTTTTATGTACCTATCCTATTCTAATTATAAATAAAATTAAAATTAATACTAAGTTTTAAAAATAAGTCAAAAATATATCTACTTATAAACTTCAATGATGAATGTTCTTTAAAAAAAAATGTTTTTATTTCCTCGGGATTTCTTTACCAACTCTTGATGGGCGATGGAAACTTCCAACATTTGTTGCTATGCTTTTGTTTGAACACTTGACGATGAAAAAACTCTCTTCCCTGAAAATGATGCATGCTCTGTAGATTCCATCCAAACATAATGAACGAAAGTTAAAAAAAAAAGAAAGTCGACGTCTAGAAATATGAAATTATTGATAAAAATAATCACTGATCCGTTTTGAAAAGTTTGTAAAAATAATAGTTCATTGTCTCTATTATTCAGAACAGTGATTATTGAAATAATTTAAACTTATAATATTTAAAAAATAACACTTCAAAGTTTTTCTTCCTTAGGATCCTATGCTGGCTTACAGTGTCTTGACATGGCGATATGAATTCGGACATCTGGATATGATTCTTGCGCATTTTAAAAATATTTCCAGGAATTAATAATT
The DNA here is from genome assembly GCA_028023455.1 of Epiperipatus broadwayi. Classification (NCBI taxonomy): domain Eukaryota; kingdom Metazoa; phylum Onychophora; class Udeonychophora; order Euonychophora; family Peripatidae; genus Epiperipatus; species Epiperipatus broadwayi. The sequence continues at coordinate 1,196,316 of JAQFVV010006205.1, forward strand.
ACTTATTACTCATAATTCTATCATCTATAAGGGTTTATTGTCAGGATATTCATTATTACTTATCCAAGGATACTTTTCTTTTTCATTATTAGTTTCCAATTATCAGTTTTTCTCGTAATACTATTACTGATATACAGTCTTTGAAAACAATAAAGACTCATTACATACCATATTTTAATAACTGTTATTTATAATGTTCTCTTCAAAAAAGGAAAACATTTTCTGCATTTTTACCTTAAAATAATATTTACTTTTACCTTATTGAAAGATATAAAGTTTTACCTTATCATTTTTCCGTTTCCAATACAATTATCTTTCCAAAAGAAAATGCATTACTATTTTAAAATTCCTATCAATTTTCCTGTTCAGCTCTTTACTTAATGTCCAGTATATAAATTTAGCTGACAAAGTAATTCTCCTTGTTAAAATTATTAAGATTATATTTTCAATTATAACCTTTACTTCCAAAATTCCTTTATGCAGGTAGGTATTTCTTCTTGGTTCTTCCACATTTTATGAGACGATTAATTAAATTTCGACAAAAAGTCCGGTAAGAGAATTTAGCTGCCTAACAATGCATAATTTAGATAATAAATTTATAATTTGTTCATAATACTCTCTTTGCTAAAACAATTCAATTGGTACACTTCTTGGTTTCAAATAAATTGTTAGAGAGCTATTATAGCACTGAATTGACGAATTTAAAGCAGATTTTTTTTAACAGCAGCAAATTTTTAACAGAAGCACACAGAAAATAATTGAGTATCTGTATTTATACCCAAATAAATGCATCATTTGATTGGTGGGTTAAACTTTCACCTGATGGCTTAATTTACATATAACTTTGATATTACACAATTAAAATCAAAAATAAAATAATGACTCATTCTTTTTTTAAAATATTACTTAAAATATTAATTTTAAATTAATTTTTATACTTTACTAAAAATAACTAAACATTTTAAAATGACTTTTAAAAACAATATTTTATCAATTTATCCCACCTTTAGTTTTTTAATGTATCTATTTTCTTTAAAACAAAATATTTAATTTTTGCTAACTGCATTCATTTCTTAAAACTATTTAAATATTTTATGATAACTAATTTTAATATTTTATCTTGTGATAGATAAATAAATAATTTCAATTCTACAGTGTAATTTTTAAAACAATTCTTGAAAGTTTGCTAACAAAAAAACTTGCAAGCACACATGTACTAATATTTACATGTCACATGACTTACAACTTAGACAGACTGTATCAA